>QAOA01002314.1:0-58536 GCA_003255065.1 Cercis canadensis
CCAGATTTACAACATACTTCTCTGGCATCTTTGTGACTTCATACAATATCCCATTAGGGTCTCCAGCCCACCTACACATCCATGTGTCACTGTCATCGGTCAACTTTGCTACCACATCCCTAATTTGTAGACAAAGCATGGTGGCTGATGTACTGCAAAGTTTTCGTTGGTTAATAAATCGTTGCATCAGGTAAAGCCTCAAGTTCTCCACCAATTGTATAATTGGCTTGTCTCTATACTCCAAGATAGCCTTGTTGAATGCCTCACACATGTTATTAACCTGAAGATCGCACTTTGAGAAAACCTGAAAATGAGACCTTGCCCACACTTCTGGTTTGAACCGCAGCAGATGTTTATAACATTCTTCATCCAATTGCTGGAGCATTTCTAATTCAACCTGCCATTCTTGTTTGGTTATTGCTCTTGCTGCTCTCCACATTTGGGCCTTCACCTCATCAACATCAATGTTTTTGGCAATCTTCAGATAATTTGCATAGATGTGCTTGCAACAGTTCCTGTGTTCCACATTTGACCCTCCAAATTTTTGAATTACACTTTCCAATCCCTGCCAACAGAAGTCAATGAGAAACTCACAGAAAATCAAACCGTTGTTAACAGAAGGTAAATAAAACGTACTTAACTAACCTTTTGTTGGTCAGATATGAATGACCATCTTCTCTCTGCCACACTTCCAATGTCTTCAAGTAACCTCTCCATAAACCATTCCCAGCTGTCCTTATCTTCTGCCTCAACAATGGCAAATGCTATAGGGAACATCTGGTTGTTGCCATCTTTTCCAACTGCTGACAACAAATGACCAGCATACTCTCCCTTCAAGAAGCATCCATCAAGGCCTATCAAAGGCCTACAGTAGTTCACAAAACTGTCCTTACAAGCATGAAAACATACATACATCCGCTCGAAGATGGGATTATCCTCTCTTGCCACTCTGCGGACCTTGATCCAAACGGATGACCCTGGGTTGCTTCTCTTTAACTCTTCTGCATAATCCCACAGATGTGCATACTGTTGGTCAGCCGCTCCCTCCACCATGTCCTCAGCCAACTTCTTTGCTCTATATGCTTGCCATTTGGACAGTTTCAAGCTCCATTTGGCCCTAGCATCTTTCATCACTGTCTTGGTCTTGAGATCTGGTTCCTTCCTTACCCTCTCCATCAGTTTCTCAGCCAAGAACCTTGTTTTAGCTTGTCTATTCACCAATGATCTCGCACATCTGTGTGAGTTATTGACAGTCTTCACCTGAAAATATCCTTGCCCTTGCACTTTGCTTATCCTCAAAGACCACTTGCATTTCCCATTGCATTTGACCACTAACCTCTTGCCATCATTTTTTTTTATCTTCAAATTCCTTCTATTGGCTAGGGCATATTCTTTGATAGCTTGTTTTGCCAACTTCAATGAGCTAAACCTCAACCCCAGCTCAAAACGAATCTGCTTTGGATCTTCTGGCATTTTAAACTTGGGGTATTTTGGTCTTCTAACATACCCTTCATCATCAGAAGGTGAAGGAGTATCCAACTCCTCAGAGTCATAAATGTCCTCTGGTGGTATTTCTATACGCACATGTGAGGGCCCACCTCCTTGATAATGTTGTTCAGTCCCTGTTGGAGCTTCACTATCTCTTGCGGACCCTTCTTGTTGTTCATGTGAGGGCCCACCAACTGGCTGTGATGCATGGGCCTCCTTTGTCAGTGCATCTGTCCAGTCATAGTCTTCATTGTATTCTTCCGGGTTCAACTCCACATCTGGCAGGTTCTCTTCCCTGTTATCCTGCTCTTCCTCAGGCACATGTTCAACATTCTCATCACTCCCTGATACATCCTCCTCAGACATATCTTCCATAGCATCCCTCTCTGCCACATCTTCAGTACCATCAGTCCCTCTCACATCTACACTATGGACATCTTCACCAACCATATCTGCACCTTCCATATGTGGATCATCAGCATTCTCCGCCACATGGTCACCCTCTATATCTGCCATACCATAGGATCCTGCAATATTTTCACCTTGGCCTCCTTCTGAATTTGCTCCATTTTCACACCCTGCAACATTTCCATCATTTTCACCTTGGCCTCCTTCTGCACTTTCAACATTTTCGCACGCTGCAACATTTCCATCCTCCCCATGTTCCTGATTCACAACATCATCTAACAGCAATGTTGCATCTACCACTTCGGGCTCATCAACCCCATGCACAACATACAAATCAATTATATCAACACCCTTAACAACTTGAAGAAAATCAATAAAATCTTCATCACTGTTAAGGGGTCTTAACCCATTACCTATACACTTATCAGGCAGCCTAAACCAAAAAAATAGAGACTGAGAGCTATACCCCAATGCATTGACCATCTTTCGCACATCGAAAACACATATTTCATCAGGGTCATAGTTAACACTCTCATCAATTTTCCCACCCACATAATTTCTTGAAGGACCTTCACCCACAAAATACCCACCATGATGTATGGCAAATCTGAAATTCTCTACAACAGTAGGCCTATTTTGTACAAAAAACAAACAACAAACACAAATATAAATTAATTATTTAATTACTCCATCAGTAAAGCACATGCAGACATTATTCATTCAATAATCAATAAAGTTTTAAAGTTGCAGAACCCTAAGTCACTTTCGCATAAAGAGAAATCACAGGGACCACACCAACTAATTGACAAGAGAAATCTTGCTGGACCACATGACCAGAAGTCCCTATCAACTAACTCAATAACCAAAAAGACAATTACAAACTAAAACTAAAAAAGTGACAATTTTCCTCATTCTCAAAACTTGTACAACCTATCGCGGGTCCAACCAGAAAAAACAGTTAAAAACTAAAGATACAATTTCCTTCATTCTAAAATAAAAACCAACCCGAAGATTACCTGCACTGGAAATGGGCTGGAATGTTGCGATTGAGCCAATCCCACCCACTAGTCATCGCACCCTTCGATGATCTCAGTATCGCAAATTTCTACTCTCTTCTGCCTTTCACACGTCCAATTTCCTTTCGCGTGCAAATCCCCTCCACTTAATTCTCTTTCGCACGGTTCGCTTCAATCCCTCTTCCTTTTGCCCTTAATCCCAGGTTCGCACCTTATCTGCAAGAGTGGGTTCTCACGAACTGTACAATTAGGGTTCATGAATTCCCCCAATTGTTGCGGCTGCGATTAGGTTTTAATCCTATCACATGCTAGTCGCGTGACTTCGTTTCTGAAGATTAAGGGTTCGCCTGTTTAATTAAGGATTGCTTCACACATGTGGCATCCACGTAGGATTACTTCACATAGCTGACATATTGATAGTTGCCACGTGTATGCCACGTCATCATCTCAGTTAAAATTTGGACGGCGTTTGCGTCATGGACCAAATGTGCAACGTCATAGTGAACAGTGGGGACTGTTTTGTGGTTTTTCAAAATGGGGGGACTAAATCGTTCATTCAGGTAAAATAGGGGGACCAAAAGTGCATTTAAGCCTAGGCAAAACTACTTCCTTAACAGGTAAACGGAAAATGGAGAAGCATTAATCTCATAAGTACATCTTATGTTGTGGGTAGTATTCAGGAGAATGATTCGAAATTGTTCACCTTACTAAGGGACAAAATTTTGGCAGCGTTTCTAGCTGGTCTGCTGTTAACAAGGTCTGATTTTGATTGTGGAAAACTAAACAGCTCATAATGGAGCCAACAATAAGAATGTAATATGATGTGTCATTGTTGTTGCGTTTCATCTAGCTAGCCATGACCCAATGCTCAATTCTTACATAGTGATTTGCTGAATTTCGTACTGTCATTGAAAGGATTTTGCAGTAAAAANAAAGTTATCCAAGAACTGGTTTCTCCAGTTTATAAGAACTAGTTTGGTTTGCAAAGACTAGTTCTTAATCTAGTTCTTCTCTTCTAGCTGCTGCTAAGTGTTCAATGCTTTTAGATTTCCAAGTGCTTGTCAGAAGGTCACTACAAGAAAAAGGCTATTTTCCAACGGAATAAAATACCGTTGGAATTTTTAAAACATTCCAAGGGTAATTCTAACGATAGAAATTCTCTAAAAATTCCGACGGTAATTCTAACGGAATTACATTACCGTTAGAATTTTCTGTTGGAATTACCGTTGAAATTATTTTTCTCATTTTTTTAATTTCTTTTTAATTTTTTAGTTAATTCCCACAGAAATTCCTATGGTAAATAATACCGTTGGAATTTTTCTTAGGTTATTTCTGGCTCCCCCTTCCCCCTTTCGCATTTCACCATTTCGCATTTACCTAGCTCGATCCCTTCCATTTTCTTGGACCTTCCTACCCGGCAGTGTAAGGTGTTTTTTGGTCGGCAATTGAACTCATGGCACTTGAACCTTCTAGGTTTCTCTACCGCATTTGCTCGGAGATCTAATCAAAATGGTTCGTTCCTCTTCTTCTTCGTCCTTGTGATTTTGTTTTTTCGTTTTTGTTTTTCGGTTTAAAGCGTTGTTGGATTTTGCTATCTGGCCTCTCTTTGTAATGTATTCACTGCCTTGAATGTTTTATTCTTTGCTTGTGAATTCTCATTGGTTTTTGATGTTGTGATAGTAATCAATTTGGGCATTTTAATTTCCCTTCCTGACTAATTTTTTTTTGAGAGACAAATATGGGTTTTCCATGTAGTGAAATGAGGTTTCCTTGTTCCTGTTTTCAAGGATTTTATTTTAAGCCTGATTTATTTTGATTGAGGTCCCAGACACCTTTGTATAATGGTTCAATGTCATGCATAGTTCAAGAACTATTTAGTCTTTACCTGAATTTAAATTTTGGAATTTAGCCATTTTGGGGCTATTTGTGAGTTGTGATTGGAGTCTTAACAGACTGTTGGTGAGTCACCTGGGAAATTATTGTTTTAATTTTTCATATTTTGTTCAAGTTATTTCCGATTACACAGTGCAGTGTTTGATGTTATGAGAGAGCTTAGAAATGGGGGTGTTGAACACAATGACCCTCTAGTTCTTACATGTGCATCATCTTTAAGTAATTCTCACACTCCTCTGATTGCAATTTTGTTTTAATCTATCCTCATTCTGTACTGCAGTATATGTTCTGCTTAGATGCTTTATTTAATAAATAGAAGCTATTTGTAACGGAAGCCTGTTAGTTAGATGTTTCCATTTTATGCATAATAATTTACTTGGTGTCACCAAAGGAGCAAGTTATTTTTCATGAAAAGACATTGGCATTGTTGCAAGTGATGGTTGCCTTACTCATCTTGAGGAGTTGTGTGATCAAATACTATGTCCCAAATGTTGAAAGTTGGGTTCCATGAGTTTAGATACTAGTTAGGCGTCTAAACTTCTTAGATTGACTTGATGTTTTAAAAATTACAATTCAGGTTCTTCTTGTCCACTTCCCCTTGTTTGCATAGTTTTTGCAATTGGAAATACGTGAAGATAGTGAGGGCGGTAATAAGACAAGAAGAGTGGTTTTTGTAACTGTAGGGACGACTTCTTTTGATTCTCTTGTGAGAGCAGTAGATTCTCAAACAAGAGTTAGTAGCAAAAGGATATACCCACCTTCTCATTCAAATGGATCGTGGATCCTATGTTCCTACGAAGGTATAGGTAAACACTTTGCGGCTGTATTTTCTCTTTCACTTTGGTGTTTTTATTCCTTTTCCAATCCGATGTCAAGGCAAAGAGGTAGAGTTGAACTATTAGATTAACTTCACATTTGAATAACTAATAATGCCATGTCCTGAAATATGGACCATTCTGGTGTTAAAAGGGAATTGAGAGATTAAAGATGAGGAAATATTTTGGAGATGCTTCCAGTTCAAGTTCATTCTATGATTTTTGACGTTTACTTTTTGAAATGCTTGTTAAAAATCTGTGGTATATATCAATGCACAATGGCTGTATTACTATGGTTTATGAACTAGGAGAGCACTTCCCACAATCTGGTGTTGGAGTTGGAGTTGGAGAGTATTTTTATTATACTCAAGTTTGAAGTTCTATGAATTTACAAATCAATTTTTGTTCACATGGGCTATGAAAATTAATGTGGACAATTAGTTAAACATTAGCTGAAGTAAAGCAAGAGTTATCTAACATAATAAGTTATGAAAAGAAAATTCATGTATTAAGATCTTCCTAAAGTAACTTGATATAAGGAGAAAATTGTAGATAGATTTACCTAGCTTGAAAGATTTTTCAAGAGTATAATTTATATTTGTGTTGCTGCAATTGTTCTTTAGATAGTCACAGAATTAGAAAGTAGGTTTTGGCTTCTACAGATTATTTCCCATTTTAATGGCTATTTCTTTTCTTATTGTTTATTGTAGTCTGAAGGAGATAATTCATTGGCTGTAGACTACTTCACTTTTTCATTCAGCATTGCAGACCATCTAAGATCAGCTTCCCTTGTCATCAGCCATGCAGGTTTTCTCTTTGTAGCTTGTCTTTTTTGTGCTTCTTTACTTCTTTAAGTAATTATAGTATAATTTTCAAGTTTACACCAGTAATTTATCCGCTATTTGTCCTTGTGGCTTGTATTCTGCTGCTCTGTCTGTAAAGGATTGGTAGGTGTTATGCCAATGGTCTTTGGTTATATTTGATGTCCTTTTACTTTCATATAAATTTGGATAAGAAAACCATTGGATCAATGTGACTGGGTGCATGTGTGTGAGTCAGTTTGATTCACCAGTTCAAGGGACCAAAGAGAGAGAAAATGAGAAATAGGAAATGAGTGGTACCAGTCATCATAAGCTGGTGAAAGTGACTAGTTGAACAAGATTTTTCAATCACAACCACATGAGAAAGTAATGAGATTCTCTGCTATGAAATTCTTGCTTTTTTGGGCAATTATTAGAAGATTACATATTGCCTTTAGTCACATTTTGATGCATTCATTTATGTTTGCACTAGCTCTGCTATGTAAATCTTTTTTTTGTTTTTTACCTGGTGCTGATTTGGGATTTGGCCTATGACATATGTAAAGATTGTCCTACAAATTGGTTCACTGCAAAATTCATATCACCTGTGCTTATGGCAAGAGAATTAACGAATTAAGGTGTTGATTCTGCTCAAAGGAAACCTTTTAGGCTGTTATGTTAAAAGCCTTTAGCTTCATTATTGTCATATGTTATACTGGACAGGTGCTCCAAGGCAGGAGTTCAAGATAGGTGCTTTAAATACTGTGCAATATGCTGCGAGGAGTGCAGATGTGTTCCTTCTGGGACTTATGAGAACAAGCATAGATATTCTGCTACACAGTACAATTTGTACAATGTTGTGGCAAAAAAATTGTAAATATCATTACTGTGCAGTGCAAATGCAGACATTTTGTTGTACAATTCTTTGTAATGTAACTCATCAAATATCTTCATCAATAATAAATTTATTCACTTCAAATATATCTTTATTTACATTTTACATGTATAATGTTTTCTTTTAGTATATAAGAGAAAAAAAAAATCAAGAACCATGTATGATTTAGGAATTTACAAAAAAAAAAAATTAAAAAAATTCCAATGAAAATTCTATTCTATTGGAATTTCAAAAACCAAAACCAAAACCAAAAAATATTTTTAAAAATAAATTAAAAATTCCAATGGTAATTCTAACGGTATTTTCTGTTGGAATTTTTCAAAATAATTTCAACGGAATTTTACCGTTGGAATTTGTTGTTAGAATTTTTTTTCCAAAATCGAATTCTAACGGAATTTTACTTTTGAAATTATTTTTTCGTTGAAATTTTTGTTGGAATTTGTAATTCCAACGGCTATTTTTCTAATGACCCAAATTTCGTTAGAATTTTAGTTAGAATTTAAAATTCCAATGGAAAAATTCTGTTGGAATCCAACAATTTTCTTGTAGTGGGTCACTTCAGGATGATATAACTGTTTTCCTATAAAGAGTTAGAGGAGATCCACCTTTCAAGGGAAGTTAGTAAAAAGTAACCACTTTTATACTACAAGACCAAGAAAGATGAGTAGTGGAGTAAGATTAAGCCTTAGCTTGACAGCTGTACAAAGATCAAGGGTGGAAATGGTCCTTCACGTGCTTCCCTCCTTGTTATTGTGATTTCTAAGCTCTTTCTAATATCAAGCATTTTTTCGAAAGAACCAGAGAGAAGGAAGAACAGAGGAAGTTTAGAGAGTGCTTCAGTAGCTTTTCTACTTGATCATTTTTGTATCGATTAATCTCTTCCTCCATGTTGATTGAGTTGTAAAATCTGCTCTATTGAGAGAGAGTGCTTCAATGAAGCTCAATTCCTTTTTGAGTGTTTGAGAACTCAAGATTTCAGTAGGAAATCTGAGAGAGAAATTTCTAGCTGTAATGTTAGAAGGAGAAAGTTTATGGTGAGCTTTTGTGTAAGAAACCATGGATGTAAGCTTGGACAACTAAACTCTATCCTTAGTGGAACCTCAAGAAATTGAGAGAGTGGATGTAGGCATTTTGGCCGAACCACTATAAATCTTGTGTCAATTCTCTCTATATCTTATCTAAATTTTCTATCTGCTTATGCTTACAGAATGTGCTTATTGTTTGTGAGTTAGTTATGCTAGACTTTGTGGACTGATTTAATCTTGTATTAATCTGGTTTTTGATCTGAGTTCCTCATTATGTTTATTCAGTTTTGGAACAAATCTTGATTCTGTAGATTAAGCTTTTCAAGTGTTTAGAACCTAGCTTATTCTCTTAGTTTCAAGTGTTTTGAACTATTATTTTTGAGAAACTCCTATTCACCCCCTCTAGGAGTATTTCCAGTTACTTTCAATTGGTATAAGAGCTTGGTGCTCAATATTTTTTCTGTTGGTTTAACTAACCAAGAGCAAAAGATATGTATTATTCAGTTGTAGGAATCATGAACAATCAAAATGAGTCACACTCTTCACACAAGCCTCCTTTAGAAATTTAGAAAAAAATATTAAGTTAATTAACTTAAATTAGTATTTTTTGGTTTAATTATAATTTCTAAAAACATTCCAGATAATAGTTGATAAATGAGTGACTAATAATAATAAAATATTTTTAAATGCCACGTCAACAAATTTTGTCTATTATTCAACGGTAAATTAATAGAAGGACAGATTTATAACTTTTTTGTAAATATGAGGGTTAAATCGTTTGATTTTAAAATGACGGATTGAATTATTCATTTCCATAAAATAAAGAGACCAAAATTGTAATTAATTAAACCAAGATTTAAATATTTTTAGAAGGTTATGAATTTGAATCTCTTTTCTGTCTTATAATAAAAAGAAAAAAAAAGAAAGAAGATAACCAGTTAATAAAACTCTTTAGTTTATTAGTTACACACTTATCAAAGAAATCAAAGGCACTGTCAATCATATGCACAATTGTGAAAATTAGGTGAGCCTATGATAAATCGTCCAATTTATTTTTTTCTCTTTTTTGAGAACTGCCCCGCTGTTAACTTCAGAAAATTGAAAATTAATGTATATGATGTAAATAAGAAACAAAGTTATGAAAAATAAATATGAAATCAAAAATAAAATTTTTAGCAAGAAATGTGAAAAACTGTAAAATATCAGAATCACCAAGAACAGAAAGGAACTCAGAGCAAGGAGAGAGTTGAGAGAGAGAGAGAGAGAAGAGTTAGAAGAATTTCCAGTATATTCTGATCTAATTGCTACAGTACATCAGCTGTAGTTATATAAGGAAAGTAAAAGCTAACTAACTCCAGCTCATCTAACTAGGACGGTTATGAACTAACTATCTAATTTAATCAAAGTTAATTAAACTAACTAACTGAGGTTAACTAGTTAACTAACTTATTACATCAGTCAAACTAGTCAACTGACTAAAATGTGCATTACAAGATTATAAATAATCTGTACAGCCCCCCTTCAAGGTGGAGTTTGGGAGTGATGAAAATCCACCAAACCCAACTTGGACTCAATGGAGGTGAACTGTGGGCCAGCAAGGTTTTTGGTGAAGATGTCAGCCAGCTGACGTGTGGTGGAGATGTGTTGAGGATGAACAAAGCCTTCCTTGTATTTGTCACGAACTAGATGACAGTTTATTTCAATGTGTTTGGTGCGCTCATGGAAGACTGGATTAGCAGTGATATGCAAAGCTGTTAAATTATCACACCACAAGGGAATAGGTAAAGGAACATGTAAGTGAAAGTCTTGTAAAAGATAATGAATCCAGGTGAGCTCACAAACAGTGGTGGCTAGGCTGCGGTATTCAGCTTCAGCTGAGGACCTGCTGACAGTAGATTGTTTCTTGGTTTTCCAAAAAATTAAAGAAGAACCTAAAAAGATACAGTAGCCAGTAATGGACCTGCGGGTATCCTTGCAGGCTGCCCAATCTGCATCACAGTAACCAGTAAGAGAAAGATTATGGCCAGAAGGGAAGAATAAGCCACGAGAAGGAGTGCCTTTGAGGTATTTCAGCACATGAACAGCACCATTCCAGTGTGCTTGAGTGGGAGAATGGAGGTATTGGCTTAATTGTTGAACCGCATGAGTGATGTCAGGCCTGGTGAGACCAAGATAAAGCAATCTGCCTACAAGCCTGCGAAACCTATCTGGTTCATGCAAAAGAGCTCCAGCAGAGGAAAACTTTTGGCCTTTGGGTAAAGGGGAAGCAGCAGGCTTAGCTCCAAGGAGGTCAGTATCTTGGAGAATGTCAAGGAAATATTTCCATTGGTTGACATAGGTGCCAGATGGCCCACGAGCAATCTCAAGGCCTAGAAAATACTTAGCAAATCCCATGTCTTTGATGGTAAACGTGGTGTGAAGGAACTGTTTGACCTGCTGGATGTCATGGTCACTGGTGCCAGTAACTAAGACATCATCAACGTAAACAAGCAGGGCCAAGAATGAACTGATCTGGTCATGGTGAAGAGGCAGTGATCATGTGCACTTTGGACAAACCCATAGTCCTGAAGTTTAGTACAGAAGGCAAGGTTCCACTGACAGGAGGCTTGTTTCAAGCCATAGAAGGACTTTTTCAGTAGACAAACCTCAGTTGGCTTGGCAATATGATAGCCTTGTGGAGGGTGCATGTAAACTTCTTCATTAAGAGAGCCATGTAAGAAGGCATTATTAATGTCCAACTGATGCAAAGGCCAATTCTGAGCAGAGGCAATGGCTAAGAAAATGCGGACAGTGACCAACTTAGCCAGAGGGGAAAAACTATCTTTATATTCTACTCCCTCAATTTGGTGATAGCCTTTGGCAACCAGCCTGGCTTTGTAACGTTCAACAGTCCCATCAAGCAGGTATTTTACCTTGTAAACCCATTTAGAACCAATGGCCTTCTTGCCAGGAGGTAAAGGGACCAAGTCCCAAGTGTGATTTGATTCAAGAGCTTGGAGTTCAGTATTCATAGCCTCTACCCATTTGGCATGCTTACTAGCATGATAGTATGAACGAGGTTCAGGGACAGTGGTCACATTAGCAAGAAATGACATGTAAGACTCAGTAAAAAGTGGGGAACTGTAATAAGGAAAGGTAGGAGGAGTATAGGCAGAAGAACCACTAACTGAGGTAGCAACAACCTCTGGTAAAGTAGGAGAAACAGTCACATGTGAGACAAAATCTTGTAGCCAAGGGGGTTTGAACTTTGGGCGAGAACTTTGTCTAGTAGGAGGGATATCAGGTGGGATAGGAAAAGGAAGGGAGTCAGATGTACCTGTAGGAGAAGATAGAGGTGAGGAAGGAAGAATGGAGGATTGGTTTTCAGAACCAACAGTAAGAGGAATGGAGTTCTGAGTTGGTGGTGGGGTTGGCAGAGGGGAAAGAGGTGAGGTTGGCAGAGGTGAGGTAGTAAAAGTATCAGAATCAGTGAAAGGGATTGGTAAAGAAATCTCACTGTCAGTGGAGGGTGCAGTGGCAAAAGGAAAAACATTTTCATGAAACACAACATCTTGAGAAGTGTAAAACTGGTTAGAATCCAAATCATAGACTCTATATGCTTTTTATCCTGTGACAAAACCCAAAAAAAATGCATCTATATGCTCTGGCTGCAAATTTATCTTTGTGAGGGTGTGTGTTGGTGACATAACAAAGGCAACCAAAACATTTCAATAAGGAATAATCTGGTTTCCTTTTATGCAGAAGTTCATAAGGGGTCTTCCATTCCAAAACTTGAGATGGTAAACGATTAATAATATATGCAGCCATTAAAAGGGAATGACCCCAAAACTTAATAGGCAAATGAGCTTGAAACATTAAAGCTCTAGCAATCTATAAAAGATGTTTATGCTTGCGCTCAACAATGCCATTTTGTTGAGGAGTATAAGTACAACTCCTATGGTGGAGAATGCCTAATGCAGATAGAAGAGACTGACAAGCATTGCTAGTAAATTCTGAGCCATTATCTGTTCTAATGCATTTAATATGCGTTTGAAATTGGTTGTGCACCATTTGAAAGAAAGATTTCAGTGTTTGCAAAGTTTGGTGCTTATGAGTGAGCAAAAAAATCCAAGTTGCTCTACTGCAATCATCCACCATAGTGAGCATGTAATGTGCACCAGTTATAGAGGTTTTGCTATAAGGACCCCATAGATCGATATGCATGAGGTCAAAAGGAGATTCTGATTTGGAGTGACTGAGGGGAAAGGGTAAGCGATGCTGTTTTGATTTATGACAAGTGTCACAAGTAGAAAGTAGTGGGGTATCTATCTCTTTCAAAAAGGAAATATGTTGTAATGTCTTTAATGGAGCATGGCCAAGTCTATTATGCCATAAGGTTTTAGAATTTTTATTCAATTGACTAATGCCAGTACAAGGTAGATTGACAGAATTACAGATGGAATTAAAGGAAGATTTGACTAAGTCAATCTGATTATTACAAGAAAGCAAAGAAGTAGCAGTACTACGAAATGATGATTTGTCTAGAATGTATAGGTTCCCTAGCACTTTACCAATGGCTATAACAGCTTTAGTCAGAGGGTCCTGCAGAAGGCATTTGTCAGGAAGAAAAACAAACTTAATCTGAGCAGTTTTGGATAGTTTCCTTACTGAAAGAAGGTTAAACTTGAAACTAGGAATATAGAGAGCATCAGTCAAAATAAGAGTAGGGGTAAGGTGAACATCACCAATTTGTTGGACTAGCTTAACAGAACCATCCGGTAAATAGACAGGAGTGATTTGTGTTACTGGTTTTGAGTTATGTAAAAGATCTGAGTTAATGCACATGTGGTTTGATGCCCCTGTGTCCACTATCCAGGTTCCAGTATCCATATTATCTACTATATGTAAAGCAGAATGAAGAATAGAGTTGGAAATGTTACCTGCAAAATCCTCAATATGAGCAAAATTGACAAGATTCCCTTCGTAATTACCATGTCCTTTCATCATTTTTAAGAGGTCCTGTTGAATTAGTTCTGCCAAAGATGTTCTTGGATTAAAGGTTTTCTCTCCAGCATTTATCATGTTGGCATCTAAGGGATTATCAGCTAGATTGGCCATATGCCTGCCTCCCACTGCCTGATTGTGTTGCCCCTTAAGCTCCTTATACCAATCTGGATACCCATGTAACTTGAAGCAAGTATCTCTAGTGTGACCTCCAGTATTACAGTGAGTACATGACAATTTTTCGTATTTTTCATTTTTCTTTTCATTGTAATTTGGTTTCTTAAGATGTCCTCTGCTAAAACCATTTCCAGCACCTCTTCCTATTGGGGTTCTTGCTAGCATAGCTGAATTCTCAACCTTCCCTGCCAGGCTAGTATGGACCTCACGTTGCTTTTCAATGCGTAAAGTCATTGAGTATGCCTTATTCACTGAGGGTAAGGGGTCCATTACAAGAATTTGATTCCTGATATGGTCAAAGTCCTCACTAAGCCCCATTAAGAACTGTAGTAGCTTGATGGAGTGTACAAGATCAGCGACTTTCTTTGTAACATCACAGGTGCAGTTCTTGCATGTACATTTTGGAATTGGTTGGACACAATCCAACTCATCCCATAGCTTCTTCAGTGCTGTGAAATACTTGACCACTGATTGGTTTCCTTGAGAAATTGTGCTTATTTCTCGTTCAATTTGGTAAATCTGTGGTCCTTTGATTCACCGAACCTTTCTTCCAATTCCACCCACAGTTCTCTTGCAGTGGATGCATAGAGAAAAGCTTCCACTATTTCTTTAGAAATGGAGTTGAGGATCCATGACCGAATCATGCAATCCACACGAATCCAATGATCAAACTCAGTTGATCCTTCTTCAGGTACACCATACCTTCCATCGACGAATCCGGGCTTCATCTTTGCTCCTAATGCTATTTTAATTGACCTACTCCATGACAAGTAATTGTTACCTGTCAGATGAGATGTCACCAATTGCATTCCAGGATGATCAGAATTTGCTAATACCATGGGATCACCGCCATTGACGCTGCTCGATGCTTCTTTATTTGTCGATGCAGTTTCAGTGTCCATCTTCTTAGTCAATCAAGGAATGTCTTTCACCAGATCTATTTGAGTCAACAGATTGAATATATTTGCAAATCAAGATCGATTTGCTCTGATACCATGTAAAATATCATAATCACCAAGAACAGAAAGGAACTCAGAGCAAGGAGAGAGTTGAGAGAGAGAGAGAGAAGAGTTAGAAGAATTTCCAGTATATTATGATCTAATTGCTACAGTACATCAGCTGTAGTTATATAAGGAAAGTAAAAGCTAACTAACTCCAGCTCATCTAACTAGGACGGTTATGAACTAACTATCTAATTTAATCAGAGTTAATTAAACTAACCAACTGAGGTTAACTAGTTAACTAACTTATTACATCAGTCAAACTAGTCAACTGACTAAAACGTGCATTACAAGATTATAAATAATCTGTACAAAAACAAGCATCATCCACTGCGGTTTATTTAAAGCTTATTACAACGATAACATTTGCTTCTAGCCTTGCAAATATTTTCAGAACACTAACTGCAAGAAGCAAATATATCAGAAAGAGAGAAGTATTACAGTATTACACTTGTCTGTAATAAACTGGTAATACTTGATTCACTTTTTTGAGACTTCAGAAGAAGCCTTTATGAATACAACCCCATAAAAGATTAAAGTTATGCCCTCACTATATATATATATATAGTTTTTTGGCTATGACTCTAGATTCGAGTAGGAACCAAAATTTAATATGGGCATTGTGTTAAGACTCAAATAAAGTTGGGTGTCCATGATGGCCTAATTCAACGCAAACCTAATGATCATAATATATTTGGTTTATTAGCAAAAAATAAGTAGAAAACTTTGAAAGTTAAAATTAGTTTTTAAAAGATTGAAAATATTACCCACTTATAACTGTATACTTTTTGTTACCCAAAAAAACAAAATCACTGCATACTTCTTATGGAATTGAAAGGATAAACTATAGAAGACAAATGAAAAAGAGAAATGAAGAAAACAAATCCATTTCCATGTGAATGAGGGTGATCTTGGACAATAAAAACAGGTCTAGCTAGGTTCATATATTATTAAACTGCAAACCATTGAGGGGGGTCGTAGAACGTTGGTTTTGGATCCAGGGACCTGTTTATTATATTCAAATTTTATGTGCTATCAGATAAATCTTTTATGTAAATATGATTATGTGTAACATAACAAAACATATATTTAGTGCCTTGTCACAACACATAATATTTTGAAAAATATATACTATTTTTCTTATTAATGTGTCCATTTTTTCTCTAGGTTTTTTTTTTTCATAGTTTTCTACTTATGTAATTTTATTGAGATAATAAATTATAGCATTGTTTTTAATTGCTAGATTCCTTATTAGCATGGTTGGCAGGGACAAATAGAGGGAGGGAGGTTAGATAAGAAAAGGGAAATGAGTTCTTTGATACTCACTTTTTCCATCAACTTTTTTTTTTTTTTTTGAAAATACTTTCCCATGTGCTAAAATTTGTGTTCTCTTAAAATTCTGAAGCGTGTTTAACAGAACAAATATAACTCACTTCATTTACATGCAATTGGAGAGACATTAGCTTTTTGAGTGTACATTTCTACAAATACAAGTGATTACGGTAGTGTGATGCTTTTCAAAATAACTGTTGTGATACTCATCACGCATGCTCCACAATATCGTCATTGTTTGAGAAATGAGAAGGAAACAAATTCTATAGGATGAAATTATTTCAAGAAACATAGTTTAGTTTAAAAAATATTTAATATATTTAGATCAGATAGAGATACAAATAATATTTTATATGATAAAAAGCTTACCTCTTAATATATAATTTCATTTTTAAATGTTGTTTTATCACATATAAAAAGGAAGAGTTACTGATAAGGAAATTTCTAAGAATATATAATAATAATTTTGCCACTATAAAGTAAACATTCCTCTATTTATCTTTTCCACTCTCAATTTCTGACATCTCTCTCTGGATAAACTATGGTACTTCTGTAACATTGCCCTTTTTGACATATATCACAACAATTCTCCTCGGAGCTAAGTTTGGGACTTCCCTTCCACTTTCTGTCTTCAAAATTATTGCACCATATATATATCAGTTTCTTTTTTAATCTTCTCCAAGGCATCCCATTCATCTGCTCCAACAAGTTCAGGACATGAAGTCTTATGCATACCTATAGTATCTAACATTAGTATAGAGGTCAAAAGTTAATGTCTGCATTTTTCTAAAGTAGTATAATGTGCTCATTTATATTAGTAGTAATATTTTTTATTCATGAATAATGATTTATTTCATATGTTCCACTCATTCAAATTCCAATTTTCTAGTCCCAACATATTTGATACTTGGTGGGCCTGGGATTGGAATGGTTTAATTTTTATTTTTATTTTGGCGACAAAAGTGTTAGAAACCGGCTAGGCAGCGTTAGAATTAAAGGTAGGGCATTAGTAGAATGTCATATCAACGAATTCTCACAGGTTTGTACCCAAGCCATTGAGTGAAGAGTCCAAATTTCTCATCGTTAACCATTGACATGGTTTAAAATTCTTAGGATTAAACTGCTAGGAGTGGTCTGATAGTGAGTAGGGGTGTAATTGGTCCGGTTTTCACCCCAAACTGAGACCAGACCGGCTAGAGAACCTTGGTTTGGTTTGGTCTGGTTTCAAAATTTTGAGAGTGAAACCGAACCAATTTTGGTTCCGTTTGGCCAAAAAATCTGTAGAAGTCAATTTTTCAAATTTTAACAAGAAGAAAGCCAANAGAAAAAAGCCAGAAAATCTGCACATATAACCAAATCAACCCAACAAAAAAAATACAAATAAAGTATCCTAATGTACAAAAAATCAGTAAACAAGCCCTTNCAAATGTAACAATTTATTCCAAATTTCAATGTTGATTAAACTTCTAAATTACAACAAATTACATATCATCCAAAATCAGAAAGGAAATATAAGGGCAACAAATCAAAGGGCTCAAATTGAATACAAAATAAAGAATGAAGCATCTCCTTGACAACATCAAAATTCTTATATGTATAGCCAACAAAACTAAGATCTTGAGAAGTCAACAGCATCTGCGGACAAAGATTATATAATAAGTTGTAAAGGTGTCTCTGAAAACTACAATATCAATCAAAATATATTTATCCTAGAACAAATTTGTGGGTAAACATCTGAAAATGATCTAAGTCTACTGGTGTGAGGGAGGTTGGGAGCAAATGATGTTGAAATAGTTTGTAAATGTGCTTATAAAACCAAGTCCGACATTAGTTAAATTAGAGTGTGTAAAAGGCTTTATAAAGGCTAATTAAAGTTATAAAGTAACTTTAGATAAATGGGCACAAGCCCATTTGACAAGCCAAAAATAGCCTAGCAAGTCAAAGCCGATTAATGGTCTTTGATTGGCACTTGGGCACTTGGGTCTTGATCGATTTGACAAATATTTTAACCTTTGGTTTAATATCTGGACTGGACAGGGTCAGGTCGGTTTGACCCAATTCGGATGGTGGTTAATTAAGTTAATTGGTTCGGATGAGTAAACCCGAATATACAATTGTGTTTGTTTTGAACAGATTGTTGTGTCTATTCTGAACAGACAATTGTGTTTATTCTGAATAGACAATTATGTCTGTTAATTATTGACCAATTATATTTGTTCATTGATGCCTTTTCAACTCTATAAAAGGGAACTCCCTAATGCATTAGAATTCACTTTTCCATTGAGAGTTTTTGAGCGCTTTGTTGTATCCTGGGGTAACTTGCTTTTTTTTTTTTTATAGAGAAGCAATATTACACTCAAGATAGTGTAATCATTCATGCCTCAAAGCCATTCTGTTTTAGTCTCCATCAACGTTTTCCTAACATTTTGAGTGTAATATTCATAATGGAGGTTGTTACTACTTATACTGTAAAGTTGCAAGATTTTGTGAAACTCAACCAGTTTGATGGAACAAATTTCACAAGGTGGAAAGATAAGATGAAGTTCTTACTCACAACCTTGAAGGTGTTTTATATCCTGGACCCAAATCTGCCTCCCATTGCTGCACCAATTGTTGAAGATTCGGATCAAGTAAGGAACCAGAAGCAGAAACATGAGGAAGATGAATTGGTGTGTCATGGTCACATTTTGAATACCCTTACGGATCGTCTCTATGATCTCTACTCGAATTTGACTTCACCAAAAGACATATGGAATGCATTGGAAGTCAAGTATCAAAGCGAAAAGAGAGGTATTGACAAATTTCTTACTTTGATTTCAAAATGTCTGATAACATGTCAGTCATGGATCAAGTCCATGAACTATAGGTTTTAGTTTCTAGATTATGAGATTTGGAGATCTCAATTCCTGATACCCTTCATATAGGAGCAATTTTGTCCTAGTTGCTTCCTTCTTGGAATGTGTATAGAAAGAAAGTGTTGCATTCACCTGATAATTTTACTCTTGAACAGTTTCAAACTCATTTACAGATTGAGTGTAAAACTCGTGTTAGAGATGAAAAGTTTATGAAAATAAATGTGAATTCAAAAGAGAATTCGCAGCAAGTGAATGCAATAATAAGTAATTCTAGAAACAACAAATCCGAAAACAAGTCTGGAGGGAAGAATCAGGACAAACTTAAAGTCCAGAAAAATGGTGGATTCAAGAAAACCAAAAGAACAAGGTCTACTTTCACTGTGGAAAGAAAGGACACTACATCAAGGAATGTAGATTCAAGAATTATGAAAAGAAGAAAGAAAATACTTATGAGAAAGCCAAACTAACCAACTTGTTGGAAGATGAAGTAAAAGAACTTGTTGCAATGGTTTCCAACATTCAGATTGGAATGGTGATTGAGTTGAACATGGCTGCTGCATCAAGTAATACAGATTGGTTCCTTGATTCCGGTGCAACAATTCATGTCAGCAATAACAAGACTTGCTTCAAAACTTACCATAAGTTGGAGGAACAAGATGAAATTCTAATGGGTAATCACCAGCGTGTCAAAGTACATGGCAAAGGGTCTGTTGTACTGAATTTCACTTCTGGGCAGAAACTTACCCTTGTCAATGTTCATCATGTTCCTGATGTTAAAAGAAACTTAGTTTCTGCAAGTTTGCTTTGTAAGAAGGGTTTTAAGATTGTCCTAGAGTTAGACAAAATTGTAATGTCCAAGAGTGGACTGTTTGTAGGAAAGGGATACTCCCTTGATGGCATGTTTAAGTTAAGTGTGAATGAAATAAATGTTGTTTCTGCTTATATTGATTCTTCTTCTTTATGGCATGCTAGACTAGGACATTTAAATTATCATATGATAAAATATATGTCAACTCATGATTATATTGATTGCAAGCATGTTCATAAAGATAAATGTGAAATTTGTGTTGAAGCAAAAATAATAAGAAAACCTTTTCCTAAAGTAGAGCGTGATACACAAATTTTAGATTTGATTCATTCTAATATTTGTGAATTAAATGGTAAATTAACCAGAGGAGGAAAAAGGTATTTCATCACATTTATAGATGATTGTTCTCGGTTTTTATATATATATCTATTGAGAACAAAAGATGAGGCCTTTGAAAGATTTAAGGAATTTAAATCTGTGGTAGAGAATCAAAAGGAAAGAAAAATTAAAATAATTCGGAGTGGTAGAGGTGGAGAATATTTCTCTACGAAATTTGATAAATTCTGTGAAGAATATGGAATAATCCATCAGAAAACCGCCCCTTTTACACCCTAGCAGAATGGACTAGCAGAATGGAAAAATAGGACCCTAGTTGATATGGTAAATGCTATGCTTTTAAATGCTAAGTTATCATATAACTTGTGGGGTGAAGCTTTACTTACTGCATGTCACATTCATAATAAAGTTCCTTCTAAGAAAACTCATATTTCACCATATGAAATTTGGAATGGAAGGAAACCAAATCTGAATTATTTTATAGTGTGAGGGTGTGTTGCATTCTATAGACTTCCTGATTCTTAAAGAGGAATTAAAAGTGTTTTTGTTGGTTATGCACAAAATTCTAAAGCATATAGACGTCTAAATTTAGAGTCTAATGTTATAGTGGAATCTATTCATGTTGAATTTTTTGAAGAAAAATTCATGTTAGATCAAATTGTGCATGAACCTGAAAGTGGTATGCATGAACCTAAAAGTGGTATGCATGAACCACAAAATTCACAGGATCAAAATAGTTTTGATAATTTTAATTCTCTTGCTAAAGGTAAGAAAAAACTTGTGAATGAACCATCTGAACCAAGAAGAAGTCAAAGGCCAAGAAAAGAGAAAAGCCTTGATCCTGATTTTATTACTTTCTTGGTAGAAGGTAGTAGGAATCGGATTTGTAAAAAGGTGAAGATATTATTAAACATTGAAAGTGAGCCCAAAACTTTTGAAGAAGCAATGTCTTCTAGAGATTCAGCTTTCTGGAAAGAAGCTGTGAATGATGAAATGGAGTCAATAATGTCTAATAATACTTGGGTCTTAGTTGACTTACCACCTGGCTCAAAGCCTATTGGTAACAAATGGGTTTTCAGGAGGAAATGTAATTCTGATGGTACATTGCAAACCTTTAAAAGCAAGACTAGTTGCAAAAGGTTTTACTCAAAAGAAAGATCTAGATTATTTTGATACCTATGCTCTAGTTGCTAGAATAACATCCATTAGAGTTCTTTTTGCTTTAGCATCTATACATAAATTGCATATACATCAAATGGATGTTAAAACAACATTTTTAAATGGTGATTTAAAGAAAGAAGTTTACATGCAACAACCTGAAAGTTTTGTTCTTCCTGGAAATGAACACAAAGTGTGCAAACTTGTAAAATCTTTGTATGGTCTTAAACAAGCTCCTAAACAATGACATGAAAAATTTGATTCAGCAATTTTGTCTTTTGGGTTTAGATATAATACTGCTGATAAATGTATTTATTCCAAGTTTACTAAAGATTATAGAGTAATAGTTAACCTCTATGTAGATGATATGCTTATCTTTGGTACCAACATGCATGGTATAAATGAAACTAAAAAGTTTCTAACCTCTAAATTTAAGATGAAAGATCTTAATGAGGTTGATACAATTTTGGGTATCAAAGTTACTAAGCATGATCATGGGTTTACTTTAAGTCAAACTCATTACATAAAGAAAATTTTGAGCAACTTTGGTCATCTCAAAATTAGAGAATACAGTACTCCATATGATACTACTGTAAAACTTGTGAAAAATATTGGTAGACTTATAGAACAATTGAAATATGCCAGTGCTATAGGAAGCTTAATGTATGCAATGCATTGTACAAGACCAGATATTGCTTTTGCTGTATGCAAATTGTCAAGATTTACAAGTAGTCCTAGTACAGAACATTGGGAAGCAGTTGGAAGGGTATTTGGATACCTGAAAAGTACTGCAAACCTAAAGTTATCTTATACAGATTTTCCTGCTGTACTAGAAGGTTATTTAGATGCAAGCTGGATAACAAGAGCTGGTGAAAGTATCGCAACTACAGGTTGGATATTTACACTAGCTAGAGGTATCATATGTTGGGCATCTAAGAAACAAACCTGCCATTCCCATTCTACCATGGAGGCAGAGTTTATTGCTTTGGCTGCTGCAGGTAAGGAAGCTGAGTGGTTAAGAAACATGTTGTTTGAAATTGAGTTGTGGCCACAACCAATGCCACATGTTTCCATACACTGTGATAGTGAGGCTACAATGTCTTGTGCTTTCAATAACATGTATAATGGAAAGTCAAGACATATTAGTCTAAGGCATGATTATATTAGAGAATTGATATCAAGTGGTACCATTTCACTTCTCTATGTGAAATCTGCAAATAATTTGGCTGATCCTTTTACCAAATCTTTACCAAGAGATATGGTATGGAGGACAACATGTAGTATGAGACTAAATTGAACCTTCAAGACGCCAATGATGGTAACCCAACTTTGAATTACAAATTAGTAATTACTAAAATTTAATGGGTAACAATAAGTCATTGATACGTGTCTGATTTAGCACTAATTAAGAGGAGTCTCATACAGAACATAAGGTTAGTGCTTACTGTTACATTGAGAGGATGAGCTTAGCTCTTAACGGAGTTGTTTTATCTGAAGTAACAGGGACAATGAAATGAACTCCACCTATGTGAATATGAAGTGGTGCCGCTTCAACAAAGGTTTAATGGGTTTTACCTTTTTGGAAATATTCACAGAAACTTGGGATTGCTTAGCACATGACCATTCAAATAGTGCTAGGGCTGTTAAAACCTCTTTGGAGAAATTGTATAAAAATGATGTGTATGATATCTTCGATCCTAATAGCAAGGAGTATTGGTTTAATCTTCAGACACCAAGTACTTCATTTGCATCCTTAGATATTTATACTAATTTTAAGGTTTAAACCTGTAAGATACCTTCTTATATGCATCATTTTTATAGTGAATGATTTAGTTTACAAACTAGTGGGGGAATGTTGAAATAGTTTGTAAATATGCTTATAATTAACCAAGTCCCACATTGGTTAAATTAGAGTATGTAAAAGGCTTTATAAATGCAAATTAAAGTTATAAAGTAACTTTAGTTAAATGGGCACAAGCCCATTTGGCAAGCCCAAATAGCCTAGAAAGACAAAGTCCATTAATGGTCTTTGATTGACACTTGGGCACTTGGGGCATCTTGGGCCTTGATCGATTTGACAAATATTTTAACAGTGGTTTTAATATCTGGACGTAATAGGGTCGGGTCGGTTTGACCCGATTCAAATGGTGGTTAATTAAGTTAACAGGTTCAGATGAGTAAACTCGAATAGACAATTGTGTCTGTTTCGAACAGACTATTGTGTCTGTTCCGAACAGACAATTATGTCTATTCCGAATAGACAATTATGTATGTTAATTACTGACCAATTATATTTGTTCATTAGTGTCTTTTCAACTCTATAAAAGGGAACTCCCTAATGCATTAGAATTCACTTTTCCATTGAGAGTTTTTGAGGGCTTTGTTGTATTTTGGGGTAACTTGCTTTTATAGAGAAGCAATATTACACTCAAGATAGTGTAATTGTTCACGCCTCAAAGCCAACCTAGTTAGTCTCTATTATCGTTTTCCTAACAGAAAATGAGTGTTATGTTGTAGCTGTAGTAACTGAAAGAGTCAAGATGAGGTTAATCAACCGATCAATCAAGTAATACACCTTGAATTTCTCTGTTCTTATCAAAACATAACACAATTCAGATATAGTTGATAGATTCTTTAAATTTGAATGATTGGAAGCATTAACAATAAAGTGCTAAAGTGGAGATTTCAAAATCATCTTCTCCTGCTCAGTAAAATCATCGGAATAGTACTTTCCCACAAGAGTACAAATATTATCAATGTTGAAAGCTTTATAAGCATCCTTAGGAACTAAATGAGAGCTAAGTGTTAAAAGCTCCAATGATTTATCATTAAACCTGTTATTCAACTCAAGCAATTGCTTATCTATTGTAACAAGAAATATTTTCACTCTATAATAGTGTTCCACAATGATATTTCCCTTGTCATGGTATAAAAGGAGCACTAAAGTCAAGAACATCAAAGTCATGTTCCTCACAGAATAATGTCACTTTGTTCAACAAATTCTGCCAACTATCATCTCTCAACTTTTGAGTGAGAACTTTGATAGTATGAACTAAATTTATTGCATTAACTATATCTTGAGATTGTTCCTGCAAAGCTTGACAAAGAATATTTGTTATTCCCATGATCTCTTTCATCAAATGTAGAATAAATATAAACTCAAATGAGATCAAAATATTATAAGCTGCATCAGCATCCCCTATTTAAGAATAAGTTAACATCAACAATAATCTTCTGAAGAATTGAACAAGTTGCAGAAAACATATTTATCATACTACAAATGGAGTTAAAATGGGAGCCCCAACGAGTATCTCTAGTCCGTTTCAAAGTGCCAATTTGATTTCCCCCTTTACCAGTTTCAAGTCCACCAATCTCAAGCAGATGTGCAATTTCATCTAACTTAGCAGCTTGTAACTCATTATGTCGTTTACTAGATGAACACATGATATTAACAACAAAAATCAAATTTGAGAAAAATTGATGAACTCGAATAACCTCCCTAGAAGCAGCAACCAATACAAGTTGTAATCGATGGGCATAACAATGCACATAGTATGCATAAGGACAATCTTTGAGAAATAGTGCTTGCAATCCATTCCATTCTCCTCTCATATTACTAGCTCCATCATAACCTTGACCACGAATATTAGAAACATCAAGACCATGTTGAGAGAAGACATCACATAACTCTTTCTTAAGGTTTAATGCTGTAGTGTCTTTAACATGCACAAGATTAAAAAATCTTTCTTGTATAAGAGCACTTTTATCAACAAACCTTAAAACAAGAGCCATTTGCTCCCTTTTTGATTCATCACATGATTCATCAACAATTATGCAAAACTTAGAATCTCTAATTTCTTCCCGAATGTAATGACGAACTTTACTTAAGAGGATATGCAAAATTTCCTTTTGAATTGCATATGAAGTATACTTAGAGTTATATGGTGCATTTTCTAACACAACTTTTATAACTTCATCATTGAACAATGCTAAGAGTTTTATCATCTCAAGAAAGTTACCTCTATTTTTTGATTCTGAAGTTTCATTATGACCTCTGAAAGCACAAGCTTGAAATGCTAACCAACGAACTGTAGTAATAGAGGCCTTAAGACGTAGTCGGTTCTTCAAAATTTGATCTGAACTTTGCACATTAATAATATTGCTAATGTGCCTAGATTGATTCAATAAGTCTTCACAAGCTTTCACTGCTTTATTATGTGGTGAGGTAGGGTCTCCTCCTATATGGTTGAGAAAAACACAATTTTTTCCATCATTGACTTTTTTCCAAGATTGAAATCCTTTAACAATAAAAGCATCTACCCCAGGATGCCCATTTGATTTTAGACTAAAGAGAAAACAAGGTAAGCAATAAGCAGCATTTGTAGTAGGAGAGTACTCTAACCAAGAAGGAAATATGCTAAACCAATTATAGACAAATCTCCTTGGATTTTTATTTCTAGTAAGAGGATAACTTCTAAGTTTAGGTTGGTATGGGCCCCATTTTAAATAAGCCCTTCGGACTTCATCTCTTTGGTTCATAGGATATTGCCATATTTGACGGCATTGGCCTGGGTCACGCACCAAAGAATTAATATCAAATTCATTAGAAGTAACCTTCAAAATCTTAGAAGATTGTTCCTCACATTTAGATGTTGGAGCATTATTAGGACAATTTTTTTCATGAGGTGAACATGGAGAAGCTGTGCTACTTTTCTCTTTGTCATTAGCTTTTCTCTTGAAAAATGCATCAATTTTCTTACTCTTCACCATTATGTTATTTCAGGATAAACTTATCACTTCAAAATAACTTGAAAATGATTTAGATAATTCAAACAACTATAATTTATAAGCAGCTAGTATTCAATTCCAAGATTCATGAAATGGGAAATACTTACAAGTTATATAGGATGCTTCTTTGATTAGCAAATTGATATTTCAATTCATCAATTCAACAAGTGCCTCTATTTTAAGCAAACAAGCCTATAAATTTATTTGAAATAAATTATTCATACTTATCTTAGAGGGTATATGAACTTCAAAATAGAAACAAAATATAACAACAATCAACAAACAAAAGGAACAAGAAATAAAATAGAGAGAAAAACTCACATAGCAAGAGCAAGACATCTTCCATTTCTCTTTCTCCAAGACTCTTCTTCATTCTTTTGCTATAAATTATAAAGAGACAAAAGTAAGGAAAGAAAGTGGGTAACTGCTAAACTAAAAAAACCATCGCATTTAACTGACTGCTAACAAATTCAAGGTTTTTTTTTCTTTCAATAATGGGACCCAACACTTGACCAAATTGCAAGCAGAATATCATATATATATATATAAAAAAAAAATCAACAACAAATCAGAAGTTTGTAATCTATATTCCCCACCAACACTTCCAAACCACAGGAACATCTAAGGATTTGAAATCACTTTACTTATTTCTTATTTTATTTTTTTCTCTTATGAATCACTAAGGAGAAGTGTAATAACATAAGCAAACAAATAAGATTGCATTACCTGTTTGAGTTTCTCAATTCCTGTGGCAGCAAGCAATGAAATGAAGAAGCTGAAAGGGTTGTTTCTCAATACCTTGTTTCCCCTACGAGAACAAAAACATTAGAACTTTCTAGTTTTTGTTTTCTTTTTTATATATATAACTAATTTTGGAAAGTGGGCTAAGTGGCAAGAGTGAGCTATTGAGCTTTGGGTTAAATTTGTAAAAGTGGGCTTAAATATTTTATTACTTTGTTTTGAGTGGGCTATATTTAGTTTTTTTAAAAAAATTGAATGGGCAAACATTTTTTTTTAAGAAACTTAATTAAGAATTTTTTTTGGGGGGCAGTTACACCCCTTGTCTATATGAAGATCCGCCAGTGATAAAGATGGACCTAAATAATTAATGAAAAGAACATTGAAGGACTTAAGTAATAGAAAAAATCTTTTAGAAACTTAAATAATTTTGAGTGCATCTTTCAAGAACCAAAATAACTCTTTACTCCTCCAAAAAAAATCGCCTTTGGTGCTGCTATAATGTGAACCTAGAAAGAAAGTGTTGTTGTCTAAGCTAAGGAGGTTGGTTTGGACTAGCGAGGTCAAGTCAGCTCCAATTCAGGATACCTACAAGAAAATAGCTTGGATGGGTGATGTACCTAGACTCCAATGCTAAAGTCAATGTTTTTGCCTGTATTAGGTGGCAATTAATAGTAATAAATGCAGAGAAAAGTCAAAGTGAGTGTACCTTCCCAAGGCTTTACTATTTATAGGAATAATGAGTGGCACAATGGTAAATCCCTGGGGGTATGATGTTAAATTAGCTAAGGGCTTGATGGGCCTGATTGTTTACTTGGGCTGGATCTATACTAGGTATAAACAGAAAAGGATCCCTCTCCAATTCTGACGAGAATAATTGCTCTCATGAATGTTGGGTAATACCAAAAATTCCCTTTTCAATGATCTGAAACAATGATATAAGTATATAACCTCCAATGCCATGCCTCTGACCCGGTGACCCAATCCACAACGGATGAAAAATGGAACTGAAGGTTATATTTAAGGAGGCATTTGATACAGGATTTTTTTTTTAGTTTCCTGGGAATCACAACCTAGGAAACTAAGATTTCCATGTTTGGTATAAAGTTTTTTTAAAAAAATTCCTAGCCAAGTATGATTTTTGGGAATAGTTTTAGGGTAAGTTTCCCATAAAAAAATTCCCATCGAGGGTAGGAATCTCGGATTCCCATGACATGGTTTTTTTTTTAAATGTAAAAAGTCTCTTTTACCCATGACCCTCATTTCTAAAATACCTATTTATTTATGGCTAGGTTTAGAATACCTATCATATATGATGGGCACCGATGCATAGTGAATCCAACAGTAAAGATTCAGCCACGTGTTGCACATCTACTTCAATGACTTATTGTAACAGGTTTTTTGAAATTAAAATTTTACCCTAGAACTTTTCAAAACTAAAAATTTATCCCAATATTTTATGTTAATTGACTAATTACCCCAATCCACCATCGAAGGATACTCTCCCATTTTCTGCAATTGCCTTCTCTTCGTTCACCTCTGTAACTACCATTGGGTTGTCGTAGGTGGTGGAGAGAAGCTGGGGACTTGGGTTGTCAAACAACATCGTTGGCTATGGGTGCCTGTGCAACGGCTATGTTTAACTTGCTACGAGTTGTTGGACGACACTAAGGATTTACTCTTAATTTGAATGTAAATTTTATAAGATAAACAAGAGCATTACCTATACTTAATTTATACATAAAGCTCAATGTGAGACAGTGAGAATAAACAATTTTCTTATTAGAAACTTAGTTATAAGTATTATATATATATATATATATATATATATATATATATATATTATAAATGTTGGGGTCAATACATAATTTTAAAAAAATATTGGGGTCATATTGCTACATTTCTTAAAATTGGTTCCTTATGTAGCACTAAACACAATTTTGACCATTTGATGAAAATCCAACGTCAAAAAAGAGAATGTGCATGAGTGCACTTTTTCATTAAGCACAAAACTTAGGTAAAGTTTCATAGATGTTGGCACTGTTGTTTCCTTATTAAAACATTTCATGTGTATTATTTTTTTTACACATCAGCATTTACATCATCTTTTCATTATTTCTCAAAATTTTATATTCACCTATGCTCAATTTCTCTCTCTCCCAATAACCTCCAATTGGTGTCCTTCCTTCCCTATGCAACAATCCCTCACTCCCACTCTCCAACTATAGTTATGGTGCTTGACCATGTACCTTTGGTGGAGAAAATGGTGGGAGCACCGAATTTAAAATTGTTATGAAGGATTATTGGTGTTTGCCTTTTGATAACAACCTGAGAGAGTATGAGAGAAAATCCCAATTGCTACAAATGGGAGAAACCTCTAGGATCTGGCTTTAATGGTGGAGAACAACACCCCATTTTTGCTATCTACAACTTCCTTCTCATTTATGCTCTCTGCAACCTAACCCATGGGAGAATGATGGACGAAAAAAAGAAAATAGAAGAAAAGCTCAAAAAAAATTTCATTCAATTTTTTGTAGTTAAGCTTCTCTCAACAACTAAATCCCTCAAAACAAACAGTTTTCACAGAATCTCATGAACAAGATGAACAATTCCAAAACTTCAATAGAAAATGAAGAAAAAATAGACTTACCAAGCTGATTCAAGAGCAACTCTATGGTCATCAAAGCAATCTAGAAGTTCACCTTCTATGTAATTAAGTGTTGTGCTTGTGAATGAGATGAAGATGAGGGAAAATGAAGAAATATGACCAGATATGAAGAAAAGAATGGTGTTAGGGAGCTAGTTCCATGGGTAACGGAGGGAAGGACACCATTGGAGATTACTGGGGGAGAGAGAAATTGGGCATAAGTGAAGATAAAATTTTAAGGAATAATGAAAAAATGATATGGTTGCTGATGTGTAAAAAATAATACACATGTAATGTTTTAATAGAGGAACGACAACTTCACCTAAATTTTGTCATTTCATTCATGGGTATTTTAGACATGGCCTTTATTCATTGAGTGCAACAATTATATTTCTTCATTTTTCTCCATGGCTTCTTGTCCTTGAGCTTGGAGCCACACTGTCAAGCTTCGTCAACGATCCCTCCCATCTCTGTTGTCATCTCCATTCATAGTTGTCGTTGTTTTCTACATATTGATCCTTCTATCTTTCTATATTTTATTTTCTCTCTTAGCACACCAATTTTTCTCATTTCACTGAGTAGAGCACAAATTCAATATTCTTTCTTTCTCTCCAATCATCAAGCTTTTGAAAGCTCAAAAACCCAAATCCCCTTAGAGCCTTCTTCAAGAGTAGCGATTGAAGCTCCACTAGTAGCAATAGCACTAAGTCTAGAAATAAAGTTCCCCAATTTTTATTTTATCAAAACTCAAAATGCTCAGCTCTACCATTGCAACAATCCCTCTCCAAGTTTGGTGACACACTAGTTTGTTTCTTTTGTAAAGGGTAAAACAATTTAGCTTAGAAAATTGATATCTGGCCCTTTTTATTTTTTATTTGAAATGGAAATTCCATTAATCATCGAAAGATAGTACATCTGAAATAAAACTAGGTGGCATATCATGCCAAACCGTTAATAGAGAGGCAGTGGAGCCAAACGCTGCAAGCTTATCAACAACATGGTTAACTTGCCTAGGAACCCAATTAATAGAAACGCTTACAAGATCTCTACCCAGTGTATGTATATCCTTTAGTAGCAGGCCCAATGGAGAGAAAAATCTTTCTCCATTGTTAAGAGCCAAGACCACACCCTGAGCATCACTGTCAATACAAACCGAAGACATACCCCAAGCCAAAACCAACTTCAAGCCCTCCTTACACGCCATGGCTTCCAGCTCCTTAATGAGTGGTGCATCTGGAACTGGGCAAGACCATGCAGCCACAAACCGCCCCTCTCCATTACACACTACTCCACCAATTCCACCCAAACTAGAGGGTGATAATGCAACATTGACATTAAGCTTCAAAATTGGTGCAATGGGTCTCACCCAACACACCACTTGCACTCGCAACATATGAGGTTGCAATGTGTGAGCAGCCATTATTTCCTCCAACAGAGATTCAACATTGTGCCACACTTGGTGAATAGGAAAAACTGACTTGCCAACTCTGATAGCATTAAGTCTCTGCCATAAGGTGTAGCAACCCAACACCATAAGAGCCATTTGGCGCTCATCCCACCCCTAACTCACTTGCATAAACCAACTAGTAAAAGACTCCAGCCCTGTAGCATCTAAACCGAAGCCTAGCTCTATAGAATCCCACACCTCACGCACTTCAAGGTAGAGGAAGAGAGCAAGCAACATCATTTCTTGATGTTCTAGACAAAGCCCGCAAAGGTTGGGGATAACAAGACCCCGAGCTGTCAATGCATGGGTTGTGGGTAAAATATTTTTGTAGCAACGCCATAAAAAAATGCGTGTATTTGTTAGGCAGATTTGACTTCCACACTTTCAGCCAGAACTCATGCATTTGGACATTATTATCATTGCATTTTTCCTTCACTAGTGTCTAGTAGGCAGATTTGACCAAAAGCATGCCATTTCTAATGAACTTCCAATAGGCACTATTGCTTTGATTCTTGTAGCTTAGCGGTATGCCACACACCAACCTAGCTTCTTCTTCATTAAAAACCAATTTCACAAAGCCCACATCCCAAGCCTTTCTATCACACAGGAATAACTCTTTAATTGGAAGCATAGCCAACTCTTCTGGCAACAGAGATTGCACACAACTGTCACCATTTCTTGGCAACCATGGATCCCTACCAATCCCCACCTTCTCACCATCTCCAATACGAAACACTAGGCTCTGCATTAGCATTGAGAAACCATCCCTAATATTGCGCCAAGTATATGATGGTTTATTACCTAGAGGCGCATCCAATAGGCTAGTATCTAGAAAATATCTCGCTTTTAGGATTCGAGCCAATAGAGATTCCAGGTTTTGAAGCAATTGCCAACCCTGTTTAGCAAGCATGGCAATATTAAAGTCTTCTAAATTTCAAAAACCCAAACCCCTATATTTATTTGAAATAGCCATTTTTTCCTAACTTAGCCAATGCATTTTTGAAGCCTTTAAGGTACTACCCCGCCAGAATTTTGCCATAAGTTGATTTAACTCATTGATAAACACACTTTTTATACAGTGATTAACTCTTATTCTTAGCTTTTAAACCTTTTTTGGGCTGAATAATTGGGTTTGGGCCACATTTTATGAGTTTGGATCCAATTAGGCCTAATTGTGTTTTTCAGCAATATTGGGCATTTTATGCTGTCTATGTGTTTCTTGCATAACTTGAGTTCTAGACATATGATAATTTTGAATCTTACCTTGTAGGAAAGCTGAGAGAAACCTCTAAAACTTTGATTCAGAGCCCCACGTCTAATTCGGATTTCTAGCTGGTTATATGTAGCCTAGAAGTCAGAGCAGAGATGCTGTCACTGGATCCTGACCCGTGTGAAGAGATTGGGACATAATTTTGGCTGTGGGTGTCGTCTGGACTTGAAACTAGTATCATTGGATAGCTAAGACATAAAGCTTCAATTATTTTGAAGACAACTTCTCCAAAATATGGCTTTCTAATGGTGCTATTTTCCCTTGAAGTTGATTGATTAGTCCATAGAGCAGTTCAGAGTTAATTGGGCCTAACTTCCTTATTCCAAGCCCAATTAAGCCCAAACCACAACCCAATTAAAGCTAAGGCCCATGTGAATAATTCTGACCTAAGGGCAATTTGGGTGTACAGTTATTTTTGGATGTTAATATGTAGAGAAAGAGGCATCCGAGATTCATTATCATTTGGTAGATAGTTTTTCTTGCTTTCTTTCTCTCTAAGTTTTCTCTCTAGTTTCTTTGTAAATTTTGTTCCTCATGTTGATGGAGAGTTAATTAATCAAATCAATCTAGGTTTTGACTGTTTTGATTATTGATTTTAAGATTCTGTTTTAACTGTTATTTATTCAGTGATTAATCCACTGTTTTTCATCCTTTAATTCTGTTTGAGTTGTTTAAATTCAGATTTGAATGGTCATATGTAAATTGCTTAATTTCATATGTTGAAAGAGGATTGTAAGGATTAAAATAATGTTTCTAAGCTTTTAGACAGATTGTTGAACCTTGACTGGATTCTGGACTTAAGATTAATTTGGTTTAGTGGATGCTTAATTTGTTGAACTCTAATTAATTGAATTTTGGATGCTTATCCAGTAGAGATCCATAGATCATTTAGAGGCTTCTTGATGTGTTCTAACGCCAAGAATTAGGTTAATTGCTGAAAGAATCTTCTGTAATCAATGCAGAATTAAAATCAGGATTAGTTATAACCTTGGATTGGTTGTTTTCCTTAATTCGGTTTACTTCCTTAATTCGGTTTACCACCTTTAATCACTTTATATTGATCACTTCTACAAATTAAACCCCCTTGTTTGTATGCTCCTTAATCTGATTCCCTAATTAGAATAATTCTTTGGTTCGACTTGGTGTTGCCTTATGCTACGAGTAGCTTTGGTGAACCAATTACAATTTCACTAATTTGATTAACCTCGGCAGCTCATCACTCATAACAAAGAGTCTTGGATAGTCGAAAACAACTCATAGTGTATGTAGGTATGGAAATGGCAATGACATTTATCAAAATCTCCTTACCCGCCTTAGAGAGAAGTTCCTCTCGCTAGCCTTGTAGTTTCTTCCACACTTGCTCTTTCAAAGGCTGAAAAGAAGTATGCTTATTTCTACCAACAATGGTGGGCAAACCAAGGTATTTTTCATTAAAAGCCACCGAAGAGATACCCAAAATTTGCATGATACTAGTTTTTTCTAGGTTTCGACAATTAGGACTAAAGAAAATAGAAGATATATCAACATTAATTTTCTTCTCTGACCATTGTTCATAATCAACCAAAATCCGTTGAACTTCAAGGCTTTCTGACACAGAAGCTTGAGTAAAAATTAGGCTATCATCTGCAAAAAATAAATAGGACATCAATGGAGCTTCCCTACTCATTTTCACACTAGCCACCACATCATGAGCCTTTGCATCATGTAGTAAAGCACCCATGCTCTCTGCAGAGAGCAAAAAGAGGTAGGGGATAGGGGATCACCTTGTCGTAGACCTTAGTTGGGCAAAATTAATCCATGTTGCATGCCTTTTAAAATCACAGAGTATGAAACAATAGAGATACAAGACATAACAATGTTCACCCACCTCTCTGCAAAACCCAGTTTCCTCTTCATGGCCTCCAGAAAACCCCACTATATATGATCATATGCCTTACTCATGTCCAACTTCAAAGTCATGTAACCTTTCCTTCCTGGAGGGCTTGTTTTTTAGAGCATGTAGGAGCTCGTAGGCAACATCACATTATCAGTAATTTGGCGATTAGGCACAAACACGCTTTTGTTCAAAGAAACTACTTTTGGAAGAACGATTTTTAGCCTATTAGCCAGCACCTTGGATATGATCTTATAGAGCACATTACACATATTGATGGGCTGAAACTAAGTCATATTTGGAGGATTATTCATTTTTGGAATAAGAACTATGTGTATGCAATTAATCTCATCAACTGGAACCCCATTATTCAAAAAATCCAATACCATTGTAACAACATCAAGCTCGACTACATTCCAATACCTCTGATAAAATAAAGTAGGAAAACCATCTGGCCCAGACACTTTTGTAGCACCCATCTTGAACGCAATGTCATTTACCTCTTTTCTAGAAAAAAGGCATTAACAAATTTTCATTCATGCCCGCTATAACTCTACTAGTGACCATATCGGTAACTGAAGAAAAATCAGATCGATTAATAGATGAGAAAATATTTTCAAAATAATTAGCTGTAATATAATTTCATTAGTTAGTACTACAACTTGTGGACTTTATTTTTGTGGAGAAGGATAAAATATCATATTTTGTATAACTTTTATGAAGGTTTCTTAGATACTTTTGATGTTTATGTAGTATGTCATACTACAGGAGAATAACTAATGTGTGAATGACATGCGTATAAGTTAACTATTTTTAAGTTTGTTTGAGAAAATAAAATAAATTATATTTATATCTAATAAAATATAAAAATTACGTATGCTTATCACGTCAGTATAATATAACATACTCATATGGTATTATAGAATCTCAAATTTTTATATTTTAATTTTAGTCAACAAAAAAGTAAAAGATTAATTAACAATGAATTTAGTACACTTTTTACATAAAGGGCATTGTGAGCAACAATTCTTTCTACCACTTGAATCTTTCTTATAACTTTTTGGTTGATTTTGAACAACTTTTTTCAAATGGATTCAGTACTTTCATGACTGTCCTTATATTCATTTCAATATTTGCAAAAGTTGTCACTTTGACTCATTTGAATCTTTGTTATTATTTATTTTTGCTACTTTGTGCGTAATTTTTTTTTGTATTATTTGTTATATGTGAGTTTTATCATAAAAATGATATATAATAATAATTTATTTATTTTATTTAAATTTAGGTGAGGGGTATTTTTAAAAAAGTAATTTAGATTCTTAAGAGAGTAACATTTGAACTAAATATGAAGATGTAAAATTTTCAAAAATGAATGTCTATCATTCTTAGAAATGCTTACCGCTAACCAAATATAAATTGTAACTAAACAAAATTTCTAAGAATGATATTCTTTGAGAACTAAAAAAAATCTTTCAAGGAAGGGTAAGTAACTAACAAAACAGTTCAGGATTATGCCTTGTGTTAATGTTACGGTGGAAAGCCAGTGGCAGTGTTTCTAGATAGAGTCCACAAAGCTCTCCAAGAACATTGAACACGATGAAGTTCTTATCGACACTTGTTGCTCCCATCTTCATAGCCTCATTAGCGCTTCACTGCGGATCTTATGTCGCCGGCGCCGGCACGGGCGCTGGCGAGTGGCAGATTATTACCAAACAAAATTTCTCTTCTCAGATCCGACTCCATCCCCATATGCTGCTCCTCGTCACTCTTCCCTGTAAGTATCTCTCTCTCTCTAAACTAACACACTCACACATGGGTTCTGTTCTGTCTCTATCGCTTTATTTGTTTGCGTTGATGCATTGGGGGAAGGAATATATATGAGCAGTTCTTGAATGAATATGGTTGTGACAAGTAAATTGTATGGTAATTTCATTTTTTGTGGCATTTGGGGTCTTGTTACTGGTTTTTCCTCTGGGAAGGTGTTCATAAACCACCAAGGGTGGATTAGTGAATACCCATTAATGCTTCACCGTGGAAAACATCAAATTCATTATCACCAGCAAAATCATCCTTAAAAAAATATGACCTTGCGGTAGGTTTAGGGTTTCTGGATTACCTTTTGTTTCTCTACCTGAGCTTTGTAATGATTGCTCTTTATGAGGGTTTCTCATTTCTTGTGTAAGTTGTTGAATAATCCTTAGCACCTCTGTGTTTGGCAATATCTACTGGTTTCAAGAGATAATTAGAGAGAAAGAATGGGCAAAAAAAATCAAAACACAGCTTGAAAGAGCCTGGTTTTTAGTTAAATTAAGCAGGAAATTAGAAGAAAAATCATGTTATAAAAAACTGCTGAGCTCTTCAAAAAAATTGATCCTAAAATTTAGGAAACAAATCTTAGTTCTATGAGGATTGATACTTTGCTACTCTGAAACCCATGAGGGAAAACATGGACGTTAAAGTCAAAACTCAATAGTACTTAACATATCATAAACCAAAGCTAGCGGAGATGGTAGTGATTGCTATATGAGTGCTTATAAATATTTAAATCTAGCATTGAATTTTTGCTCTTAGTTGTGGTCCTAATGTGTTTGATTTCAATTTTGAACCACAGGGTCTGGGGAGTCTCGCTCCCTTATGAAGGATGTAGTCCATCTAGTTGCTGATAGGAAAGAAGAGTTTGGCTCTCTAAAACTGACGTTTATGCATAGAAATACAGAGAAGATGCTAGCAGATTCTATAGGTGCCACAGCAGATGAAATAACAGTATTTTACTTCCATTATTCTATACCCTACAAGTATCGCGGAAGACTTCAAGCAAAAAAAATATTGTCTTCATTCTATCCTTATATCTCTGTTTCACCTGAGGAGGTTCCCCTTAAAGCCCTGAAAACTCCAGAAGAATTGAGAGTGTTCCTTGATTCAACTGACAAGGCTCTAGTTCTCATAGACTTTTGTGGATGGACACCAAAGTTGCTGGCGGAAAGCAAGAAAAATGGAACAGAAAATGGTTTTAGCTTTCATGGTGAGTCTAAATGTTGGTATGTGACTTCAATGGATTTCATTATTATCCAGCTAATTTTCTCTTGGTCATTTCTGGAGTATCATGTATGATGTTAAGGTATACCTGTATTTTTTTTTGTTTTTTATTCAGATTTTATTTGTTTCCGTTTTTTATATACTTCTATAATGAATGTTACTTGGAATGTTTTAATGGTTGTAGCAGTTATCAAGATTAGCAAAATGTGGACATTTTCCTTTATATTGAAACAGTTTGTTATATAATGATGTCAAAAAGGCTAAAAGGATGATTTTCATTGCAGGGGATGACCTAATAGGCTTCAGTGGAGAAAGTGATACAGTTCTAGTATCCAGAGCGAAGAATATCCTGAAGGTGGCTGGTATTATCTAAGTGCATGACAATATGAGACTTTAAAGCTTAAATTAGTTGTCTTCTTATGTCATAAATTCATCAAAATATCTTTTTCTGTTTTCTTTTTCCAAATTACCAGGGAAGGATATGTGCAAAGCTGAACTCACTGTCAGTAAGGGGTTTACTGAAGTTCCTTGGCTTGGGGGATTCAACTTAATAAATGATACTGGTTTGGAGGGCACCAAGGATATGGATGATGTTCTATCTTCTTGTAACTTTGAAGAATTTCAGCGTTTTCATTCATTCTACCAAAAGTTCATGACTGTTGTGAGAGAATTTTTTTTGCCCCTGGAACGACACAGATTTGGTCTGGTCTTGGAAAGATCAATGCTTTCATCCTTAGGTGTCAATGATTCTGGTTCATGGTTGGCAGTGAGCTACCTGGCTGGGTGTCCTAGTTGTTCAAAGATTCTTAAAGAAGATGACTTGAATTATGTTTTACAGATGGATGATAATTTTGTGAAAGAGGTAAATATATCCTTTCTCACATTTACATTGTTTGCTCTATGTTATGTTATCTTTTGTATCAAATCCTTTTCGAAAGCCCATCACTTTTATATTATCGTGGACTAGTTCACTTGATGCACTTGTTCTAGAATAGCATATGAAAGTACAGAGAGTAAAGATGGGAAAGTATAAATGTATCTTGTGCACATATTTTTTTTTGACTCACTAGTGACTTGACTTCATCTTTTCATATAGAAGTAATGTCAAGGGTTCCTCTATCTAATGAAGAAAGAAAAAAAAAAATGTCAAGGGTTCTGAACCAGCATAGTAGGCGTGTTGGATACCATGAAGGAAACTAGTTGTAAATTTGATAGGTATCTGATGCTTCATAAAGTATTACAAAGTTAAAAATCATTTTCACCTTTTTTTTTTAAAAATTAAAGCATATTTACAGAGACTCAATATTAGTTAATAGGTTATTCTCTTGTCTTTTTCCCCCTTCTGTGACTCACATGAAAGTCCAGTTAATTTGATGTTACAAAAGTGCAAAAGGATCTGATAATTAATGATTTGTTAGGTCCAAATTATACGTGTGTGTAATTGTATGAGAAATAAGGTGAGGCAACAAGAAAGAAAAAAGAAGACCTGGTTAGGTATGCCTGGTATACCAGTCTTTAGTGACAAATCTCAAAATGTTGTTCATTCAAAAATTGATTCAAATACCAAATGGCCTATGGCCGATTGGTATTGAGGACGAGCTTGTGGGTTCCGTGTTCGAACCTAGAGTCGTAGCCAAAGTGCCAAAAAGAAAAAAATTGATTCAAATACTATGAGGGGAGAGCATACATAAATACCATTTTCTTGGCCTACCTTTTTTTTTTTTAAATGTATTAAAAAAAAAGACTAGAGGATGTTACAGGAAACATNGAAGCCAATACAGAATTTCTACAGGTTCCGTGTTCGAACCTAGAGTCGTAGCCAAAGTGCCAAAAAGAAAAAAATTGATTCAAATACTATGAGGGGAGAGCATACATATATACCATTTTCTTGGCCTACCTTTTTTTTTTTTTTAAATGTATTAAAAAAAAAGACTAGAGGATGTTACAGGAAACATCGAGGTCCAAACTAGCCTCAAGATAATGTAAAAAAGCATAATTCCTGAGCTGGAGATTTGAACATGGAAAATAATATAGCCAGATAGCCTTGGCTGAATAAACATTATTTAAAACCAAGTCTTATAATGGATGAGGGCCAATGACCTAATAAAGTGCTATGGGCAAACTTTCCCTGATTTTTATGGGTCTTTAAATTTCCTTAAACAAAGCATCTGTTTTAATTTATATTATGGCCGACAAACACAGGATATCGTTGGCCTTTTTATTATAAATTTCAAGTAATGAGCCTGCAAATGCTTCTGTGGCTAGATCAGAAATCAGAGTCTGTTTTAACACTGGGAAGAAATTATAATCATTCTTGGGCCTTCTTCTAACAGATTAAGCTTTTAGGATTGTTGGTTCCTTGACACTGTATGAGAAATTCTTTAACCAAAGTGTGAGGAGTTTGATCCTTGCTATCGCCGTTTCTCATAAATAAATTAAATTTCTGGGAAAGTCCACACTGAGCACAAACGTCTTTTGTGTGTGGGGGCAATTATATATAAGGCCATTCTTGGTCCTTCTCCTAATAGCTTATGCATTTAGGATAGTTGGTTCCTTGACTATAACTATGGCTTAGTTCTCATTGTCACGTATTTTCTAGGTAAGGCAGGCATACCTAACCATTGTCATTGAAGTCACATATCTTAAAGGAAACACGTTTTTAGAAACTTAAAGATAAAAAATTACAATAAGTCATGTGCTACCTTGTTGACCTTCCCTTCTTATTTTTGTTTAACTCAATTCTTGTTTCTAAATTATTTTCTAATTCCTTACTAGTTACATGCTCTTTCACTCATGGTTAGTCTAATTTTTATTCTTTTTATTTGATAAATGAGATGTTAGTCTGATTCTTTGAGTCTTTCTAGGACTACTGTTTTAGTCATTCTAGGATTCTTGTAGTTAGAGTTTTAGTTACATAATAGTTGTAAGGTTTTATGTATATTTGTATTACACTCAAACTCTTGTACCTGCTGCCTATTTAAGCAGCCTTTGTACAGCAGTAATACATACGGTTTTTCCCTTTCTACGTGGTATCAGAGCACTCTGCTTAACAACACCAGGACAAATTTTCTTGATTAGACATTGTGCTCTTAAGCAAAGAGCTCTGTTACCATGTAATATTTGCATCATTGGCTATGTGCTGCCAATTTAACTATAGTTGATCTCCTTTTTGTTAGATCTGAATTTGTAACTAGTGCTTCATTAGCTCTGTGCTTCCATGTGAACTATGGTTGATCTCCCTGTTTACGGACCAAATATTTCAACTTATTTCCTTCATGATATTCTCCTCTTTAACATTTCTTCTTTGGCATGCTCAATAATATGTTGCTCCACTGATTTTTTATTTCCTCATAATAGAAGGTAATTGTTGTGGATTCAAAATTAACCAATTGCATTTTCTTGCATTAGCAAGATAATTAGAAATTGAGAGAAAGAAAGAAAAGAGAAAAGAAAAGAAAAGACTAAAGCAAAACTGTGATGTGAGCTAAATATAGTTGCTGATTTTAATTCAATCTCCTCTTAAGTTTTAAATAATATTCCATTGTGGTATCCCATTCAGTTCTAGTTTTTTCCATTTTATAGTTCAGAAATGCTATTGACTAATACATTTTGACTTATATTGTCTTGTTCCTTATCTTGTAGCTGGAAGGACGTGGACATGATCAAGAGCCTATTTTACAAGCAAATAAGCCATCAATAATTCTATTTGTTGATAGATCATCAGACTCCTTGGAAATTAGAGAGAAAAGTAATGAAGCTCTTGATGTGTTCAGAGAATTGGCACAGGACTATCATGTCGTAAATGAAATAGGTAGGAAGGTTTATCAAGGCTTGAAGAGTACATCTAAACATCCTAAACTAAAGTTGTCTAGGACAGCTCAGAAGATTAAACTAAAGGAGAAGATGTCTACCGTCATGATTGTGAATGAGGGTAAGCATGTTAGTTTGGATAAAGTAGCTTCTGATCTACAAGTGAGTTCTCTGCATGAGATATTGGGCTATCTTCTCCAGCAAAAGAAGGATGGAAAATTAAGCTCCCTAGCAAAAGATTTAGGTTTCCAACTTTTGTCTGATGATATTGACATCAAGTCAGTTAATACACAGCAATCGCAGTCAGAAGTTCAGGTTAATGAAATGCCAATAGAAACTTCACAAGCAGACCGTGCAGATCTAAACCAGGATCATGATCCATATTGGGTGAGTACATCTGCTGGAGAGCTTGAGGAAAATTCCAAATTTACCAAGCTTTCTTTTCAGCAGGATGAAGTGAAGACAACTTATATTGACACCAGTGAGGAGATAAGATCTCAAGAATCTGTTGCAGATCATGAACTTCCTGTTGCCAATATGAAAGTGAAAACAGAGAGTTCTTCAGATGGATACAAGTTTGGGGAAGAACAGTCTCCTGTTTTTGGTTTCAATAGTTCTTTTTTCTATTCTGATGGTAATTACCAGTTACTTCAAACTCTAACTGGTGGCTGTCAAATCCCAAGTCTGGTTATAGTTGATCCATTTCAGCAGCAACATTACGTTTTCCCTGAAGTGAAAAATTTAGACTCTTCTTCACTGAATGGTTTTCTTTCTGGGTTTCTTAATGGAAGCCTGCATCCGTATCAACGGTCTAAACATATTCTTCAAGGCCCAAGGGAGGCCACCCATCCACCATTTATTAATTTGGATTTTCATGAGGTGGATTCTATACCTCAGATCACAGCTCATACTTTCTCTGAACTTGTGATTGGTCATAATGAATCTGACAATGAAAATGCTTTCCATGCTTGGAATAAGGATGTCTTGGTCCTTTTTAGCAATAGTTGGTGTGGATTTTGCCAGAGAATGGAACTAGTAGTTCGTGAAGTATATCGGGCCATCAAGAGCTATATGGATGTGTTGAAAAGTGGATCTAGGAGTTCCAAAGCTATTTATGATCATGGTAAGAGTGTGTGTCTCTCTTTCACCTCAATTGTCCCCTATATATTGCTTGTTGGATGTTTGTTAATAGTGTCATTTTGTCTGTTTCTTGGTTTTGCAAGAATCAGGGTAGCTCATGGCTGTGCTTTTAGTAAAGTGATCAGTAACTGCTGTATTAGGAATTTATGTTACTGTAGGCTGGTAAACTTCTTTTATGCATCTTGTTTTCACAAAGCATGGGACATGTCTAAATTTATTGTTACCATGATCATGGAGCAGCAATTTGACTTCTAACAGAGTTATGTATTAATTATTGGTCTTTTTGAGAATCTCAGTGATAGAGGGTGAGGATTTAATTTTTCTCTTTTCTTCTTGAGAATGTTTTAGAATCAGAGCTTAAATTCCACTTTACTTTGGGATAGAATCGTTCATCTGGCTTCACTATGGAGTTCAGCTGATTGATTTTCTTGGGGGATTCATCTTGTGGACGTTTAGTTGGATTGGAGAGATTTGCTCTCTTAATTTGTTTCAGTTGGGAATTTTTTTTTTGTTTTTTGTTTTTAAGAGGATTCCGATCCTAAAAAAAAAAAAACCACAGCCAAACAAAAAAGAAACTATTGTAATGTATTTCCTGCAGAATCTATGAGTTTGCAGGTTTTGAAGTCCACTTTCAAATCAGTCATTCTGAGATGAATTTGCTCATGGAATTTTAAATAACTATAAAGAAGTTTCTGTTTTGTCTTAGTCTTTCTCAAAAGCATGTGAAAACAGTACACGAGATGGCAAAAGGAGCATGTCCTTTCTAAACAAAATGGATAAAAAATCACCTGTAACACCATATAAGGAAGACCTGCGAACCTCAACAAGTACCTGCTATTAAACTCTATCAATATACGGTTAATTAGTTATTAAACTAAATTACTCCAAAGTCCTTTGTGTTGTAGTCACATAGACTCTCCTATTTTGGAACCTTCAAAATCTCAAGCAGTGTAAGAAAAAACAGAATAAGTTTCTTGTAATTATATGGCTATTTCATTATTAAATGTGGTGTTCTATTACATTATTGGGCTTTCAAAGGTAGGTCATATGTGTAGTTTTAGTATAAGAGGGAGGTCGGTGTAATGCACTCTACATTATCATTGGGAAGATAATTTATATTGAACTGTGAATAAAGGCTTTTTCATCACAACTTTGCGTAATTTATTCTTTCTTTGTTAATTTTATTATTCTTACTTTTAGACTTGACTTCCTATAGACAGTGGTCATCTTGCAAATGTGTTGTGCATTTGCTGTCTGGCTTTTGACCAGATAAATTGGTTTGACCTTGTTTTCATGAGTGATTATAATCTTTTGGACTAAGTAGAATTTTGCTGGTTTTTATCCCACTTGATGGACTTAGTTGATAATTTATTCTTTGAGTTAATATGTTAAATGGTATATACAGTCTCTAACAGTTTGACTATTGATTATTACATGGCAGAAAACTTGGATTATGTTACTATGAAGGTACCAATGATCTACTTATTGGATTGTACATTGAATGACTGTGATTTGATACTAAAGTCAGTCAATCAGGTATAAGTGGAACTATACTTTATCTTCCTCAATTCTTAATCTTGTTTTCCTAATTACCATCTAATATCACCACACTGTGTGGACATTTTAAGTTTTCCAAGGAACTCTAATGGCTAGATGGATGAATGCAATGCTTGGGTGTGGCCTGGTAAGAGGTAGTCAGGCATTGCTCCTTTAGGAAATTCTAGTAAACTGAACCTTGTTCCTGTCCATGGAGTTTACATCTTCCTTAATTGTACACCAACACAAGGAATCCTTTGCACCTGGACATCTACTAGCATTACAGGTCAATGCTTTGGAAACATAAGTTACATGATTTGCTGAATGTTTTTGCTGCTTATTTGAAAGGTCCTGTAGTTGTAATTTACATATACAAGTGTTAGCCTATAATTTCAGATTATTATTAATAAAAGGAGTAATGTGGATATCAATTAGGATTCAATAGAAAATTATTTTAGTTGGTTGCAAAGACAAGAGGCGCATTGACAATTTTTGAGATTTCATTTTATTGTTATACCGTTAGGAATCATGAAGAAATAAACTGGATATTTCCTGTCACTTATTTGACATATCTAATATGTGGGAATTTATTAGTTAACATGTTGCTTGCCAATTTTGTTTGTTGTGATATTCATCTCTCTCTATTAGGCACAAGCACAGTACAATCAATTCAAGGATCTAACTCTATCTATCTAATGGTAATAAATAAATAAATAGATAAATAAAAACTAGCTATAAAGGCTAATTCTACAATAACACAAGCATTCTAAATGGATTGAAGCATCATATGGTGATGAGCATAAAGGCTAAAATGCAGCCAAGCATTCTGTAAGGATTGAAGCAGCGAAAGAGAAAATGCTATTGTTCTACTTCAGCATCATTTAGTTGGGATTCGGTGCCTAGACTAGAAAACAAAAATATTATGTACAAATGGGTTTATGGAATTAAATACAAATCAGATGGAAGCATCAAAGGCACAAAGCAAAGTTAGTAGCAAAGGGGTGCAATAACCAAAATGGTTTGATTATGATTAAACCTTCGATGCTGTGGTGAAGACGAATATGATTAGATTAGTTCTTGTAATAGCTAACTTCTTCATGTGGAAATTTCATCAATTAGATGCCAAGAATGCATTTCTTCATGGAAGCTTGCAAGAGCATCCATAGTAAAATAATAACTTTTTAAGTAACTATTATTTTTTCATAGTCATTTTATTAAATAATTTAGAACTTTTAAACCCAGACAAATCTGATTGAAAGGAAATTGTGTCCGTTTAGATAGACAATTGACAACAATGGGACTTTGTGACATATTTCAGTGTTCAGGAGAAAACAAAAGTTCAAGTACGAAGGGTTGTCAACTTTTAGGACGAATGAGGAACATAAGCCACTTCTTCAACAGAATAACCACTTGTTTCCTTTAGAGTCCTAAATATTCCTAGATCAATTCTTATCAGTCATGCTCCCACTCCCAAATTTCATTTGTTTTTAGTTTCTGGTGAAGCTGTTAAACTTTTTGTTGTTTTGTTTGGTGTGCTTAAACATGCAGAGGGAAGTTTATCCAGCTCTGATTTTGTTTCCAGCATTAAAGAAGAAACCTCTTCTTTATGAAGGGGATATGACAGTAGTTGATGTAATAAAGTTTGTAGCTGAGCATGGAAATAATCTTCATCATCTGTTCACCGAGAAAGGTAACCACTTCGAGATGTCACATACTACTGATGCATATGGTTTATCATAAAGAAACTGACCACATGACTATGATGCTGAAATTAGACGTCACATTGTCATACTCATTGCTACATCCCATTCCTAGTATCTACTCATACCAGGCTTGACCCAGAAGTCTATGGTTTTTAGCAATTGTATTTTCTGCTGACATCTGCATCTGTTCACATCATCTTTTACTGCTTGTATTCTGTTGCTTCAAAAGTAAACATTCAAATGAATTCCTTACATTTTTGTGGCTTAATATTCTTGTTTATACTGAATTGTCTGCATATTTTGGTCGTTATCTGTCTTTTTCTTTTCAGTCATGACTCCTTTATTTAGGCATCCTTTTCTACTTAGTAATGAGCTTGCCATATAAGATCGGCATCCTCCTTCTATGGCTTCTGAAATATTTTATTCCGAGATACATACCAAGTACATGAAATCAGGCAGAACCTTGAAGTTATTAAGTGATTGCATTATGATATGAATTTTCAGCACTGCCTGACTATGAAATATAAAGAGCTCTTATTAATTTGTGATATGGCCTTGCAATGAAGTGATGCTTGCTGGTTCTTTTCATTACAATTTTTCCCTATATAACTACCATCTGTTTCTCATACCCCTTCTACTAATCTAATCCTGACAGTTGACACATTCATTTTTTGTTTTTTTTTGTCTTGTTGATCATCTAGGATTCTTGTTCTGTATGAAAAAGCAATCCGCTAAATAATGTAAAATGCTTTAATTTAGCATTGAAAATTTGTTCGTGCTCCCCTATGTCTACCAAAAACAAATTTCAGGGTAAAGTATAAGTTTCTAAAATTCTTTGACTTTATCTCATGGTTATTATAGCAGTTTTGCGGCTATCAAAAAGGGGAGGCAGGAATCAGAATCTGTATAAGTACACTTTGCAAATTGATGATCATGAAGAATCACTTCATGCAAACAAAAAATCTCATGGAACCCAAGGTCAAGACAGTGAACTGGACAGAGTGGTGAGATCAAGCCAGATAAAATCACCACCCCCACCCAATGAATTGCATGAAACATTGCCTCCTGTGAAGGTTGGTTCGGTACTAATTGCCACAAGAAATCTTTTGGGACTTCAGCCATTTGATGGATCTAAGATTCTCATTGTGGCAGTTGATCAAATAACTGGAATTCAAGGTCTTATCACTAACAAGCATATGGCATGGAGTTCCCTAGGTGAACTGCAAGAAGGCTTGGACATACTGAAACGGGCCCCTCTTTCCTTTGGAGGTCCTGTTATGCAAAGTGGAATGCCTCTTGTAGCTTTGGCTAGAAGTGCTTCCAGAAATTCTTTGCCAGAAATTCTGCCAGGAGTGTACTTCCTTGACCAGTTAGCCACAGTTCATAAAATCGAAGAGTTGAAGTCAGCAAATGAATCTGTTGCTGACCATTGGTTTTTCTTAGGGTACTCAAGTTGGGGTTGGAACCAGCTATTTGGTGAGGTAGCCCGAGGGGATTGGAACTTGAGTGAGGATGGAATGGAACATTTAACTTGGCCATGACTACCATTGTTTCACCCTGTTTACTGTGTTTGTAACAATAGTGATTTTCCTTTTCTGTAGAAATAAATAGTATGATAGGATTTATTTTTGATTTACCGACAATGTAAAAGGTTTTTATATCTTGAAGGAATCGTGTGTTGTAATTTATTTAAAAAAGTTGTTAAAAGTTTTTGAGAGAATTATTGTTTGGGTCATAAAGTTCGTAAAAAAAATCCTTAAGTTTCTTACATATATTAATTCTAGTTTAGTTCTTTTGAGTTTCGAACACTATTTATGTGAATAATGAACTATTTGTTTTGCTGATGTAATTATTGTTACAAGATACACATAAACTGTGATCATTAAGAGTCGAAAAGATATTCAATAGCTCAAGTGAGAGGAATACCAAAGGAATCACATAGATTAGAAGGATATCCACTTATGTTAGGGTGATTTTACATTCACTTGGAACCAATCTTTCTCTTTGGAGGTCATTATTTTATTTGTGATGATCATTCTTTATGGAAAAAATGTTCTCCCATATTAAGAAATAAATCGTAATGCAATATGGGCTATAACCACATATTATATGAAGGTTAACTACATACAATCCAGAAGATACTTTGCTTACAGCCTCCAAGGATCCAAGGGCAAAATGGATAATTCACCATTCACATAAATAGTGTTAGAGGAAACAAATTGGAATTGAAGTATAAGAAATTAATGGGTCTTTTTTATAAACTTCAGAACCTAAACAATAACTTTCTTAAAAGTTTTATTGTTGATTAAGTACTTTAAATACTTTAGTGCTAGGACACTTTTATGTTAGTTATAGTTTATAAATTTATGCCAATGGGGTTGGTTCAGCTAATAAAGATTGAATTACTTTGTTTGTAATAAGTTTGAATCTCACTGCAAATAGTCTCTTTCTGATAGGCAATCTGTAAGTATCACTATAAGTCTTCATCGAAGCTTGTGGCATGTCCTGACCTTAGAATGAAGTAGTCTCCCCTCATCTTATACTTTTTCTCTAGGTAATAGTTTAGAAAATTATATACTAAAAATGACCAAATAACTTTTAGCCAAATGGTACTGTCCTTAGGACTTGTAGGTTCTATGTTCGCATTCAAAATGGTACTCAAAGTACCAAAAAAATTATATTGAGAATGCGTTAAATTTAAACCCATTAGAAATAACATATTAAAACTATGATTTTTAGCTGTTTTGTTAATGAAGGAATTTTATTTAATAGAGGAATTCGTTTCTTGGAAGCATTTAAATTTCCATCACATGAATAGTTTGTTTGGATGGACTATACACTTTTTAACAATAATCATATCATTGTAATCACCGCTCAACCACGGGCTCTTTGATTGTGCTAGGTCTTGAACACCAAAAATGTTATCCATATCATATGTAAAATAAATATATAACTGAAATTATTTGCACCATTTATTTTACTTAATATATATGTGGAACTTATAAAATATACAACATAAATCATTTTATTAGTTAGTTATGCATACGGTATCATATCATTTGTGTTACTGAATAATTAACCTTGACTTTGACTCTACAAAGAAATGATCAAGGAATTTATGGAGACGATATTCGATATAGTTTGTTTCATAGTAAAATTTGAGGACCATTTCACCAAAATAAAAAAATTATGGCTCATGTTAGTTTTAGGAGCAAATTACATTCCACTACCTTGAAATTTGTCAAAAGGAAAGGAAATTCTAAACTTGCCTATAAATTACACCCCACTCCATCCTCTCCTTTAATTAACATTTGCCTATAAATGAGTGTGGTATATAATACTCGGATTGACCCAAGACTGATGAGCTTAAGTTTTTAGGTCAAGTTGGTGCTAATTCAAGTATGTTATGCTACACGTGCTCGTGGGCCCACACGATGGATTCTGCTTAACATTTTTTCTATCCAAAACTTCATTCTTCCCTCATTTTAGTCTACACATATAGCTTTATTACATTTGTCTTCTAATTACACATGTAATCATTTTAGTTCACAATTTCTTCTATTCTCTTCCCATGTCATTTCTTCTTTTTCCCATGTATCATTCACTCTAATCTTCCTCTCAATGCCATATTTCATTTTTCCTATATGCTTATCTCAACTGCTATTCAACATCCTCATACTTCAACAATTTGCTTTTATTCCTTTAGTACCAATTTTTATTTTTCCTATGTATCTCTTTGATTCTTACTTCCTTTGTCCTACACATTTTAAAGTTTATCATCTATTCCCTCTTTCCTCTATTCACAACTTCTATGTTCCCTCTCTTATAACTGATAGTCTCTTGATAGCAGTCCATGAAGAAGATTGAATTACCAGTGGAAAAGGTCTTTATGAAAAATAGAGATCCTAAGATAAGAAGTCTCTCTTCAAGCCTAAGGCATCTTAGAAGCCATTTTTTCTCCACTCAAAGATAGTGCTTTTTCAGAAGTGATTTTTATTCTTTTTATGCGTTTATATATTGTGGGGTTGGTGAATACTTTTCTCATTTTCTTCTACGTTTACTCTCTGAATTTTCTATTTTTCCTCTAAAAATACTATATGGCCTATTTGTAAGCCAAACACCAAAATTAGCAGGCATAACATATTGGATTAGGTTCTCGAGGTGGATTTTCTTTCACTAAAACACTACAAGAAAATTCATGTTTACTCACGGAAATTTCTCACAGACAACAAGTCCGTGAGAAAAAGCTTACATTTCTCACGGATTTTCTCACAGAATATTACTATTGATATTTTCTCATGGACTTTCTCATGGAACTCAAAGTCCGTGAGAAAAATTTGTGAGAAACTCTATGAGAAATGAAGTCCTAACCATTTCCATAAATGCTTTAGTTTTCTCACGAACCCTTCCTGTGAGAAAATTCAAGATTTATCACGGACTTTCTCACGACCTTTGAGTTTCGAGAGAAAGATTGTGAGAAAAATAAAGCGCATCGTTTCACTTAAAATTAGAATTCTAGGGTTTTTCTCATGAACAAATTTAGTGAGAAAGTCTATGAGAAAACCTGCATTTCTTCTTCCTCCCATGGCCGCAACCTCCATTTTCAGAAAATCTCCATTTCTTCTCTCCTCTATGCTCTCTCTCTCTCCCCATGTGTTTTCCAGCCATTTTTCCTCATTGAAGTTGGGTTTTGCGGTGCATGACTTCATCTTCCAACTTAGCGATTTAGTTTTCTGATTACTAGCTCTTTGAGGTAGGTTCCACTATCTAAGCTTTTCTATAATTTTTTATGGATTTTCTATGAGAAATTAGTTGGATGACTAGTGATATGATCAAAGATTTAAAACTTAAGATTGTCAAATATAGTTAAGAGATGCTTAGTATTGGAGATTAATGATTATAGCTAGTCTTGGTTCAAAATTGAAGAGAGGTAAAATTAGTTATGTTACAATTCTATGGAATTGTTGTGTGAAATTAACCAAAATTCTATCGTTATAATCTATTATGATTAGGTTTAGGGTTTTGTTATATTATTGATGTTGAGTAATTGAAGAATTTTTTTGAATTTTTTGAATGGTATAGAATTTGTTTTGTAATTTTTTCTATTGTTGTGTACTTTTTACTTATACAAATAGTTATAAGTTATGGAATGAATTGTTTTGTTGTGAATGAGTTCATGTGTAATTGTGTGAAATTTTTAATTTCTAAACTGTTCAAGTTTTAAAGAGATTTTGTCAAATTTTTGGTTTAGGATTTTGGGGGTTTTCGAATTTAGTATTTAGGGTTAGGATTTGAGGTTTAGGTTATGGTAATTTAGGGTTTAGAAAAAGGGTTTAGGATTATGATTTAGAGTTTAAGGGATCAAGGGCTAGGGTTAAGGTTTAGGGTTTAAGGGGTCTAGGGTCAGGGTTTAGGTAATGAAAATTTAGGGCAGGTGATTTTATTGTATACATAATTACCTTATTAATATTTTTTTGTATGACAAATGTCAGATGATCGTCGGTGGTCATCTCTAGCATTTGAGCCCTCTAGGAGGGACAAGGGCAAGGATATGGTTTGGCCTTCTCGGACCGACCCGGCCTTGTCCTTGTTTATGCCGACCTCAGGGTTGGCGGGCACCCATCACACAGTGCGACACATGAGGGGAACTCATAAGGAGCCCGCACCTTGAGATCCACAGTGTCAGCTCCTGCAGGGTCATCGCGTGCCACTTCTAGTATTTCGGAGTCCCCATCACTTGGCTCCCAAGTGGCTGATGGTCGGATGTGGATCTAGCCATACGGGAAGGAGTAAGTATTTTCTAATACCTTGTTTTGATATTTTTTTTATTGTTTTAAGTTTATTATTTCTAATTGATAAGAATTTATTGTTTTTGTGCAGCTTTCTTCCTTCTAAAGAGTCCGTTAATGTTCTTTCGACTATTTATAAGTCGAAATATGAGGGTGACTGGACCGATATCACATTTATTCCTGATGAAGTTAAAGAACTCTGGTGGACAGAGTTCAAGATAATAATTTCAACTTAATTAATTTTATTTTATTTTTAGTTAACTTAATTTCAATTTTACTAACCTTGATCTTCTATTTTCTAATGCAAAGGAAATGTATCTGGGACTTGCAATTTGAGAGCCAGATTTGTATGATTTGGCTCGCAAAGTGCAGTGATAACATTTGCGCTTCCTTTTGAGACATCTGGAAAGGGAAGTTGAAGGGCGACTAGTTGTCGTCTTCTGTGCTGGGGGCCTTGAGAATTAAATAGGCCTCCAAAGAGTACAAGGCAGTCTCGGAGTGAAACAAGAAGAACCGCTCCTTAGATCAGGGGCCAGGCTTACCACAGGGGCGGTTCGATCACTGTCTCCAAACACAAGAGAAGGCTGGTAACTTTTTTTATTTAAAAACCTTCTTTCATTTAAGATATGTTTAAAAATTAAGTTATTTCTGATTACTAACAGTTTATTTATTATTTTTTTTTTTTGTAGATGAAAGAGTTGGGGAGAAAGTCCAACACACCAGAGGTCTTTCGTCACCAACACAGTATCAACAAGGGTTGGGTCCATCCACAGGTTCAGTCTACTTATGTAAGTATTTTGGAAGTTGTTTAAGAGGTTTAAAAATCTTAATTATAAGTTTATTATTTCTTATTAACTTTATTCTTTTATCTATGCAGATTGAATATGAGAGGCACCGGTTTAATAGTCAGGCCCAGTCATCTTTGTATTCTGTCAACAACAACGACATATGGCTCGATGTCGCTGGTCAGAAGAACAAGAAAGGTTGGGTTTATGGCATGGGTTCTGAGGCCGGCTTGTTGGACTCTGCCCATGGACAGGGTTCTCAACCCTCCGACCCAACACATCCTCAGATGTCGAAGGTTTTGTCCCAGATGGAGACCATGCTACATGAGATGCAGGAGCTTCACCAGCTGGTGCTGTTGGTCCAAGCTCTCAGGGGATCTGGCACATCGACAGAGCATTTGGCTACGATGTTATCACAGCTACTGCAGCAGGGTCATAGTGTAACATCTGATGCAGCCCCATAGCCCCTGGCTGACAATGATGATGACTTAGATGAGGACTTGGGAGATGACAACGACATCAGAGATTAGGGTTTAGTGTTTATATTATAGTGTTTCTTTCATTGTATAACATTTATAAATTGGAATTACATTTCATTAATAAAATTTAGTGGTTTTTATATATAATGCATTTAATTGAAACTAGTAATTAATTATTTTAAAAAAATTACACATTTATTAGTTTTTTTAAAAAAAAAAACTCTCACGGAATTTCTCATGGGCATAACACCGTGATAATTTCTCACGGTCTTAAATCCGTGAGAAACTCACTGATTCATATGTGAATAGTTCTCATGCACTGCATAGTTTCTTCGTGAGAAAATTTGTGAGAAATTTCTCTTGGTCACTTTCTATCTGTGCCAAATCCCTTTTGTCACGACTATTTTTCTCTCGCCTTCATGTCCTTGAGAAAGTCCATGAGAAACATGTTTCTCATGGAATGTTGGGTATTTTCTCACATATTTTGTCTGTGAGAAAATCCCTATTTTCTGGTAGTGAAAGTGTTTGATTTTTGTCTTTCCCATTACTTTAGTTGCTCCATTTAAATTTTTGTGTAAATCTTTGATTTAAACTTGCAATTGGTTATATATATAGCTATGCAATTTTGCTCCCAGTAAAAAAATTTCATGCTTTGAACATTAATGAATATTGAAGAACTGAATGCAATATTTTTTACACTTTTCTTTTGGTTTTTGTTAGAATATTGTAAGTTGATTGTTCTTTTAGGAATCCCTTTAGCATAGTTTAAGTTTCACAATAAAAATTCGTTACATATTGAATCATCTCGCTATTTGCTATTTTATTTTCAAATTTTATGTTATTTCTACTTTATATTAATCCTTTGATCTTGGTAAATTTTTTTCATTCTCTTAATTGTGTTATGGATATGTTTTTGTGATTCCAACAACTACATTTGATAGTGGAGCCATTGGTGATTGTTGCTTCCCTTAAGGTACTTTCACTTCTATCTCAAACACACCTATTTGTTCTCTCTTATTCCTTATCTATTGCTCTCAAATTTTGTATTAAATTTGATTTTTTTAATCTTTTACTTATTTAATTGAGTAATGGATATTCAGTACCCCAATAGTCTTATTAGAATTTTCATAGATAGTTTAAGGTCTAAATTTGGTGAAACCCAAAATTCTATAATATATTCTTTTTTATCCCAAAACCCTTCATAGATGGATAGATGACTGGATTTGTTTTCCATTATCATCTCCACCCCAATTATCAGCTACCCAGAACCAAGTCGTTCCATTTGCTTATCTTAAGATAGAACATTTAATTAAAAAAAAAATTTCCTATAATGAATGTCCCACCTTAATTACTTGACATTATTTTGCACATTCAATATTTTCATTTTTTTTAAGAGACATGTTTATTAGTTTTTCTATTGTAATGAGTGAAGTCTCTCGTGAAAAGTAGAAAGGGCAGCCTTGTTTTAAGTTGCTATCTTTTATTTTAATCTTGAACAAAAATCTCTACCCCATTAATGTATTGAGCTAATAAGGAAGGAAATCATTTTCACTAATCTGTTAAGGAAATTATTTTTAAGTTCCTTTAAAACGCATATCACCTGTAGATCTACACAGAAATTTTGAAGCATCAAGGTCAAAGATTAGAAAAGAAGCAATGCCAATATGATCCATACCCTACATACCCTGACCTAAACATGTGTTGGAGTGGCATCACCACTTGGATATTCATATTTGTTTGAAGTAACAAAATAGACCTACAATAAAATACAATCCCAAGAAATGTAGACTATGAATAACTTATAAAAGCACAAATAGAAAATTATTTTATTAGCAGATAATTTAGCCTACAACAATTACAAAGTGGTTGCAATACTTATTGTTGGAGGATTTCAAATAGAGTTACAAGCTTAATTAAATAATTCTACACACTTGAGTTATTTAAAATTAAATAAATATGAAATTAATAATAGAAAATATAACAATTAATTATAATCACATGCTAATTATAATTAATTAATTAGCAATTAATTTGGAGAGTTAATAATTTCAGAATTTTTTTGAACTCATCTTCAATGGTGATGGAATATATTTATTAGAAAAATTAAACTTTTTAATTTTTTTTCTCATTGAATATGTATTCAAAATTTTGATATTTCTTTAATAATTTCTAAATTATTAAATTGATAATAAATTCATTCATAGTACTAATTGTCAACTATCATCCAAAAAATTATTCTTTTAATATTAGTATAGCTTGTAATTGGGTTTCAAATAGGGTTACATATCTAATTAAGTAGTTTTATAAACTTGAGTTATTTAAAACTAATTGAATAAAAAATTAATAAAAAAAATTAGAGAATATACAACAATTCCAATGTCAATTATAATAATTGATTGACATTTAATTTGGCAAGTTAATAATTGAATTTTTTTTTGAATTTCACTTCAATGTTGATTGAATATATTTATTAGCAAATTTTGAATGTTGAATAAGTTTATAACATTTTTTGACTAATTCTCGTACTTTAAATAATTTGATTTTAAATTTAAATTGAAATGAGTATTAATTGTAATCATTAAATTTAATTTGGTTATTACCATCTATTCCTTGTTAAGGCACATTTTTATTACTTTAAAATTAATATCTTGATTACCTTGCTTAATTAGAGCATTAGTTGTCCAAATGTGTATGGACTAAAACACAACTAAATACATATTTTTTTTTTGTCACTTATTGATGGCAGTTACATCAGGCAGAATAAATGCTGAATTTCACTTTTGAAATTTTCTCATTTTAATTTTAACTACAAAGATAATCTTAAAAAAAATTAATTTTTTTTTCAAATTAATTACCATTCAATAAATTATAATTGTCATGTGATTGAAATTATTGTATAATTTTTTATTTTTATATTAATTTTATATTTATTAATTTATGAAAAGTCCAAGTTTATAAATTACTTATGTGTGCTTGTAACTCTAATTCATAGTCAGTGTTTAAGCTCTAATCTGTAAAAATGAATTTTTTGAAAACTAAGTATAAATTCATTGGCGTGCAATATCAATTCTTTCACTAACTTAAGTTTTTTGTTATTCAAATTCTATATTGATCATCTAGCAATACAAATTTATAATTTTTTATATGAAGATACAAATTTATTTTTCTAATAAATAAAATTTAAAATCAGTAAGAAAAATTGATATTACCTATTTTAATCCTCATGGATGATTTTAAATAAATAAATATAAAAATAATTATAAATAAAAAATTATAATATTGTACAATTAACTTGAAAATTATAATTAATTGATAATAATTTAATTTAGAAAATTTTAACTTTCAAAATAATTAGGAATTGATTGATTACCATTTGTTTTTTTATTGGATGTTTGATTGATTGTTTTAATATGAAAATCAAATATACAATATTGATTTGATACTTAAAAATCTGCAACATGACATAACTAATTTAAAGCTTAATAAATAATTGCTATTTAATAATTAGTTAATTTGAAAACATATATAGAAATTTCAATCATATTCTAATTATAATTAATTGATTGACAATTAATTTGGCAAGTTAAAAAATGTCTTTAATTATTCTAAACCCATGTTTGAAGAATATCTCTAAAGTCTACTATCTTGTTAGTTTTAAAAATGTATCCCTATTATTAGAGGGTTTTGTATTACTGTCGGAGGCCCAAATATGTAATTTCTTACAATTAAATTTTTTAAAATATAATAAATTTGAAATTAATTTAAATTACATAATTGATTGATTGAAAAATAATTAAGCACTAAAGTGTTTTGATTACATCTTTAATGCTTATTGAATTTATTTATGACTTAAATTTATTATTTTTAATATTGTATTTCAATCATCATTAAAGTAAAAATTTAAATTCAAAGTAGGCTAAAAAAGTAATTTCACATGTATGTATATTTAATATTAAATAAAAACGAAAATAATAATTAAATATTTACATTTCATTACTTCCATAATTATGAACTGATTGATTACAATTGATATATTTATGAAATATTTGACTAATTGCTTTAATATGAAAATCAACAATATTATATGTTTGCAATAAATTGGTAATTATAATTGATCAACTCTTATTTAGTATGAAAAATTTTAACTTTCACATTAATGTTAAAGGAGACAATTAAAGAAAGTTTTGATAATTACAATAAATCAAATTAAAGAAATAATTTTATAATCAAATTACAATATTTTTATTTTGATAATCATCAATACCCCTCAAACAAAAAGAAAAAAAATAATATACTCAATTTCTTCAGCTTCCATGCCCAATACATTTTTCATATTCTATGCTCAATTTCTTCATTTTTACTGTCAGGTTCTTTTTTTTATATCAAAACTATCAATGTGAAATGGTCTTTTCAGCACAAACACTCATGCCCCAACAAAAGGGAAAGAAGAACAAAGAGACCTCTTGCAACTAGGAACTTATATTGCAACCTTGATCATCAACAATGGAAAAAACCAAAATTTTTCAATGCAAAAAAGCAAACGCAATAGGAATAGTTTTGTAGATCGAAATTAAGAGGCCATTAAACCATGCTATACATTAAATGAGATAAGCTCAACAATGAATAAGTATAGACAGAAGATCACATGGACACTGAGAATATGCTTACCGTTAACACACTCTCTTTTGTTAGTGGAGAAAATATCCACCTGCCAATTAATTAACCATAATGTCACAAGCATTTTTAAGTGAGCTTATTAAATAGTATTTTGTAAAAACCCAAGGCATTGCAGCATTACTTTAACAATCTCACATTCTTATTGACTGCAAAGAATCTAAATTACAACAGCCGCAATTATTATATAGGTTCCATCTTGTATAACCTCATCATTAGATTTGATTCACAAAGATCATTGAGTGCCTTAGTTAAAAGACAATGACAATTGAAGTTTTTCAAGTAATAAGATTATTGAAGAAAAACAATCCAGCAAGAACTTGGGAACAACATACCCTGTGCCTTCACCATAGTTCCATGTATCATTGCATACAATTGATTTAGTTCATATGACTCAAACGTGGATGGCATTCCATTCCAATCTTCTAACGCATAAGGCAATGCCCTATCAAGCATAAGCTACGTAAAATCTCACACTTGCATACATTTGACCATTGGTTATAATTTCTATGAACATAATTTTTTTTTGGATTTATAACACCTGTAGGCCTTTAGCCTAAACTCTCATCCTCAAAAAGATTTGAAGGAAAGGAACTTGCATGCATTTGACCACTGAGTATAATCTCTATTTTCTGTATTAAAATCACATATATCTTGCCAGTAGCCATGATGAAAAAACCATGTGTTCATTGAAACACATTGTAACTATTGCACCTCTGCATCTAAATTGATTTTAGATTGATTTTGAGTCAAAATTTAAATTTTTTTGATTTATCTCTTCTCTCACAATCTGAATTTTTAATGCAATAAATTAAGAAGTCTAAAATATGAAATTATTTAATGCAATAATTTTTATTGTATTTTTGTATTTTTAATTTAGACAATACTGATTCAACTTTTTAGTCATTTTTCAGCCTCTCTCCATGTAAAAAAAGAAAAGCAATGAGAAAGATGACAGACCTCAATTGACTGCAGAATATACAAAGCCTTGTTTGGACAAAAGTACTCAGACGATGACGGTAGGCGATGTAATGTCCATATATAAGAACACATATTTATATAGGGATTAAATACTACAAAACAGCTCATAAAAATTACAGGTTTAGATTTCATGTGATGGGCTAAATAGATTGAGTAACTGTAGCCAACAATTTGCTTAATGGCAATTAATTTGGGGAATTATTTCAATTTCAAAGTCAAATTTTGAAATTAATTTAAATTCATAAATTAGAAAATAGATAGTTCAGAAATTTTCAATTGACTTTGAAATTTTCTTTAATTTTGCATGTTTATTGGAATACAAAATCATTGTGATTGATTTCTATTGATTATTGCACTTTTTATTAGTTTTGGTAGGAGACAATTGGAATGTGAAATAATTACATTCAATTTGAATTCATAAAAAAGCAAGTCAACTTAGAATTTTTGCAAGTTTGAAATATTGAGGGATTTAAGGAATTTATACACTTATTAAGCATTATTACTGCAATCAAAATACATGCTATATTATGTTTTCATATTATTTCATATTACAAAATTTATTTAAATGCAATTATGGTAGTGAATTAATGTAAATAAATGTAACTATTATTTCATAATTTATAATTCAGAAAAACACATATAAATTATTTTAATTCATTTATTAAACACTCCTCCATCAAAGAAATTTACATAGTGTACTAAGTGTTTTTATGTAGTAGGACACTTGTAAGTTTCAGAGAATATATAAAGCAATCAAAGGATTAAAAGAGACCAATAAAGCAATAGACCCAGACGTCTTCTGTGGATTCTTTCAATGATCTTGTTCACAGTTTTGTTTAATACGAAGAAG
>QAOA01002314.1:58557-162472 GCA_003255065.1 Cercis canadensis
AATAAAATATTAATAAATATTTAGTGAGACAAAGTAAATAACAAAAAAAAAAAAAAACAAAGTCAAACTAAGACAAAGCAAGTACAAATCTTATTTAGAAACTTTAGTTGTTCCAAAACAACCATTCCACACCAATTATATATATATGACATTGGGAACCTCCCTTCTAGCATATTGGGACCTCAAAGACATGCACCAAAAAAAAACCTCATCAGTGGCTTCTTTGGCTTCAAGATTTCCACTATGACTAAAATATATGCTATTATGGACTAACTATCAACAAACATCCTATCTCTGGATTTGAGTCATCTACTTTCTCAATTGCATCCTCCACATTATCACTTTGTACTGCATTCTTAACAGCCATGCGATTAGTGAATATTGTAGCAAGATCTATGTATGCCGTACATCCAAAGCTTCTATCTACATCTAATACCTTTTTATCTAGAGATATATGTTGCAAGATCTATGTCTGCCTTCTTAACTCGCTTGTATATCCAAAGCTTCTTTCTATATCTAAAACCTTTTCGTCTAGGAAAAGAAAATAGAAATACTTTAGAATAAAATTTAAACGTAAAAAGAAATTCTCATAGGAGTGCTTCAAGAGTGAGTGGAGAGAATCCCATGCTTGCAATCTTTTTTTTTTTTTAGCTCAAAGTTGAAATTTAAACCAAATGAAAATGATCTAATGACTCACCAAAAAATTGGAAGATGTTCACTTAGAGGTAGAAGTGTTCTAGCTTAAAGCCTCCAACCTACGTATGTGCCACTACTATTCAGTAGATGGGGACATATTCTTTGGTGATATGTCGTGTTTCTACAAAAAGTTAGCATCCAATGGTATATTTCAACAAAACTTTATACAAAAAGAAAAAAAATAAAAAGAGGATGCAAAACTGAAATTTAAAATGATGATAAGTTATCCTAAAATAAAAAGAAAAAAATTGGAAAAAAGGAAGATAAAAAAGGTGACACTTCCCTTGAATTCACCACCTGCTCCTCTTCTTCTTCATTGCCTACAATCGTTGCTCTCCTCTATTGTGAGATTCTTCCACAAGAATTTCTCATCATCAATAGGTTGTATAACAATAAGGACTTTAAAGACATATTGCAAATACCTACAACCATTTTCCACTACGTTAGTGTATAGGTCAACACCAAAAAACTTTGAACTTAACTCCACTTTCATGGGTAGGCAATGGCATATTGATTGTAAAATTTTCATTCCTTCTCAAACACCAATCCCTCGCATAAAATATCAAACTACTTTCTTTAAATATCCAAGCAAGAAATTTTACTTGTTAAACACAAATGGAATCAAATGCCTCAAATGCAAAGCGTCTGAAGATGAGACTCTTCCAGTATATAAATAGAACTTGTCACCGCGCTCTTGCGCATCCAAAATTTCATTGAAGTCACTATTTATTCAACCAAAAAAAATTGTTTTTAGGTCAATAGCATAAATAGAATCAACAAAGTGAAAATTGCATATCTTCTAAATTCTGTGTTCAATTGCAATGTCATAATCAATCAAAGGCATCTCAAATTTCATTGAAGTCACTATTTACTCAACCAAAAACAATTTTTTTCTCTGTATATATGGGTATATATTATTAATTTTGTCACTATATTATATCACTATCGAAGTGGTCTTTGACACTTTCTTATTTTTTTAACACTTGGGAAGACCTAATATTGGTGATTTTGACGTAAGTGAATGAATTTTAGCTAAAAGCCAGCTTTTAGATGTGTCATTTTAAATTTTTCAGTTGAAACTTAAGAGGCAGAGCATGTCTATTGGAGAATCCAAGTCTAATATTCACAGTATATCACCCTTAAGGGTCTGTTTGGAAGATTTTCTAGAGAGGAGAGGAGAGGAGAGGAGAGGGAAGGAATAAATCTCCCGTCTCCTTTGTTTGGGAGTTTTCATTGGAAAAGGGAAAGGAAATATAAGAGGATTAAGTTAAACCTCCGGAGTCCTTTTTTAAGCAATTCCCGTGTTCCTCCAAATTGGAGGGTTTGGAGAGGAAATTTGTGTTAATGACTATTATACCCCTCTACTTTTTTGAAAATTCCTCTCCCATATCCCACACAAACCCGATACTTTCATCTCTTCTCTTCGCATCTCTCAGCTACGTCTCCCCCTCCGCCTCCCTTCATTCCGGAGACAAACCCTTATTCAGAAATTCCCTCTCTAAAAACATTATCGCCGTTTCTGCTTTGTCAGAAATTCCCTTCTTCTGCTACCATTTCCCCACCGGTCAGTCCTCTTGCCGCCGCCGCCGCTCTTCTTCGCGATTGCACAGCCACCATCGCCAGCGTTAGTTGCTCACAGCCACCACTGCCTTTGTTGAATACATATGCTTTCTCCTACTTTTCTTTCTATTCCCCTTCACTACTTTTGAACTGAATGGTGAATGAGTTTGGCTGGGTTTCTGAAATCTGTGGTGGTAGATGAACTGTAGTAGCACTTTGTCATTAGCTATGCTGAATGTCTTTGACTGAAAAGTCATCTTACTCTTTATATTCTTACAGCTGCCTGCTAAGGTTGGGACTTTTGTGGGTATTGTTTGTACCACCTTATAACTGTTTGTTAAATTAACTGAATGGGTGTTTTGGCTAAACCCAAGTTGCAGAACTGCAAATATGCCTTTAGGCGCTGTTAGTAAATTTTATGCCGAATAGATTGCTGCCAATTTTTGTGGAAATTGTTTCAATTATTTGGTATTTATATCAGAAAACCAATTTAATTATCATACGTCAGAATAAGACAACCATAAGATGTACTCAAGTCTTGAGGGATCTAAATATAGATTTGAGCCTCAATGCCATCATATCAACGAACAAAAAACAGAAAGTTTAGAGCTCATTCTTTCCAGTGCCAAAATTAGCCAGCTTGTTCAGGCCTTGTTTGTCTTTTGCAGAACAGCAAAGCCAACATTAGACTTGACACTTCATGAACTAACCTTGGTCAGTTTCTCCTGCTTTTGTAAACGATGATTGAATGGGATTTAGCTTATGCTCCTGTGGGCACCCCACCACCACCCCCCCCCCCCCCCCCCCCCCCCCCCCCCCCCCCCCCCCCCACACACACACACACACACACACATTCATGAACATGTCCTTTTGATTCCATGTTCATGAACCTATGACCACTATAGTACATAATCTTCCATATTTGATTGTCTACAATGCATTACACTTTGGGAATATAATACACTAAAACATAGTAAGAAGAAAGTATCATAATAAGGCAGATCAAATGTAAGTTGAAAATTATTCAAAGTAATAGAATAAATTAATATAAAACTAGTTGAATCTCCCAATTAAACTCAAATTGACCAACCTTGCATAGAGCTAACACAAGTATTTAATGATAATGTCGAAACTAGTTTAAAGAAAATAATTGCAGAGAGGGATATATATGACTTAAGAGCAACCTAGTAGTTTCAAGTGAGGCCAAGTAGGAGGTGTCCGTTTCTTTTTACTCTTGCATTTCTCTTCATTTGACCTCTTGCCTCTACTGTTCACCACTTGCTGCTGAGGAGAGCTGGGATCTTTCACTTCATTCTGCACTCTCTCTGATTTTTCCTGCAATACCAGATCTTTAGCTTGTTAGGTATGCCCTGTAAAAGGGCTGGTCAGTGCTGTGAGTGGAATTCAATCTGTTGCTACTAGAATATAAGTGTGAGATTCTGAAAGAAACATACTATGCTCAGTTTTTTATCCCATAATAAATCTTGTCTGCAGAGGTCATGTTAATCTTGTGTTCTGTTCTTGTCATAACATGGAAAAATTAAGATTATTGTAGAATAAGTTGGACAACAGTAAGTAGTGCATGGTGACAATATATAGAGAACAATTACAGTGATTAAATCTTTGACACAAGCATGCAATTAAGAGGTTTATCACTAACTTTATAGAGCAAGTGGGCTAAAACCCAAGTTCATATGATGCCTTTGTGTCTTCTCGTCTCTTTTGCATGCTTTTCCAATGCCACCACCAAATTTTCCAGTTACATTTTCTCCCAATGTTCATTTTCTTTGTTGATCAATTTTTTCCCTTTTCCCCACCTTCTAACTCTAGTTTGAGTTCTTGGTTCTGCATGTAATTATCTTGGTAATCTTTGGACATGCAAACTGGTTGGGTGTCAAATTTGTCATTTCAAGAGGCATATACATGCTGATTTGTTATTATTGTTGTTCAAAATTGATTCAAATAACTATTTATTGTTGGAATCAGTAGTTATAAACTTACAAGTAATGAGTAAATTTAGTTTGTTTACATCTTCAATTTTTAGCTGAATAACTTTTAGCATCACATATCCACAGGATTTGGATCCAGTGACTTCAACTATTGAATACTGTTGCACAACAGCTGGTATGTATGCAAATCATTTGTATTTCCTCTGTTGGTCAGCCATTTTTGTATGATTCTGTTTGGCATCTAAGATATTTTTGCTTTATCTACTGATCTGTTTCCAGTTTCCTTTTAAAATTTGGAAACTAGTCCACTTGTGAGAATATAGCAGAGTTGCCCTATGTCAATTTCCAATGAATGCTATTTGTTCTGACATTTAAATTGCTAATGAAACAAGCATTTTTAATAAAGTTTGTCCTTGAAATGCTTATTTTGTTTGATCTTTTAGATGGATAATCAAGGAGAGGAGAGAATTCTTGCACTGTTTAGATGGAAAGAAAGGCGTCAAAGGGCTATTGTTCAAGTTGTATGCCTTATAGTTTATTGGTATTTAATTCAAAAGTACTCTAGGATTGGGCAGATTGACCGTAGTTTGAGTTTAGAGAGAGAAAAGGCACGAGCAAAACTAATGGCAGAAATATCTACTAATGAAAGAAGTCGCAATATAATAAGAATGGGACCTAAAGCTTTTTTAGATTTGTGTTCTAAGTTAGTAAGAGATGGTGGTCTCCTACCAACACAATGGGCAACTGTAGAAGAACAAGTTGCCAAAACACTTTACATTTTGACACATAATGTCAGAAATCGTGAGATCCAATTTTGGTTTAGACGTTCTGGTGAGACAACTAGTCGGCATTTTCATCGTGTGCTTAAATCATTAGTTTAGTTAGAAGATAAATATCTTAAACAACCAGATGGCTCTCAAATTCCACCAGATGGCTCTCAAATTTCAGCAGAGATACTTGGAGGAAGTAGATTCTACCCTTATTTTAAGGTAAATATATTTTCAGATTGAGAATTTTAAATTTGTTTGATCAAAAAATATTAATGTAAAATTTTGAATTTAATGCTAGGATTGTATTGGGGCAATAGATGGTACACATATTCGTGCAAAAGTGTCTTTGGAGGATGCTCCAAAATATCGGGGTAGGAAAGATTATCCAACCCAAAATGTGTTAGCTGCATGCTTGTTTGACCTTAAATTTAGTTATGTGTTACCTAGATGGGAAGGCACTACATCAAACTCAAGAATATTAAAAAATGCACTAAGCAGAGAAGATTATCTTAGAATACCCAGAGGTAATTAACATGATTGATGTGTTTTTGTAGCTTCTACTTTTTTCCCTAAGCTACTTTTTTAGTAATGATAGTTATTGTTGATAGGTAAATATTACCTTGTTGATGTTGGTTTCATGTTGAGAAAGGGGCTTATTACACCTATAGAGGTGTACGCTATCACTTGAAAGAGTACTCAAGAAATCCGCCACAAACAGCACGAGAATTATTCAATCTTCGACATTCATCCTTGCGCATTGCTATTGAAAGGGCTTTTGGGGTTTTGAAGAAAAGATTTCCTATCATTGGTAGTGGAACTGAACCAACTTATGGAGTCAAGACCCAAAACAGAATTATTTTAGCGTGTTGCATTTTGCATAATTATTTGATGGGGGTAGATCCAAATCAAGAGCTGATTGATGAAGTAGATGAAGAAATTGCTAGCCAAAATGAGCCTCAACAACATATTCATGACCATAGAGATGAGGGTGAACATACTGCTCTTGGAGAGCAATTAAGAGATTCTATAGCTGCTGCTATGTGGAGAGATTACACAGCTTGTATCTCCTAGTTTATAGTTTAACTATTTGAAAATTGTTAGATAAGTTTGGTCCATCTGTATCTCATAGTTTATAGTTTAGTTATTTGCTTTTATGACTCAAACAGATTGTATTGTGAAAGATTTATTACTATTTAATGTAGTTTTTAAACAATATTCTATTGGCTGTTTTTTCTGTTTTTTATTACCAGATTGCTTTTATGGCTGCATTTTTCCTTCATTTTCTGTTACCAAATTTAGAAAAGAGTCTCATTTCTGTTGATTGTAGCTTATAACTTGGCTGTTTTTAGGAAGTATGCCTAAGAAACAAGTTACAAAAGGAAACAGTAGTAAGGAGGCATGGACAAATGACATGGATGAAGCTCTTGTTGAGGCATATTTGCATCAACATAATTTGGGAAATAGATCTGGCAATAACTTCACTACTACTGCATATGAAAACATAGTAAAAGAGTTAGAAGAAAAAATTCAGAGAGAGTTTGTGAAGGAAAAGGTGAAGGATCGTTGGAAGAACTTGAAGAAGATATTTTCAAGATGTTATGACATATTCAAGAATGGTTCAAGTGGATTTGGCTGGGATTCAACTACAAAATGCTGGTTGGCTACCCCTGAAGTTTGGAAAAACTTACTTGCGGTATGTTTTTTAAGCATTTTTTATGTTCATTTGCCTTAGAAGTATTATTTTCTCCTAACCTAATGTTACATAATTTGTAGGAAAAACCTGAAGCTGCTGAGTGGATGAACAAGCCTATTGCTCATTATGACAAGATGGTGATTCTTTATGGAAAAGATAGAGCTACTGGAGACAATTTTGAAACAGCAAAGGAACTTAAGCGTAAAAGATCTTTTATTGAGGAAACTCAATCTGTAGATACACTTGATAGTGATCAAGTGGCCTCTCGTAATGAGGTGAATTTGGATAGCTTTCATGATTTAGATTATGAAAATGCTATGACATCTCCTGAAGCTCGCTCTCAAGGCACTTCACAAGGTGCAAGTAGTTTAAAACCTAAAAAAAAGAAGGCTAAGGATGATAAAGAATTGGATGGAATTAGAGAGGCCCTTCATGAGGTTGCTCAAGCTCTTAAAGAGGGAAATGAAGTTTATCAGAGAGTCAAGCAGCCAGTCCCAAGTATTATTGAAGATCAAGTTTAGAAACTTTTGGAGGATTTGAAAATTGAGGAACACCAAATGGACACAACATACTTGTATCTTATTGATCACCCTGAGAAAGTAAGGGCAGTATTAGGATGTCCACAGGACAGGCGTAAAAAAATATTACTTCAAATGGTATTTGGTCCCCCTAATACAGCAAGGTAATAATTCTTAAGGATGCTAGCATGTGAAATTTATTAAGTATGTTAGCATGGGTCTTGTTTCCTATTTTTGTGGGGTTTGGGTATTCAAGGTTTTATTTAATTTTAGACATGTTTTTATTGCACTGCATGTACTAGGTTAGCTAGTTACTTTATTCGTGTAATGTAACTCATAAAGTACTTGTCGTAATAAATATCTGCATCTTTGATATTAGTTCAAATAATATTAGTATTGCTGTGACTGCAATGAGCTGTGTAAGTATAGCTTTGGTGTGAACTTTCTATACATGTATAGGCCCCCTGATTCAAGTTCCCGATTGTTTTGCAATAGAAAGTGAAACTGATTCAAGGTTAAGGCTTAGAAAACTTATGTCCAATGCTGACGTAAGTCTTCACACTTTGCTATAATCACTTCCTTCTATATGTAACCTCCTGTGTAATAATGCTGTACTCCGAATATCACAGGTTTTCTTCTGTCCATGTGGATAGAAGTTCAGACTGATTCTCCATGGAGCTGTTGAGATCAAAAGCATACTTCTTGGTTTCTTCTGTGGTGCTTCAGTACTCAAATAAAGTAAATTTTCAGGGGTCATCTCTCTTTGGCCAAGGCATATGAACTTCAATATCTTTGAGACTTGTCATAGAGATACTTTACCTATAAATTTGGATTTTTTTTTATGTTTGTATTTTGTTATGGGAGTTCTATTTTCTAGTGTGCAGGACCTTATTTTCTTTGATACAACTTTTATATTCCTCATAAAGATGAACTTTTTACTGTAATATTCTTGCTTTTACTGAAGGAAGATTTGTTGCATTTATGGTATTTACTGCAGAAAAACATATATGTTGATATGTTTTACTACATTTGGCATCAACAAGCTTTGTGTTAGATTTTGGATGTGCAGTATTTGATTATGTATCTTTCTGATAAAGTGGAGAATTCATTTTCCCAAGGCATTGGCCTACAAAAAACTGCATTATACAGATCTCAGTCCTTGACAAAGCAAAGTTGTGCCATCTAATGGAGCTTGTAATTTCATGGCAGAACATATGATGGAGAAGGGCATTGGTGGGAGTAGGGCTTGATTTTTTGAATAGTTTATATTTAATTAGGGCTTATTATGGTATGAAATGGTCACATTTAAAGACTTGAGAGTTGTTAGATATTTCATGTGACTTGAGAGTTGTTAGTTTTTTTATATATATTTTTCTTGTGATCAAATTGCCTCAATTTGAACTTTTACTGTTATACTTAATCATTGTTTTATAATATGTTAGGATGATTTATTCTTGATTTGTTGATTAATTTAATTTTTTAGAAAAATATTTAATTTATTTTCTAGTTTTATTAATTAATTAGTTTAGAGAAAAAAAAGAAAGAAATAAGTATATTATATTATTTAATTTTATATTAAATATATCTATTTTAATAATAAAGGATAAATTAGTAAAAATACTTTACAATAAGACTTTTTCTTCCCTTTCCTTTCTTTTTGTTAATTTTAATCATCCAAACAAAGGAGAGGAAAACCCCTCACTTTCCTTTCCCTTCCTTTCCCTCTATTTCCTCTCCTCTCCTCTCCTCTCCCCTCCAAAAAAACTCCCAAACAGGTCTGTTTGGGAGTTTTTTTGGAGGGGAGAGGAGAGGAGAGGAAAGGGAGGGAAAGGAAGGGAAAGAAAAGGGAGAGGTTTTTCTCTGTTTTGTTTGAATGATTAAAATGAACAAAAAGAGAGAAAAGAAAAGAAAAAGTCCTATTATAATTTTTTTTACTAATTTACCCTTTATTATCTTTTTACTCTCTTTTTTTTAATTCAATTTTTTAATTATAAATTTAATTATTATTTATTATTTAAAAAATAAAATTTGGCAATAATCAAATTGTATACTATTTGATTTATTAAAAATATTTTTAAGTAAGAAGAATAAATTTTTAACCAACTAATAATGATAATATATATTGTGCTATTGAGTATTGACAATAAGTAATTATTTTAACCCATTAATTGATTAAGCATATTGACTTTTTCTTTGCCACCAACCCCCAACCCCACCTATCTTGAAAGTATTGACAACAGGTGATTGCACGGCAAAACAGTATGGGCACAAAACAGTACTCTGCTTTTTTTTATGTGACAGTATGGGCAAAATAGTAAATTAATTCCTTACCTCTCCAAACCCCCCAATTTGGGGGGTTGAAATTTGTGGATAGAAAAAAGAGTGCAAGGGTTAGAGTTTAACCCCTAGTTTCCTTCCCCTTTCAAACTTAAAACTCCCAAACAAGGGAGTGAGCTCTCTTATTCCTTTCCTCTCTTCTACTCTCCCTTCCAAAAAAACTTCCAAACACACCCTAAAAGAAATATTGTCTATTGCTGTGAAATGTTGCTGTTAATATATTCTGTGAAAGTTTATTGCTTACATTTTAATCTATCTGCATATCAGCCTTCCAATTCCATATCCCAATATCAAAATTCCCAAAAAAAAAAAAAACAGCCAAAGAAGATGCAACATTAACATAAAAAAGTTTAATAACTTGAAATCACCAAAATAGATTTGGAAACCAAATAATGAAGAGGAAAAAAAATGGTAAACATATGGGTCCATGTTATGAACTAAAAACTGCATGCTTAAAAGGAAGTGTCAAACATCTAGAGATATCAAACATGCACAATAAATATTTAGTTTGATCATGCAACTACAATATGTGGTGCTTGTTTCTGCTAGTATATGTGTCTAATAAAATTATAAAGGATCAAGAAAAATCATATGTCAAGAACAAAAAAGGCTATTTTTCTTACAGTGTGATTTTCCATCAAACACTCCACTGCTTGTCTCACCAATAACTCATATTTGCTCTTTAAAGCAGAAGTTGCTTCATCCAGTGTTAATATAGATGAATTCTGATAGAGTCCTTTTGCAATAGCTATTCTGTTTTGAGTAGAAAAGGAAGTAGTAGATTGATGATGAAGTCTTTCTGATATATATTGAATACATCAAATCAGTCATTACACTAATCAAACATTCCAAAAACTCCTTAAAATAGAAACAAAATTTAGCTGTTCATTTTTATGGCTAAGCTTGGTAGGAGAACGGAATGAGATTTAAATTTGATGGTTTATCTTTGCCTCTGACCCTAGCTTAAAGTTGAGCCCCTTGGTCCAAGTATTTGTTTTGTATCCTTCCAGAAGTTTTCTAATAAATTTTTCCGCATTAGCAATTTTGTGTAGCATTCTTAACCTTCTCCATGTCAATTTTTTTTGACGAGTAAAACCCCTATTTGGTCCTCGAAAGATAGGTTCGATGACAGTTTATTCCCCCAAAAGATTTTTGCCAACACTTTAGTCCTTGGAAGATTGTTCCGTCGGCCATTTTAGTCCTCCGCTTGTGCCCGTGAAGTGGACTTAACAGAAAAGGCCACACGGCCCGTTAACTGGTGATGTGTCTGTCAAATGCTGAGCAAGCATGCTTAAGTGGCAAATGGTGGCTTCGGACTTGATGGGCATAATTTAAAATCCTTTTTATTGGTTCTAATATTAGGTATATTTAAATAAAATAATTTAAAATTAAAAAAAAGGAAAATCTGAGGAGAGAGAAAGTAGATCAGAAATAGGGAGAGGGAGAAAGGAGATCGAGCCCAAGTGAAAGGGGTGGAGAGAAAGAGCAATGAGATTGAGATTGAAGGGGTGATGCGCAAGTAAAAAGAAAGCTGAAATAGAGAGAGTGAAAGAGCAGTGATTGAGAGAGTGAGACCGAGAAGAGCAAGGGGAGAGAGAGGGTAGAAACGAGAAGGAGGTTGAAAGAAGTTGAAGATCAAAGCACAAAGAAAAAAGACTATGAGAGACTGAGAGAAGGGTGCATGCGAGATTGAGAAGCAAGCGGAGGTGAAGGAGTGTGTGAATTTAAGAAGGAAGGAAGAACCTAAGTTCGACTGAAGGGTCTATGCATATGGCCTTGCAATTCGTGACCTTCACCTCCCTAACTCTTATGCGCAAGAGGTAATACCATTTTTGTCAGTACTCAAGGTTCAGATGGGATAAACTCCTTTCTTTCATTTTCCTTTATTCCCTGTTAAATTTCTAATTCTGTCAATGTGTGGTTCTCTATGTGCTTAAGTTATTGTCGATTTGGGGGCTACGGTTGTTCTCTGTCAATTTGGGGCAATCTTCAAAATAAATCTGGCGACAAATTGATGGGCATTCCACAGTGCAAATTGGTCCAACTTCGGACTTGCTGGGTATCTCCACGGAATTCACGATATGAAGCTATATTGACTTTCATACTCCATTTGATGAACTAATTCGATTTTGGTTCGAAGACGCCAGATTTGGGTTTGATTTCGGACTTCTCAAGTGCGGCTTACATTATTTAGACTTCAAGCACCTGGGTTTCATTGTTGTTTTGGTGAAGAAGGACGCGATGAAAGCTAGAAATCGCGATGTCCTTGTCCGACTTAGGGTTCAATGTTCAAGCAAGTGGTTTCAGAACTGTGTTTCATGAAGAAGGACTCGATGAACTGGTTTCAGAATTGTGTTTATCAAAAGCTCCAAAATGCTGACGTTGAGCTTGATCCCAGTCATCAGCCCCACCATTTGCCATTTAAGCATGCCAGCTCAGCATTTGACGGATACATTAACAATTAACGGGCCACGTGGCCTTTTCTGTTAAGTCCACTTCACGGGCACTAGCGGAGGACTAAAATGGCCGACGGAACAATCTTCCAAGGACTAAAGTGTTGGCAAAAATCTTTGAAGGACTAAACTGTCACCGAACCTATCTTTCGAGGATCAAACAGGGGTTTTACTCTTTTTTTGACAGATCCCTATAACTAATGCTTTCAGCAACTGTTCCTGAAAAAAAGTTCTCAAGTATACACAAGAATTATTGAGATAGCCATTTCGTCTAAGCCAAAGAAATATTGATGGTCAAACCAAAACATATAGTTGCATTTAACCAAAACAAATGTAGTATTTGGCTTAGATGAATATGTTGTTTCAATTATAGGGAGGTGAAAAAATAGAAGGATGCTAACATGATATTATGGTGTATTTTTACACAGTATGAATCAAGCAAAATAAAAATTCTAAGCAATTCATGTACTACCTTGATCATCCCGATTTAAAATCAGAATTCAAACATGGCAAAAAAATTCAAAGTAAACAGTAGAATGGTCAATGTATTTTTCTTACCTCCAATAGCACCTATGCCCTGCTAGGATGGTGAGATAGGAAGGAATTTCTCTATTATAGGCTTGGATGTGCAAGAAGCTTATTACAATTCATCTTTTCTTAAAGAAGCTCATATCTTTAAACTTACCTCACTATTAACTTGAAGTTTTCTGAGAAAGACATTTGTTAACAAAGATATATACAAAAGTTAAGAAATTCCATCAAGCATGACTGGAGAAAACACAAGACAAATAGATATAGAGAGAGAAATTACCATTTTATTTTTCTTCGCAAAACTTTATGTGGAGGAAAACACAAAAATTACACCTTTAAATAACACAAATGCTCAGATGTAAGACAAAATGAAATCCATAGAAAGCTAGCATATGAATAAAGCCGAGAACAAACAAAAAGAAAGCAATAGATCAACATTTAATAGAGTGAAGTAGAGAAACCTTATATACGGAAGATGAAAATGAGCCTTCCCCAATAACTTTTGCAAGGGAAATTCTTCTTGGAGCCCATTTTGAAGAGGATCCTACACCAATGGTCATGCTAAAGAGAGTAAAGGAGATGAGTTTTCTCTTGTTTATATAGGAATAGGGACCAAGAAACCTTTTTTTTTTTTTTTTTTATTTTTTTTTTTTTCTTAATTCCATCTGCTACACAGCCCTCAATTTCAATTTCAAAAATGTAATTTAAATGCTGATTAGAGAACTTCAAACGCATAGCAGAAATTGTGTCAAATTAATTAGGCAATCCCCTTGAAATTGCTGATTTATGTTTTATATTTACAAATTAGTGTACCAATTGGTCTTGGCAATTAAGTCATTGATTTTATAGAGGTTTATGTAGGCACAAACTTCATACCCTAATTTATGATTTCTAATTCAAAAATCAACATTTATTAGGGGGCTATAATTTAAGAGAGTACTTGACAATTCTCATAATAATATTTATGTTTCCTATTAATTTTAGCAATTTTGTATACCTTGATTGATTTATTTATGTAATTTCGTATATTAACATTTAAGTATTTGTAGTAATGACTAAAAGTGCCACATGACAATCTCTGATGTATTTGTTAATTCTTTTTCTAATATAAAATCGAATTTCACCATTTAATAATAATGTTTCCTATATATTTCAGGAATTTTGTATATTTTCATTGATAGTGATCATAGAAGCATAAATTATATAAATCTATGTGATCTAATATACTAATTATGAATTTCATATTTTGAACTATAAATGCAATACATTAAAAATATCAATTATGAATCTATAAAAAATTTGAAAGTGCATTAAACCAATGCTTTAAAAACTGGATTGGTAAGCGAACCGGTGTGACAAAAAATGACCGGTCGGGCTGGTCAGACCAAACGGTCGAACCGGTCACACTAAAAATATGTTTTTAAAAGTTTATAATATAAGTACAATATAACATATTGTTCATAAAATAACATAAAATGACTACAAAACAAAGAAACGTATTTTGAACTTAAACTAATTCACAAAGAATAAACATTTAACATAATCATAACTTTTAATCAAACACAAGTCTCAAAATCACAATTCAAATACAACATAATCCCAAACTCAAAATTTGAAAACAAAATATATAACACAAACTTAATTCATAAAAAATATTTGTCATCTTCATGCATTCTTNGTGCCACGTGGCGAGCTGTGGTGCATTTGTTAACTTCTTTTATAGTATTACTAGTACTATTCCCGCGCCGATGAGCGGGCCGTTGGGCGGCAGGGCACGGGCCCCATGCAATAGAATATGGGATAAAATTTATGTGATCATAGAAGCATAAATTATATAAATCTATGTGATCTAATATACTAATTATGAATTTCATATTTTGAACTATAGATGCAATACATTAAAAATATCAATTATGAATCTATAGAAAATTTGAAAGTGCATTAAACCAATGTTTTAAAAACTGGATTGGTAAGCGAATCGGTGTGACAAAAAATGACCGGTCGGGCCGGTCAGACCAAACGGTCGAACCGGTCACACTAAAAATATGTTTTTAAAAGTTTATAATATAAGTACAATATAACATATTGTTCATAAAATAACATAAAATGACTACAAAACAAAGAAACGTATTTTGAACTTACTTAAACTAATTCACAAAGAATAAACATTTAACATAATCATAACTTTTAATCAAACACAAGTCTCAAAATCACAATTCAAATACAACATAATCCCAAACTCAAAATTTGAAAAGAAAATATATAACACAAACTTAATTCATCAAAAATATTTGTCATCTTCATGCATTCTTCTCAAATTGAGGAGGAACTTGGTCGAACCAAGCATGTGCCTCACTTAAGTCAATCTTGCCGCTTTCATAACTATGTGCTATACCAATTGAATCTAAGTCAATTCCTCCACTCTCAACTCCAAGTTGTGATTCTCACAATACATACATTTAAGAAAAGGCTTAAAGAAGTTTGTGATGAACTTTTCCTCTAAGAGTTTGTGATGATGCAGCACTTGAATTATGTTCAGAGGATGTCATCTTCAACACTACAAAACAAAAGCATTCATTTTACAATTTATTAAAAATAACAACCAGCCTTCAAGCATCTTAGCTGACCGTAATAACAACCAGCCTTCAAGTACAATTGGCAGGACCAAAACCAAGCACCAAAACATGTCCCAACCTAGAATAAACTAAGAAAGCTTTTATATATGTAACTCTAGGATATTCTGGTAATACTAGTTAATTTTAGTATAACTCAAATCTTGAATGCTAGAAAGATGAGAATAACTCAAATCTCTGTTGTTATATCAGCAAATTCTGGCCAAAATCCAAACCCTTGCAATGGTTTATGAATAAAGCAAAATTGTAGTAACCTCACTTATTTTTCACGCCCAATATTTGTAACAGATGTTCTTTACTTTACAATCAGAACAAACAGTATACTGCATCTCATGTTGAATCTCATTTTACTCATTCTTATTCTCGAGAAAGAAGTGGATCATGTAATAGTTTTGGAATGTGAAAAGGAAGGAAAACAAAAATCTAGAGTAGATGAAATTAAAATTATTTTATATTAACTTTCGTGAGTGTGTGATCTTTTCATTTTCAGTCACTAGCAAAAGATGAGACCTAAAATTAGATTAACCAAAATCAACCCTATTTATAATAATCTGCAGGCAAGAGACCGAAAACCAAGCACCAAAGCAGGCCAAAATTGTACTCCTGAAGCTTCAAGAGGTCAACCTGTTGTTCCTTTCCATCAATGATCTAACATATAATAATAGCATACCATTTGCTATTATTCTATTTATTTATAGTTTATAAAGTAGTAAGCAGACAACCAGTAAAATATTTACTAGTTAACTAAGCTCCAAATGACTAGATCTTATTTAAAAATAGACCCCAACTATCCACAAATTAATAGGAACAATTACAGTAGGGTGATGTTAGAACTTAGAAGAATGATTCATAAAAAGCAGAGTTACAATTGCTATATGAAACTTCAAGTTATAGCACAGAAAATAGCATAATGAGGGGAATTACAGAGCAAAACGAATGCCTTGGGAAAAATTTATTATAAGCAAAAAGGACAAGAAAATAGTCAAGAGTTATATTAAGAAAAGAAAATATTGAAAATCCAGTTCTTAAGCTGGTCAGGGAATGTACTTTTAAACTTCTATGCACTCCAACAAAGAATTTTTAAGATCCTAGTAAAATGCATTACCTTAAAACAGGTTACTCTTGATGCTTTCCAGGATAGTAAGCTTCTCAACCTAGGCTCAAGTCTCCTAAGAAGTCAATAATTTTAAAAGTTAATATTTAATTCTAACATACACATTACAAATTTAGTTCTCAACTTAGCCGTGAGCCAAATACTAAAGACAAGCCATTATGGAACTCATGTAAAATTACAATTGAAAGCAAACAGAAGCTTGCGAAGCAAACAGAAGCTTTCCATCAACAAGCATAAAGCAAACAAATTATCCATGATTTCAGTCCTTAAGCAGTCAAGCAGAACGCAAAAAGCAGAAAGCAAACAGTTAAATAGAGATTAAAACTGAAGATAATTGAGAATCTCACCGGTGCCGGAAGGGGAAGAATGTAGGTGTGTCCGCCGGGCTGAGTCACTGAGAGAATGAAGGGAGATTAGGGCTCAGTCATGAGAGAATGGAGAATAGAAAGGAATGAACGGGGGAAAACAAACTGAAAATTGGGAATGAAGATGCAAACGACGCCGTTTAGGATGTAATTTTTTTTTTTTTTTTAATAAACTCATTGAACCGGCCAGTTATTGCAAACTGGTATTGGTTCAGCAGTTTTACCGGTTCTCACCGGTTTGACCGCCCAAATGGTTCACCTCCTAAAACTGAACCGTTATCCCAACCTGCCACCGGTCGGACCGCCCGGTTCGGTCCGGTTTTTAAAACATTTATTAGAAGACATGACACAATTAATGCAGAATTTGAAGCATTCAATGAGAACTTTGAGTTTGCTAATGAAGAAATTCTGGATAAAGCGGGCCTAGTGATGTCATATGGGAGGAACCAGATGAAGAGAACATTAGGCAATTGGAACAAATTAGAGAGAAAATAAAAAAATTAGTTGCCTACACATATTTAACTTTATTGCCTTTATTACTTCTATAGAGAATACAATTAAGAAAAATATTCACCAACCCCACAATATATAAAACGTATAAAAAGATTAAGAAGGTTTTATGGAAAAACACTTTCTTTGAGTAGAGAAAAAATGACTTCCAAGATGCCTTAGGCTTGAAGAGCGGCTTCTTATCTTAGGATCTCTATTTTTCACAAAGTCTTTTTCCACAGGTAATTTAGTCTTCTCTATGGACTGCTATCAAGAGACTATCAATTAGAAAAGAAGGAACATAGAAGCTATAAATAGAGGAAAGAGATGATAGATGATAAACTTTAAAATGTGTAGGACAAAGGAAGTAGGAATCAAAGAGATGCATAGAAAAAATAAAAATTAGTACTAAAGGAATAAAAGTAAATTATTGAAGTATGGGGAGATTGAATAGCGGTTGAGATAAGCATATAGGAAAAATGAGATATGGCATCGAGAGGAAGATTAGAGTAAATGATACATGGGAAAAAGAAGAGATGGCATGGGAAGAGAAGATAATAAATGGTGAACTAAAATGATTACATGTGTAATTAGAAGACAAAGATAATAAAGCGACATGTGTAGACTAAAATGAGGGAAGAATAAAGTTTTGGGGAGAATTCATCGTGTGGGCCTGTGAGCACATGTGGCATAACATACTTGAATTAGCACCAACTTGACCTAAAATCTTAAGCTCATGAGTCTTGGGCCAATTTGAGTATTATATATCACACTCATTCATCTTTTCTATCAAATGTGTGACTTCTTTAAATCATATTATTAACACTCACACCACTCACATATGCATTTTTAACAATCTTTCCCTCACATGTCAATATCCATAACTCTCCTTTAATGGGAGGCCCATCACATACTTTATTTTGGAGAAATTCATCTCCACTCTACTCATTTGTGGTTATCTACAAGAACACCACCAAATAAGAGGCCTTGCACTCCTCTTCTATGGGAACCCAATTCTACACCCAGAAACACATCCATATGGAAACCATTCTGTAACCCGAGAATACCTGAGGAAGTCCATTTGCACTCTTACTCCATGGAGGCCTATTTCTGCTCCTTTCTCTTATACCAGTTGTTGGGGAGAATCCATCACATGGGCCCGCGAGCACGTGTTGCATAGCATACTTGAATTAGCACAAACTTAACCCAAAAGCTTAAGCTCATGAGTCTTGGGTCAATCCAATTATTATATATCATCCTCATTCATCTTTTTTACCTAATGTGAGACTTTTTTAAATCATAGTATTAACTCACACTGCTCACATATGCATTCTTAACAAAAAATAAACAAAACTAAAGCATCATGAAATAACACATGAAAAAAGTTAATTATTGCAGTGTTTCCTGTAACTCTTCTACTTTAGTATAATTTATAGATTTATAAATTCAATTAATCCATCAAATCTACATTTTAAAGATAAGGTACAAGAAGAATAAGGATAATATGGAATTAGATAAAAAATTTAAGATTAATTCAATGAAAGAAGTTTCAATAAAAATGAAAGATTCCTTTTCTTTTTCATTTTTATGATTAGGTTCATTTTCTTTTTAGAAAATGATTGCTCAGAGAATTGGCTAGGAATATAAAAACAATTAAGCCGTTTCATGTTGATATTTAAATAGATATTATGGTTAAGGTTAAGGTTTTATCTATTTTTGTTATATAAGTTCTTATTTTTAATAAATTTTGCAAGGATCTTCAACATGTTGTGGCTATGCATTTCCTCAAATGCATTATCATTAGCATTATTAGCAATTATTATCATATTTAAATATGGAGACTTTGATATGGAAATGTTTGTGTTTTAGATAAAATATCTAAGGTGCCACTTACTTAGTATGGTGATATTCAATACATGATTGTGTGGAGAAATATCATAGTTGGGGTTTATATAGCAAAAGCAAGGTATGATTGGTTAATATCTAGGACAAAAAATCATCAATTAACAAAAATTGGGTGTTGATGAAAAATCATCAATTAACAAAAATTGGGTGTTGATGCTTGTGGCTCCAAAAAAAATTAAAGTTTTTCTGTGGCTAATCCTTTTTGATGCCATACCCACAAATTGGTTTCGTGCTCGCAAACATCTTAGTCAAAATTCCTTATGCAACAGGTGTAAGTCTAATATAGAAAATACAATGCATTGTCTTAGCGAGTGTTATAAATCACGTCTATCTGGGTTTTGGTGTAGATGGTGGCTTCTGGGAACAAGATTTGAATGCTTGGTTTTTTAGAAATGGGAATATAGGAAAGGAGATAATGAAGTCGCACATTCTATTCTATTGCACGTTGTGGTGGATATGGAGAACACACAATGAAGATGTTTTTGAAGGGTGTATCACTCTATTGATGGTGAGTGTTAATAAGATCCAGATGATGGTTTAACTTGCCGTAAAGTTTTTCTAGAAAAATGAAAAAACATGAAATAGAGGTGCGATAAATACATTGGCAGTCTTCAAGTATAGAGACCATTAAGCTAAATGTTGATGGTGACAGTTTTGGGAACCTAGGGAGATCAGGTTTTGGAGGGGTTATTTGAGATCATCAAGGGGTGACTTGGTAGTTTATGTGGCTTTATAGGCATGGGTACCAATTTGAAAGTTGAATTTTCTGCAACAAGGTATGTTTTGATATTTTCTTGGGATAAAGGCATAAAAAAACTATGTGTGAATTAGATTCCCAAGTGACAATGCACTTAATAGATTTTGATGATGTGAGCTTCTATTGCTATGGGTGTATTATCAATGATATAAGACATTTGCTTAAAAGGAGTTAGGAGGTGAAAGTAATTCATGTGTTAAGACTTTAGTACCAAGGAGCTAATTCATGTATGTTAACTACAATTTACAAGCATATGATTTTGTTGATGTTTAAAAACAGTTTGCATTGCTTAAATTGTGAAATTAATATGGGAACATTGTATAAAGAAAATTTGATTACTTAATATTTAGATGACTCTGAAAACAAAATTTATTTAAAATTATAGAAACATTGTAGAAGCACAATCTTTGTACTAATATACTATAGGAATCTATTGAACTCAACTCTTAAAACAAGGAACGTAAACCTAAGTCATCCATAAAATAGGAAACTAAATGTAAGAACTACAAATTAAAAGTACATTAACAAGCTATCTTTAAGGATTAAGGATCCTCCTTAAAATTTTCTAAAATTTCTTGGTGAATTCATGAAGTTGTTTGATTAAAAAGATGAGTTGTTGATTATTTCTTTATTTTAGACACAAGTTTCTTTTTCAGTGATATTTGATTATAATTTACAATCATTTGCTATGGAATCATATTATGAGAAGTCTTTTCTTTTTTTGGCCTTAGATAATTTTATTGAAAAAGAATGCCTATTAGTAGCAAGAGCTATAAATCAACTCAGTAGGTCTCGAGGTTACAAAGATTTATATATATTTTTGTTTGGCCTACAATGGTGCAAAGATGATATTGGCATACCAATCAAGAGCACTCCTTACTACAAGTAGACAAATTGAGACTACTGTAACAATGAATTAAGTACTTATGACACTAATTATTCATTTTTCAAAAAAAATATCAATGGTAAGCAAATAATTTAGATATGACATTTATTATATATAAGAAATGAACCATTACATGTCAATTTTAAAGATAAACAAAGGGGACAATTTAATTTTGGGCAATTGAATTTTGGGATAGGTTGGGAATGAGAACCAAATTATTTTACTAATAATTTTGGGTCAATACTTTATCAATAAAAATATGGAGGTTTCTTAGATACTTCTCATATTTATGTAGTATGTCATACTACATGAGATTAGCCAATATGAAAATGACACATGTACAAATTAACTATTTTTCAATTTATTTGAGAAAATAAAATAAAATATATTTATATTCAATAAAATATAAAAATTACGTATGATTGCCACGTCAGTATAGTATGACATACTTATGTATTATCATAGAATCCCCGTAAAAATATTAGTATGTTTATGTAAGTAATCAATATAGAAACTTCTTCCTATCGATGACGAAATTTGGAATTCTCTTCCTATGTTTGATATAAAAAATAGTATAATATAATTATACTCTTGTGATATATATTGACAAAGAAAAATGGATAAGGTTGAAGTATATATAAATACAATTGTTTGTAACATGACTTAAATTTGAAAGAAGTTTGGTTTGGTACTTTAGTCATTTACTTATCATAGGAGTGTTAGGAATGTGGAGGTCCAAAACATGTAGCCCACAACAAGATATAGTGCAGTGTGCACATAGATTATAAAGATATGTTATTAAAGAATATGATAATGATTGGTGCTTATCCTAAACAACACATAGTGTATATTTGCTACTTTCCTCATACTCAAAGTGACTCTGTATATCTCAAGTCATTAGGTATAGCAATGTTGCAATTTCAGGATCAATCAAAAATCGTGTAGACTTAAAGAAAGACGCTAACATTCCCAGTTCAAATTATACACCATAGATTTTTTGAGTAAATAGTATTATCTTATTCTGCATTTGTTTCTCTTTCAAATGTATTATGGATTCATGATTGATACTTTTAATATATTGCATCTATGGTTCAAAATATGAAATCCATAATTAGTATATTAGATCACATAAATTTATATAATTTATGCTTATATGATCACTTAAATTTTATCTTACATCCTGTTGCCTAGGGCTCATGCCACGCCACCTGGGGGCCCGCGCATCGGCGCGGGAATAGTACTAGTTATTTTTTAAAATTAAACACTACAATCAATGATTTCTAATTGAAACATGAATGCTAAATGATCTAAGCATGGAAAGTTTTAGCAATAAATATACGCAAATTTAAAAAACCAAATTTTAAATTATAAATCAAGGTACAATTTGACTACTACTCTGAATTATTAAAATATTTAATAGTTAAGCACAATTAAGTAGGTTATTAAATGCGAATAATTTTGTTTGATTTGACATTTTTTTTCACCATTGTCACTCACAAATTTGATTTAAATATTATTTTACAATTATCCTTAGTAATACATCTAATTAAGGAAGCTATTAAATTTTCTTGAATTTTATTCTTTTATTCTTAGAGACATCTATATCTATATAATATGGGTGTTTTTGAATTGAAATCTTTGAAAATATTATTAAAATTGGTGGTATTCAATAACTTCCATAATTAGAGTTTTTAATTTTTATTATTTCTATATTAATAAAAAATAAAGATGTGAATAATGAAGAAATTTAATAAAATAAAAAAATCAATGCCTTGATCAGCTTGTATAATTAGGGCATTACATATCAAAATGTATGTGAACTAAAACACAACTAAATACATATATTTTTTTGTCACAAATTGATTAGCCACCAAAAAAAAATTAATAATACCTAACATTTCAAAATCCCAATATAAATTTATATGGAAATCTACTCTAATTTTTTTTTATAACGCGATCCAATATTCAAAAAAGGAAAAAAAAAAAAGTTACACGGATGGAGGGCTACAATCCATATTCTTTCTTTACTGATGAGGCCAACCACAAAAGATAAAGTACCAAATGAAATAAAGTTACATAGAAATTTCTGCATAACCTTTAATATTTGGTTCTAACTCATAACTTGTAACGACCCATGCATTGGCCGGTCCACCTTGAAATTGCATGGTTAGACTCCAAGTAGAATTCTGTTGAGTAAAAAGATAATATCCCATCAATAAACTTCCACTGTGAAGGGAGAGAAAAGTGAATAAATCATTAGTAAATGTCTAAAAAGATTAAGAAACAATATAATTTAAAGAGATCTACCTACACTGTGAAGCCAAAACTGCTGAGCATCCAGATGCAGGAACTGTCTTATAAAAAGAAAAAAAAATGGAAAAAAGATTAGAAAAGGAAAAAAAAAATGGAATAAGAAGGATCAATAAAAATGAGTAGAAAGTTTGGACGTTTACATTTTTTCCATTCATGAGACTCATCTCATGGAATGTTATAATTTCCAGAGAATTCCCACATATATGTAACAACTAGACTTATTGCAAAGATCAAAAGGCCAAGAACAAACAAAAGGAAAAATGACATATGATTTGAATAAAATCGGGTAGGAGGCTACAAACCAGTGATGATGAATTGCAGCCATTTGGAAGCAAATTATAATCTGAAAAAAAAAATTGCATCCTTTGTTTAGCAAGTAGTTCTCTTTTGTAGTTTCTGCATCAAGTGCAAAGGAGAAACCGAGGAGGATAGAGAACTTTTGAGATATATATATAGAGAAAGCTATGTACGTTTGGAGATGCTGAAAAAAAAAAGATAGATTTAGAGAGACAAATATTGTATAGAGAAAGAACAAACCTTATTATCTTTGGAGATTAAGGAGATAGAAAGGAGAAGAAAAATGAAATAGATCTTAAGGATCCATAATATTACAGCAACAAATGGTATATAGAGAAAGAGCAAACCTTGTTTCCTTTGTTGATGGGGAAATCGTGGGTGAGGAAAAGGAATATTGAAGGAGTAAAACAGATACATAAGGACACTGAGAGATATATTAGAATGAAATAGTTATTGAGAAATAAAATTACAGCAACCAAAAAAATATAGAGAAAGAGCATATATACCTTGTTGCCTTTGGAGATGGAGGAGATGAAGAGGAAAAAGAATAATGAAATAACAAAACGGTTGCATAAGGAGATTGAGAGATATATTAAAATGAAATAGATATTGTGAAAAAAAATTACAGCAACAAAAAAAAAAATATAGAGAAAGAGCATATCTTGTTGCCTTTGAAAATAGAGGAGATTGAGAGAAAAAAGATTAATAAAATAGCAAAATGGCTACATATAGAGATTGAGAGATATATTAGAATGGAATAAATATTGATGTAGAGAACTACAACAACATAAAAAATGATTTGAAAAAGAAACCTAGGTGCTTCTTCAGATGGAGAAAAACGATCGATCAATTCATTAGCCAATGGAGGTAAGTCTCATATGGAGTGCAATATATATAATGGTTTATGGAGGCACAAACTCAAAACAATAATTTTAGAATTCGAAATCCAAAATCAACATTTATTGGGGGCTATAATTTGGGAGAGTACTTAACAATTCTAATTAACCAAAATCAATTGAATAAAGTTTTCCACAATGTGAAATTTCAATTTCTTATATTTTGTTTGAATTAATAACAATTTTGAATTACTTAAACCGAAATTCAAGCAATCAATTATAAATTAAAGAAAAAAAATAGTATATTCATGGTATTGCCTATCAAGCAATCAAATAATTTAGTGACTTTTTGTTGATTTGTAGGAGACATTAACCAAATTTCAATGACTACTTGATATTTCCTATCAAGCAATCAATTAAATATATTATATTTTGTGCTAGGACGTTTTTTTGTTTTAATTTATTCATCAAATAATAAATGGCGAGAAATTCAAAGTATAGAAGTAAATTAAAGACACAAATTTTGAGGCACAACCCCCAAACCCTAAAATTTAAAATATCATTGATAAATCAACATTTATTGTTGGGCTAAAATTAGGAAATGTAATTGACCATTATTATGTTTCAAATTAATTATGTAATTTTTGAATATTATAATTTTTTTGTCAGTTTCGTATTACTTAAACCAAATTATAATTGTCATTGCATTAATTGTAATTATTCATAATTCGTATTAATGGCTAGAGTGCCACGTGGCGAGTTGTGGATTATCATTTATTACTTAATATATTATAGATATAGATATAAATGTTATTTTATCATTTATTACTTGAGATTTATATATTTGACATTTCTTGAGTTCAAATAAACTTATTAAAATTTTAATATAATAACTCAAATTATTAGTCTCAGTAATAATACGCATGGATTTGAACCTCTTTTCATTGCTCTAAATTCATTTTTTGTCACTAAGACATCTCAAATTTTGAGTATATTGTCATATATAAATATATTTATTAATAGAATAATTAAGAAATTAATAGAAACCATATTTAATAGGTTTGAACCTACTACTCCAAAGCACTAGAACAACTTGAGACCTACATCTATTGTTGCATAATAATTATTTATTAACTATTTAGTAAATTTATTTAATATTATATACTTAAATATGTAAAAATTATAATACATTATTACACAGTACATAGATTTTACTTTAATATTTTTTACTAATTTCTTAAAGCTTTCACCATTAACCCATTTCTTTATTATTATCCTCATATTGTCCTTTTTTTTCCCTTCATTTTTTGTTATTATTTAATGCATATATGTCACTAACTCCATTAAGAGGGAATAAAATCATACGCAGCTATGTGGCTCTGACACTACATGTTCTTGCATTTTTTTTCTTCTCTTGGTCTATTATACACAATTTAATTAGTTTCTTAGTTATTTTTTTTATTTATTTGTTTGATTGTTACTATGTGACTATTTCTCTCTTTTTTTTTTTCTTGTTATGATTATCTGGTTATTTATTTATATGATCTGATTATCTAATTTTGCTATGTTAGAATTTGTGAACTTAATTATATTGAGAGTATGTAAACTTGCAAGAAATATTGGATGTTGGAACAATCTAATTTTGTTATGAAGCACCATTTTAAATTAGGTGTATATAAATTAAATTTTTATATCTTTTGATTTTTAGTTATTTGAATTTTTAAGTTTGAGACTTTTATTTATGAGTTAAGTTTGATGATTTGTGCTTTATCCTTCAAGTTTTCTTCTTTGTGAATCTTTAAGTTTGAAAAAAACTTCAACTCAACTGGTTTGATCAGTTTTTTTTTTGCCAAACCGATTTGCTCATCGATCTAATTTTTAAAATATTACTAAAAATACTTATTCACACAAAATTATAGTTAAGTCTGACTCCATTAAAGCGTTGGTTTTAAGCAAAGGTTACTGAATTATTAAAAAAAAAATGCATTTTACAAGAATGGATGCTAAAATTGAATGTATATGTTTTAATGTTATGATAGTTTTATAAGTTTCATGTAAAAGTAACTTGGTTTTTGTCAATTGAGAATATTGTTTAAAGAAATAAAGAAAAAAACGAGTACTCTTTTTCCCTTTGAGTAATTGAAACATTCAAATTAGAAAAATGTAGAGAAAATGATTGTTTAGTTCTAAAACTTTGAGGAAAGACCATTTGATTCGAAATAAAATAATCTCTTAATTTGATTTCTCTCATACCATGTAAAATATCTAAATAATATTTTGTGTTATGTGATTATTTCGTTTATATATATATGGTCACATAACACTAGGAGGAATCAAATTGAAAAATCATTTTATTTAGAATAAATTGTCTTTTCCTCTCATTTTTGGAATCAAACAATAATTTTCTTAAAATTGTAATACCAATTCTTTTTCACAATTGTTTTATTTGAGAGAAAAAATGAGCTGATCTAAAATTCCACTCTTTGGTAATTTTAAAAATAATAACGCGTTAAGTATATGGTTAGTCAATAGTTAATCAAAGGGAAGAGATAGGGTGGAGTATAATGGGTAAGTTTGAGTTTGCTCTCAGTATAATTTATTCTAATTTTAAAAAACCCGATAAAAACATAGAGATTCGTGTGTAGTCTCACAATATATATTCTGCAAACAGGTTGAGATTCGTGTGTATTATCACAATATTACTGAAATAATTTATACTGGTATTTTATTAGTTTCACATGTCTATTAAATAAAATAAACAATAGAAATCACTTCAATTACCAATATGGATAGTTGTGCGCTTGTGGTATGGAATATGGGTAGTTAGATACCGTTTGCTGTATTCAATAACAAAAAATTAAATTATATCATTGAATACTTTAAAAAATTCTGCATTACTTCGTAGAAATTAGCTCTTAAATCCCAAAACTGATAAATTAAAAAATTACCATCTGCATGACTGCCTCTTACCTCTGGCTCTGGACTCCTCCCGCAACCATAGTTCCAAACCTCACCCACCGGCCACCACATCGCGTAGTTGTTGCGGCCACCATGCCTGATACTTTTCTTTGACCACTGACTTCATCGAATTAGGGTTTTTCTTTTGAACCGTTCCTCCATTGGAAGTTTGTGTTTTCCTTTGGAACCCACTTGTAGAATACAAACCTTGTTTGAGGTGTTAGCTCCAGAAACAAAGGGATTACATGGCTTCTTCGCCTGAGGTTTGTATTACGTTTGACTTTGACTTTTCCTTTGTATTGTATTTTTGTTTTTATTGTCTTGATTTTAATCGCCAAATAATTTCTTTTGATGTTCTGTTGATTATTTCTTTTTAGTCAACTGTTGGAATTTTGTTGATCAAATTGTTGTTTTCGTTCTCAGGGTATGGAATAGCATTAAAATGATTAATTCAGCTTCCAACTTTTAATTAAATACAACTGATATTGTGGTCCTTGGTTGGTCTCTGTTGAACTTGTTCATTTGTTTCCTTAAGGATAAAGTTCTTATATTTTTTCTGTTATTGTTGTATAATTGTGTTGTATAATTGTTTGGCTTTGATCTCTAGGTGTTCTATTACTGACATGTTTTTTTTCTATTTCCTGAATTGCATCCTCAAATGTTGTGGGAGAAAAGAAAAAAATTACAGTCTCTTGTGTCCTTTTGTTTTGTTTGTAGGAAGTGATTTTGTTTAACATATTCTTTTGTACTATAGTTTGGCAACTCTCTTCTTTGTTTATGTATTGCATAAATGTTGAAGTGTCATTAGAGACTTGGATGGAAGGTTTTCAAATGAAAAGAAAATCTAATATCAGACTGACGAATGACAGATATAGATTGTCAGATAGCCATTTGAATGGCTTATGAGTACCCTTGTTTGTGTGAGTAATAAGGATTTATTTGATCCAGATTAAAGAGAAGTGTTTTGGACAAATAAAAGGCTAAACATGAAGTACGAATTGGGTGACTTGTGGGTGTGATGGTATCTGCTCTCTTTCAAGGATAAAATGGAGGTTGATGTAGTTTGTTCAAGGAATATTGTGCTAGGGATCAATAGGAGATTCCAAAGAAAACTTTCCTATCAAAGGGAAAAATTTAAGGTAATTAGCCAGTTTTTGCTGTAATGAGGCATCATTTGGAATTTGGAAAAAGTTTGTTTCTTAAGCTGGATATGAATAAGAGGTTGATTGTAGTAACTCAAATCTCAACAAGTGAAAAAATGCACTTGTGCCTGTTTTGGCATACTCATGTAAAAGTTATATTGTGTAAGAAAGAATGAGTTCAAATGTGTTGAATGTGTATTGTGACTGTATGCGTGTGTTGAAACAAAATAAATTTACTAATTTCCACATTAATGTGTGTCCATGAGCTCCCTGTACTTGGATTTTTTAACTTTTAGAAGTAATATAATTTTTCTTGGATGTGTTATTTAACCCGTATGTTTTAGTGACTTATAGTACAAAATTGGTTTCATGGATGGTATTACTTGCCTTTTTTCTACAGTTTGAAAAATTTGTAGATTCCTTGGTTGCTCATGTAAAAGTCACACATATAGGAGCAATATGTAACCACGGTTATCGAGAATTATGAGACAACATGCTGGGGTTGTGGACTGCGTCTTCTGCTTCCATCTTGTGCATCTATTTTCAAATGCGGCTGGTGTGGGGCCATAACAAATCAAAACAAACAGAAATGTGATGACAATTACTTTAGGTGGAGACGACTGCGTGATCGATGCTTCGTTTCTGTTGTCGTTGTGTTTATGCTCTTTGTGATATGTAAGCCACTATTACTCCTACTGCATTTTTCTTCTTCTTTTGCTATCCCATTGACCATACTTGTTGTAATTGTTCCCCTCCCTCTGCAGGATCATTTTATTTTCTTCTGTTTTTTCACTTTTCAATTTTTTTTCTTTTAGATAACTTGTTATCAAATGCTAGTCTAGTTATAAATCCATAGAGTTTCTCTTCTTCAGAGGTTTGGTTAATACATTCAAAATGAGACGTGATTCTTATGAGATTCATTATTATTTTTCATAGAACATAGCAGATCCATTAATGTTTCAGGGATGATTATATTTAATGAATTATGAGTTAGATTGCATCTAGTGAGGTTGAAAAGATATGGGCTACTGACAAGTTATACCCATTAGTTTCCTGCTGGTTTTTGCTGACAGGGAAAGGGTTTGTAGCCATTATGGGGACAAGCCAAATATAGATGAACTATTATGTTGCTGAACAATGGAATCACCAAAATTGCATGGATATCTAGTAAACAGAAAATGTAATGACAGATGATTTATTGATTTTTGATAAAAGAAGAAATTTCATCAGAAAGAGAGAAAAGGTACAAGGGAAGAGGAGGAAAAAATTGTCCTTCAGTGAGAAAAAACAGCAAAAAAGAAAAGAGAAACATTAAAAAGGAATGGCTCTCTAGTCTCTCTGCATAGTAGTCAGGAAATCCCCTTAAAGAAGCCATGTGCGTGGCACAAGAGAAAGGTCAAGAACACAACCTTGTCCCAAAGTAATTCTAATGATAGATATTTCTCTTTGATGATTTATTATATTTACATAAATGAAAAGCCAACTAACAATGATGTCTGCTTCCTCTGATTTATCTGGTTAAATCTGTCATGATGTTGAAGTGCAAACTAAATTACTGGTCTTTCTGATACAGTTCACTCTAATTAAAAGCCTGAAGCATCAAATTCACCATTCTTTCCTTCATAACCAAAGTATTAACAATTCTCAAGTTGTTTAATTTTTCGATCCTACAAATTTATGAGGGTATAAATTATCTCTGATGATATAGAATAGTTTATTCTGCTTCTTTTGTTCTGTTTTGTTCATGGTATTTTTGGCAGATTCTTCTCACATATATAATCCTCTGCTGTACATATTGTGGTAACCAATTCCCCATGGTGTCCTTCAATAATCACACTTCTCTGAATAGGCTAACTGTCAAACAATCCTTCAGATTTGATCATATGGAAATTGGTCCAACATCCTTCCTCTAAAAAGACATCACCTCTGTGGTTTGTTTAATCTCCTCAGCTCTGGAGCTGGAAAGAATAATATATGAATATTAAGTTGACTAGACATTTCAAATATAAGATTTTGATTCCCTTGGAAAGATAGCCCATTTGGAATGTAGCATGTGAATCAGTAAGTTCTGTCTCCCATGATTATAGACCATCTTTGTATTATGTGTGCTGATCATACCTTTTAATACTAATCCACAACTTTCTATCTACACACAAATTTGCATATATGGCTGAATTAAGATTTATGTATGTCCTTAAGAAGGACATTCTGAGATTGCATGAGATGATTCCTTAACATTGTTTTCATCTATTGAGCTGGGGAACTTCAAACAATTTATGTACGCTTGGTACCAGTAGGAATTGATGAACAGTGTTGTCAATAATGGCCACCATGGCGATTAATAAGGTTGATGCCACAGAAAAAAGAGGACAGCAGTTACTTATGACAGAATTAGGGTTTAGATACTAGATAGGAGAGGTTGAGATTGGAACAAATAATTAGGGTTCTAGCATTTAGAAACCACTCTGATCTGAAAAGATCATATTCATTGATAAGAAAAAGCAAGCTCTTTTCGTTTTACACATGAAAGACCCTTTTATTGGCTTGATAGAACTTGATGAGCTACTGAAAATCCTTCTAGAAGAATCCTAGTCCTTGTAATTAGGACTTTAACTCTGTCATAAATGTCCTAAAGCTTCTTAAAATAACTAAATTATATCCATAAGAATATTCCCTCCGAAAATTGCTGAAATATCATGAAAACTACTAAACTAATCCTAAGACTTATATCTACAATCAGGCCCAAAATAAAAATTAAACCAAAATTCTAGTTTAAACTTGGGCTTTCTTGATCATAGCCCATCTTGCATCATTCTCCCCTGGTTGGAGAAAACTTGTCCTTGAGTTTTGAGGTGTTTTGAGCATGACCATTCCCAATTGGTTGAACAGCATCCATAGTATCAAATAAGAATTCTGAGATTGGCATTGCTTGGGCTGCTTTGTTGTTGAAGGAAGAAAGGATGATAGAAGATTGTCAATCTTGTTCCCCACTAGGTTAAATCTGTGAGAAATATGAAGTCTATGTGCTCAAATCTTGAATATTCTAAAATGAAAATTTCTAAATCTTCAGATTGAGGACAGATTTCTTCTTCAAGCTTTTCAAGAGTTTAAGTCTCATCTATATGGAAATCTGGAATTTCTTCATCCTACCTGTCATATATAGCAAAGACATTGTCAAATGTATTTGAATCTTCCAATACATTTTTTGGATAAATATCATAGATTGGAGGTGAAATCCAATCTACAACTGTATCTTGAAGGAAGAGATCATAGGCCTTATGCCAAGAAGAACCATTCAGATCTAAGGCATGTGTCCACTACTCTTCCAATCTCTAGTTCTCTCCTTAATAGTTTCCCTTCTCCCTCCATACTGCATCAAGTGGCATCAGAGCCCGGTTTGTCCACCTCCTGGTGTGCTGGGTCCACTCTTTCCAACCAGATAGGGTTGATACATGAGCATGAATCCCACATTGCCTGGGTGTGAGACATGGAACTCCCATATATAAGCATAGGCTCTCCTCTATTATCAAACTGGCTTTTAGGAGTGGGTTCTCCTCCATCAAAAGTGCATGACACAATGCACTTACATTTTTAATATACAAGTGAGACCTGAACAAAGACCCAAAACCTCATCAAGCCTCTCCTTCAGTAATTTCTCTTAGATTATCTTGTGCATTGCTACTTGCATAGTTACCTCCCTTTTCTATGATTATCTTGTGCACTGGCTCTAGAATGTCATAAAAGAAAATTATTAAACAACCTCTTTTACACAATATCCTTTGCTCTACTTAAAGTCTTCTTCAGGACTCCTCTGATCCTAGAAAAGCCTAGTAGAAGGGCAAGTTCTTAATTTCATTACATAATCTTGTTAAAGCTGCAATCTTTGCTTCATCTGAGCAGACTATATATCAGGTCTTTTCCCCTCTATTAAACTCTTGGTATAACTTTCTGTTTAATGTCATTTAAAATGTGGACGTCAGAATACATGTCAATGTACTCTAAGCCTCTTGATTGACATCTTCCTAGCTTTCTCTAACCATCCTGGTCCTTTTCTCTCCCTCTTCTACACCTTAAAATTTGAAGATAAATCTGATTTTGCACAATCCCCTCCCCCCTACCCCTCCAAAAAAAAAAAGGCCCTAAAAGTCACTGTCTACTCTAATTCTTGAGACCACCTGATGTTGCATCCTTGGTCATTCAATGTCTGACAGGGTCGGAATCTGCTTACTGATTGAACTGGAGATGCAAAATAGGTCATGCCAGTTTCTATGCAAAAGTTTGTTATGCTTGCAGTTTGTATTTTATTGACATATATCTGAACCATCTCACTCCTGTTCATACCTGTCATGATGCCACCAAAATGGCTATCTCCTTGGCTAATGCATTTGAGTATATATAACATGTAAATGTGCATATAGTTGCTGATTATTCTTCTAAAATTGAAGGCATTTTTAAGTGCAGTGCACTATCTTTATTTTCTTATATCATTTAATCTTTTCTTATGCAGTTGGTGGACTGTGGGCAGTTTATCCCTATATCTTTTCAGTCAGTCTTCTTTTTGGGGTGTTCCATTCCATCATAACAACAATCTTGGCTGTAGCTACCATTTCCTTTTTCAGCTTTGCATCATTACGGTGTGCTGGCATGCCCCCAACCATAGTGTGGGGAAGCTACCCCACTATAGGAAAAGGCGACCTTGAAGACTATACCTTCTGTAACTACTGCTCAAAACCAAAGTCACCTGGAACTCATCACTGTCGTTCCTGTGGAAAGTGTATAATGGACATGGATCATCACTGCCCATTTGTGAGTTTCAATCCTCTTTTGAATATGGTCATATCAATTTCAATCGAAAAATCACATGAATCTTTTATGTATATTATATATTTGATCTATGCCATCTTAACTGTACAACTTCTGGCGTATTTTGCTAAGTTAAAGTGCTAAATGGAATGATTATATTTAACTATTAAGTTCTGCTGGGATTTTGCTGTAGGCTTTAATATTGAATTTAATCATGCAGAAAGCAGTGAGTAATGAGACCCCTTCTATGATTTCCCCCTTAACAAATTAATTGTTTGTCGGTGTTATACTTCCATTTTTCAAATCTACCTTAAAGCAACTTCTTATGTCAGAGAGGAATGCATTAAAAATTGATGTTATTAAAAAATGAAAGCTAATGTTGGACAGGTTTAGGAATCTTTCCACTATGGCTTATGGTGGGCTTTTAGGGTCCCAAAGTTAATGGCTTGTACTTAGATTTACCAACAAAGGGGGTTATGGTTCAATTATAAGGTTAGAGTTTAGATGACAGAAGTTAAGAGTAAAGAAAGGTGGCTGATCTTGGGTAATTACCAGCAGGAGTGCTTAGATTTATGCATGACTTTGTTTTTTTTGGTAACATAAAATATAGGAGGGAGATAAGTTGCTACATCACCATTTTCAGAAATGACAATTCTTACCCATTCATAACCCCAAGTTCCCGAAACTTAGGAAGATTTTGAAGTCCCATAACTCCAGGGGCAAAGCTGGGATTCTTACTAACGGGGGCCAAAATATTGACTCACATGTATATAAGTCATCTAAAAATGAGACCAAACTAGATCAATTTTTAATACATTGAAAGTAATTTAATAGATATAATATTTTTACAAGTATGACCAATCTATAGATAAGTGAATAGCTTGTTTCTGCACCAAAAAGAAAAAAAAGAAAGAAAAGAAAATATAGCTTGAAAATAGAATTGATTGATGATAGTTTATTTTAATTTAATGTAATATAAAAAAATTGATCTAATTCATATTTAAACTAGTAAAAATTCATATATTTCATCTAGCATTCAAATAAACTTGTGAGAAATGGTGGAAGTGTGTGAGACTAGCTTCTCATAGGTATTATTTATATTAACTGTACAATAAATACAGTCCTAATCATGGGCCTAATCACATCCTAGTTACAAGTCTAGATGTAAACTATAATAACTACAATATTCACAGTCAATCAATATTGAATATTCTAACACTCCCCCTTAAGCTGGAGCATACATATCATATGTTCCAAGCTTGTTACAAACGTAGTTAATCCGAGGGCCTCCGAGAGACTTAGTAAAAATATCTGCTAATTGATCGTTTGATCTGACAAAACCAATAGCAATATCCCCTGAAAGTATCTTCTCTCTAATAAAATGAGAGTCTATATATGTTTGGTCCTTTCATGGAAGACTAGATTTGAGGCAATATGAAGAGCTGTTTGGTTATCACATATTAATCTCATTTGCTGAACCTTCATAAATTTTAACTCCTAGAGTAACTGTTTCAGCCATATGAGCTCACAAGTTGCTTTAGCCATGACTTGGTATTCTATCTCAGCAGTGGACCGAGCAACAACAGACTATTTCTTGCTCTTCCACGACACTAGATTGCCTTCAACAAATACACAATATCCAGTAGTTGAGCGTCTATCATATGGACATCCTGCCCAATCAGCATCTGAATATCCAACTACTTGAGTATGTCCCCTACCTTCATACAAGAGACCTTTACCTGGTGCCTTCTTGATGTATTTTAAAATACGAATCACTGTATCCCAATGACTGTCACATGGAGAACTCNCACAATATCCGGTAGTTGAGCGTCTATCATATGGACATCCTGCCCAATCAGCATCTGAATATCCAACTACTTGAGTATGTCCCCTACCTTCATACAAGAGACCTTTACCTGGTGCCTTCTTGATGTATTTTAAAATACGAATCACTGTATCCCAATGACTGTCACATGGAGAACTCAAAAATTGACTAACCACACTCATCGGAAAGGCAATATCAGGCCGTGTTACTATGAGGTAGTTGAGTTTTCCGACAAGTCTCCGATATCTGCTAGGATCTGATAAGGGCTCCCCCTGATCGGGTAGGAGCTTGACATTTGGATTCATTGGAGTATCCACAGGTTTGCAATTTGAAATGCCTGTTTCTCTCAAAATGTCCAAGGCATATTTCTGTTGTGAGATGGCAATACCTTTTTGTGATTGAGCAACTTCTATTCCTAGAAAATACTTGAGTTTGGCCAAATCCTTTGTCTGTAAGTGCTGGAATAAATGTTGTTTGAGTATTTGTATACCATCTTGGGCATTCCCTGTAATCACAATGTCATCTACATAGACAACTAGGTAAATGCATCAGTTAGGGGATGAATGACAGTAAAAGACTGAGTGATCGGTCTCACTCTGAATCATACCAAATGCTCGGAGATTGTTTAAGTCCATAGAGAGATTGGCGAAGTTGACATACCAATCTAGACTCCCCCTGAGCAACAAATTCAGGTGGTTGCTCCATATAGACTTCCTCCTGCAATTTGCCATGTAGAAAGGCGTTTTTAATATCAAGCTGTTAAAGGGGCCAGTGGTGAATGACTGCAATAGAGAGAAAGAGGCGAACAGAGGCCATTTTGGCAACAGGGGAAAATGTATTGCCATAGTTAAGGCCATAGATCTGGGTATATCCCTTTGCAATCAGCTGAGCCTTCAGATGATCTATTTGGCCAACAGGGCCAACTATGACCGTATAAACCCAATGACAACCAACTGTAGATTTACCACGTGGGAGAGGAACCAAATCCCAAGTGCTATTGGAATCTAAGGCAGCCATCTCATCAATCATTGCCTTATGCCACTTTGGGTCAGAAAGAGCTTCACCTGTATTTTTAGGAACTGAAATAGAAGACAAAGACGATACAAAGGAAGAATATGGGGGAGACAAACGGTGATAGCTCACAAAATTGTAAATAGGGTGAGGGCTACGAGTAGAACAATACCTTTGCGATCAGCAATGGAACGATTCATGTTAGAGACCGGAACTGGAGAAGTAATCGGAGCGAGAGGTAAGTCCACTTGTTTAGTGGCAAGACTGTCATTAGAAATAGGACTCTCACTGTCAGTGACAGGGCTCTCAATGGTAGGACTCTCAGTGATGGGGCTCTCAACAGGTTTGGGTCGAGGTTGGTGATGGTAAGTGAGGAAAGGAGGAGCCGAGTCAACAGAGGAAACAACTTGTGGAACAGGACTAGTGAAGGAAATAGGAGGAAGATTATCAACACTAGAATGTTCTGGAGTATCAGCATGTCCTGAAGAGGGGAAGAATGGAGTTGTCTCAAAGAAAGTGACATCATGGGAGACTATATAACATTTTAGGGCAGGAGAGAAACAATGATAACCCTTTTGCAAGTGGGAATAACCCAAAAAGACACATTTGAGAGATTTGGCTTGTAACTTATATTTGCCTGGAGTGAGATAATGAACAAAACACGTGCAATCAAAGACACGAAGAGGAAGAGAGTAGAGTGGCTGGTTGGGAAATAAAAGAGAATGAGGCACCTGCTTTTGTAATACTGAGGATGACATCCGATTAATCAGATAACAAGAGGTGAGAACTGTGTCTCCCCAAAAACACAGCAGAAGATTATTATTAAGGAGGAGAGTATGCGCAGTCTCAATCAGGTGTTTGTTTTTCTGCTCAGCCACCCCATTTTGTTGAGGGGTATGAGCACAAGAGGATTGATGGAGAATACCTTGAGAAGTCATAAAAGATTGAAAGGGAGTAGAAAAATATTCACGTGCGTTATCACTTCTCAAGGTGCGGATTGTGATACCAAACTGAATTTTAATCTTTGAGCAAAAAGTTTTAAAAATAGAGAATAGTTCAAAACGGTTTTTCATTAGAAATAACCAAGTACATCGAGAAAAATCATCGACAAAGGTTACAAAGTATTGAAAGCCCAAAGTTGAGTTGACTCGACTAGGACCCCATACATCAAAATGAACTAAGGCAAAGGGAGATTCAACTTGTTTATTGACATGACTAGGAAACGAACTACGAGCATGTTTTCCTAATTGACAAGACTAGGCACCATCTTTTGGAGTTTTTGTAAACTGAGATGTCCCAAATGATGGTGGAGAAGTTCGGGTCAATCAACAGCAGTACAAGTCACAGGAGGTGATGATGTGGTGAGGTAGTATAACCCATGGGACTCATGCCCTACTCCAATCGTCCTCCCAATGTCCAGATCCTGCACAAGAACCGAATTAGCTACAAAGGTAACAAAATAAGGTAGGGTCTGGGTTAATTTGCTAACAAAAATCAAATTAAATGGACACCCTGGTACAAAAAGGATGGAATTTAAAGATAAAGAATGCAAGGGCTTGGCTTGACCAATGCCTTTTACTCTGGTTTGTGAGTCATTAGCTAAGGTGACAGTGGACAATGAATTAGAGTAAGTGAGTTTAGAGAATAGATTCTTGTTACTAGTCATGTGATTTAAAGCACCAGAATCAAGAACCCAGGGTCCAAGTAAGGATGATTGAGAGATGCAAGCAATATGATTATCATTATGAGCAACAGAGGCTGTGGAGGTGGACTGCTTGGTTTCTCGAAATCGCAGGAACTCATTATAGTCAGCAGCAAATATAGATACAGCACCAAATGAAGAATCATACTGTGCAACATTCGTAGTCTTAGTAGGTTGACCACGAAGGAGAAAACAACGGTCCACTGTGTGGCCAATTTTATGGCAGTAATTACATTGAGGTCGATCTCTGTTTCGGAAACGCTGATCACCACGTCCTCCCTTACTATCTTCTCGATGGTTCACCTGAGAGGCTAGAATAGTAGAATCAGTTGGGGTAGCCGAAACAGAAACACTTGTAGGTGCTGAAATACGAATCAGCTGCTCAAACATAGTATCCATAGTAGGAACCCCAGGATTGGCCAAAATTTGATTGCGGATTGAATCCAATTCAGATGGCAAGCCGGCTAGTGCAAGAACTATGAAGAATTTTCCGCGATGCTCTTCTTGTTGTGCAACAACAGCTTAAAAGGGCATCATCTCATTGAATTCATGTTGAAGAGTCTCAATATGCCCCAAATAGGTCTGCATATCTAGATCTTGTTTCTTAATTGTCTTCATACTGGAGACAACATTATACAGACGATTTATATCATTTGAGTAGAGCTTCTTGGCTTTGTGGCAAACTTTATAACAAGTACAATATGGCCGATATTGGCCAACAAGAGTATGATCAATAAACTACCAGAGGACATTGCAAAGATATGCATCAACCTGTTTCCACTTAGGCTTATCCTGATCAGGGATATCTTTAACTTGTTTTACCAAGTGTTCCTCATGGCCCTGGCCTAAGAACCACAACTCCACAGAAACAGACCATGTCATATAGTTACCAGAACCAATTAATTTTTCAGCACCGATAGTTGGAGTAGAAGAGAGAGTGTGGAATGGTTGACGTGCATTGGTGTTGTCTGAAAAAGCCATTCGAATCTGTTGGTTCCAAAACAAAGTCCTAACCTTTAAAAAATGGGAGAGAACAGAATTGATATGATGCTGAATAAGGGCAGGAATAGGTTGGAAATACGCTGGAGGAGGGATCTGGAAAGTTTCCTTGCGATCGGAGAAGCCACGTGCCTCCACGCGCAGAAGAAGCTGGCGGCGTGTGGGCGTCACTCAGAGAGACGGAAGTGGCAAGTGCGGCGGCGGATGGCGAGGCGATTATGGGGATGGGCCGATTGGAGGCTTTGACCTTGACTATGGAGGAGGATTTTGAAAACCCGAATCCTAGGGTGGATAGAAAGAGGCACAGCCACTAAACCCTAGTGATAACACTGTTGGAAATGAAAGCACAGCAGGGAAGCACTGCTGGAAAATCGCACAGCAGGAAGGGAGAAATTTTTCTCACTAAAGTTGCTCTGATACCATGTGAGAAATGGTGGAAGTGTGTGAGACTAGCTTCTCATTGGTATTATTTATATTAACTGTACAATAAATACGGTCCTAATCATGGGCCTAATCACATTCTAGTTACAAGCCTAGATGTAAGCTATAATAACTACAATATTCACAGTCAATCAATATTGAATATTCTAACAAAACTATTAGAGATCCAAATTAAAATCCTGTAAATAAAATAAAGTAGAAAATTGTTTCAAACAAGTTAACTAATTAAAGGCTTGATGCTTTTTATCTTTTGTTTTTGCTTTTTTTTTGGCTGGGGGGGGGGGGGGGGGGGGGGGGGGGNTGGGGTGGGGCAGTTAGAAGCGTTAAATTTGCTGAAGGGCAAGGGGCCCATGTCCCCCTGGGCCCTAAGTTGGCTTCACCACTGGTGATCCTTTTCTTTGTCCTAGTTCAGAAGCGGTGTATAATTTGTTTGTCTAATTCCATGATCATTAAATTAAAGAACAAGGGGGGGCAGGTGGAGCATATTGTATTGGTTCACAAGGTGACACAGTATTGGATACTCAGTTTTACAGGCCTCCAGGAGTTTTGGATTTGAAAGTAGAACAAAAAATCCAGATATTTGATGAACCAAATTTTAATTTGGTGAGGGAGAAAAATGCGTGGCCTTTTTTCAGGACATGGGCGAATTTAATAGGATAGTTACTCATGGTCAATATAAAAAAGGATAACTCCTTGGAAAGTCATGGTTGCAGCTTGCTCTACTCAAGTGGTCATTCTGTATGAACTGTTATTCACTATTCAGTAAGAAAATTCATGGTTATTTCATTATGAAATGTGGCTGTGGAACAAATTGGCTAACTTCTCTCTAGCTAACCTTATTTTTGGGGAGATGGGGCTTTTTTTGGCTTTTGTTTTGTGGTGGATTTTGTGCTTGTGTATTTTTTTTTTTTTTTGGGGGTATGGGGGATACTGGAACTTAGAATTTGATTATTTGTTGGGAAACGTTTTCCTTAGAATTTCTCTGTTTCCCCATACTATTTGTTCTACAAAATGATGTTAATTAATTGGTAATCATTGCCTGTCAACTATATTGAAGTGGATGCTTTTGGTAGTCATCAGTGTACAAAAATTTATGGTAGCTTTTTTCTTTTTTAACCATGTTATGGTAGCTTCAAACTATCTTTATCCTGAGGAATGTTTTGATTGCTAATGACAATAATTGTTTCTGTAATCTTTGGCAGATTGGGAACTGTGTTGGTGCGGCTAATCACCGCCATTTTATTGCCTTCCTCATTTCAGCAGTCATCAGTACAATCTATGTTTCTGTTATGTCTGCATATGCCGGTTTGCACATTTGGCCCCCATTGACGTACTCCCTTGGCCGCTTCAATCGGGTTACCAGAAATCTGGCTTGGAGAGTTATAAGTGAGATTTTTCTTTCCTTTCTGAGATCCGCTCTGCTTCTATCCGCAAGGGGAATTGTTCTTTTTTATCTATTTATTTCGAGTGTTTCAGTGATGATAGGATTGAGCGTTCTTCTATGGCAGCAGCTCTTTTATATATATGAGGGGAAAACTTACTTGAGCCACTTAAGTAATGGAGATGGAAAGAAAGATTGCCAAAATCTGGTTAGATTTTTTGGTTTTCCATATTCTGTAACAAGATTTTTGCCAAACTTCCGAGTTACTCAGAAGAGACACAAAAAGTGAAATAGACATGCCATGTAATCAAGGGCTGATTGTCTTTCCTATTTTTGACCATCTTGTATCAAATATTTTCTTTTTTTGGTTCTTACCATACATAAAATGAATCTTATGCCACGTTGCTATTGCTTTGGATTGAAAACATGAGGGGGTGTCTTTCCTTTGTCGTTTTAATTTTTTATTTTAGAAGGTTGTACTGCTAGCTCATGGAAAGGACAAAAGGGACCTGAACTTTGTCCTCGGAATGGAAAACTTGCAGCCAACTCTAATTAGTAGCTTTTGTTTTTATTCTCCTATTTTTTTTCCCTGCAAATTCTTATTCTGATTTTTTCTTTTTTGCCTATAGATAAGAGAGCCAACACTTTATGCTATAGGGACTGTAGAACTTTTGGCTGGTCAATCTTAACAAAGGACAATCTACATTCATACACACGCACACCTGAACACATACAGGGGATGGAGATGCAAATCCTAATACAGACATACATACAGAAATTGGAAAAGATGGGGTTCTGACTATTAAGGGGTTGTAAAATTTTGTACTTTATTACACTCTCTTATTTATCTTAATATTTATGTATAGTATAAAAAAAAAATCTACATTCATACACACGCACACCTGAACACATACAGGGATAGAGATGTCAAATCGTAGTGAGAGATTGACCTTGGCCAGTCTTGAACTCAAGAGTTTTCCCTTTGGGAGAGGTCCCGCGACCAAACGGGCTACGACCCAGTTGGTCTTTGTTTAACGATTGTTGGAGAGAGTAGTATGGTATAATTTAATTCCTAATACAGACATACATACAGAAATTGCAAAAGATGGGGTTCTGACTATTAAGTGGTTGTAAAATTTTGGACTTTATTACACTCTCTTATTTATCTTAATACTTATGTATAGTATAAAAAAAAATTATTGTTTAGTTTCAAAAGTTTAAAGAAAAAATCATTTAGTTTTAAACATAGAGAAATTTTAATTTGGTTCTTTTCATACTGTATGAAATATTTAAAATACTTTTTAATGTTGTGGTTATTTCATTTATACATGTAGTTATTTTTTTAACATAATAATTACATGTGAACAAAATAATCACATAGCACAAATGATAATTACATATGTGTACATAATAATTACATAGCACCATGAAATATTTTAGATATTTTAAACAATATGTGAGGAACTAAATTGAAAGTTCTTTGTGTTTGGAACCCAATTATCTTTTATTCCTACTTTTAGAACTAAATAATAATTTTCTCTATAATATGTTTTACAAACATTAAAAAAATTATTATCATAAATTAAAAACTTATAGATGTCTAATTTATTTAACATGAAAGATTAACATATAAGTTACTTATAAATTATAATTTAATAGTTTAATTAATAAAAATACTATGCTATAAGAAGTAATTAAATGGTGTAACTAAGTATACATTCAATCTAATGTCAAGTAATCTTAAATGGATGGAATCAATTGACATAAGTGCAAAGCAAAAATTAATCTTATTTCATAGAATATTTGGTTTTTCAGAATAAATTTTTGGCTTAATAGCAACTTTTGTCCTCCTATTTTAGCCATATGTATGTTTTGGTTACTCTATTTTCAAACAATACTTTTTAATCTCTCAAGTTGTTTCCGAACATTGTTAAAAAATTAATGGCTGATGTGGCAGATGATGTGGAAATTTTTTTGGCTTAATTGCAGTTTTGGTCCCCCTATTTTTAAATAGCATTTTTTAATCTTTAAATTTTACAAAATGAATGAATTGGTTCGCTAGTCTAACTCTATCCAAAAACTAATGGTAGTGCTGACATGGCAAACACATGATTTACATGTGACAATGATGTGGTGAAGAAAAAAAAATTATTTAGAATAAATTTTTGGCTTAATAGCAGCTTTTGTCCTCCTATTTTAGTCATATGTATGTTTTGGTCACCCTATTTTCAAATGGTACATTTTAGTCCCTCAAGTTGTTCTCTAACATTGTTAGAAAATTAACGGCTTATGGGGCAAACGATGTGGACATTATTTTTTGACTTAATTGTAGTTTTGGTCCCCTATTTTACTTATATGATCTTTTTGGCCCTCCTTTTTTTAAATAGCACTTTTTAATCCTTAAATTTCACAAAATGAATGAATTGGTCCATTGGTCTAACTTTGTCCAAAACCTAATGGTAGTGCTGACATGGCAAACAATGGTTTACATGTGGCAGTTATGTGGTGAAGAAAAAAAAATATTCAGAATAAATTGTTGGCTTAATAGTAGCTTTTGTCCTCCTATTTTAGCCATATGTATGTTTTGGTCATCCTATTTTTAAATGGTACTTTTTAGTCCCTCAAGTTGTTCCCTAACACTGTTAGAAAATGAACGGTTAATGTGGCAAACGGTGTGGAAATTTTTTTTTGGCTTAGTTGTAGTTTTGGTCTCCTGTTTTTCTTATATGATCTTTTTGGTGCTCCTATTTTTAAATAACACTTTTTAATCCTTAAATTTCACAAAATGAATGAATTGGTCCATTGGTCTAACTTTGTCCAAAAACTAAGGTAGTGCTGATGTGGCAAACACATGGTTTACATGTGGTAGTGACGTGGTGAAGAAAAAAAAATTATTCACCCTCCCTTTAATATCACACTCTCTATCTCTCTTTGTTCGGCTTCTGTCTAACGGAGAAGATAAGGAATTGAACTAGTCAAAAAAATCTCAAATATATCATAAATGGAAATGAATTAGAAAAAAAACATGTGAAGCAAAAACAAACAGATCATGTATAAGAGTAGTGTAACTATTAATATGTAGTTATTATTAGCAAAAATAGTTTTTTAATAAGATCTTAAAAATGTTACAACGTCTTTTAATTTTTGTAATTAATAAAATGTTAGTGGGACATATTTTTTCTAATTTCCTTTATACGGTATGCAATAAAAATGATAGAGATTCAGCATATTGATAAAGAGACAAGGAGAGTCATTCTGAAGGATCCCTCTGAAAGGCTTGAAGAAGCCAAATACTAAAGAGTACGAGATTTTTGAGATACATATTATTATCCACTTATCTACTTGCTATTAAAACATGTTTGGTCCATAATAAATTGGATAAATTGTATATAACTCCTTTTTATGGGTGTATTATTAGTGATATTTGGCATCTATTGAATAAAGAAAGGTAAGTGACGGTGTCACATGTGTTGAAAGAGACTAACTAAGAAGCTGATTTCATGGTGAAACAAAGAGCAAGAAATCAAGTAAGTTGGTTGTTGCATGACCAACCCCTTACCGACATTTCCCTTATTTTGTTGACAGATAGGATGGGAGTAGCTTTTCCTTTTCTTCTCTGTGCTAAAAAAAAATCCCCTCGACTCCAGCCTATCATACGTCTTGCTTTATCCATTTTGAAAGCCATGTGATACAGTATGCTCAATCATTTACTGTTTTATATTTAACAAAGATATTCAGTATAAGAATATTCTTGTTTTTTTAATGTTTATTAATATGTGATGGTACGACCAAGCCCTCTTTTTTAATCGTTTGTCTATATTCGCCCTTCAATACAAACATTATACCACATAAAAAAAGGTATATAAATAAACAAATAAAACAGAAGTCATCACAAATCATCTGCAGAGAGACCATAACAAATATTATAATGGGGTCTGGAAGACAAACTGTCATATAAGAGTCCAACACTTCCTTTGGTTAGCATCCCTTGAAAGACTTCCTGGCAGAGCTCTCTTGTGCTCTAGAAATATCATTCCTTCGTTCGTTTGCCCCCTCTGCAATTAACAACCTGAGACTATACCCCACTTGCTAAAGGATTGCCCAATCACCAAACCCATTTGGAATAACATTCCTTTATGGAATGATTCCTCTGATTTTTCCCTCTGGCTTAAGAAAAATAGTTTAAACATTGCCATATCAACCAAAGGTATTCCTGAAGGTACTTTATTTGCTTACATATGCTGGAGTATATGGATTAGTAGAAACAAGAGTGTCTTTGAAAACCAGAATTTCTCAACCGCAGGCACCCTTTCGTTTGCCCTGGGAAGAGCAGCTGAATTTTTCCACCTAAACCCCAATCACTCAGTATCTTTAAATGCTGAAATACACATCAAATGGCATCCACCACCCTTGAACTGGTTTAAACTAAACACTGATGGTTCTGCTCTGTCAAACCCGGGCTCTATAGGTGCAGGAGGGATTATTAGAGACCATGAAGGAAAGTGGATCGTTGGCTTTTCAAAAAAAGTGGGCTACGGCTCACCAAATTTGGCTGAATTATGGGCAGTAACAGAAGGAATTAAATTAGCTAAACAGCTGCATGTGTCAAATTTAATTATAGAAGCTGATTCAACATGTATTGTTAATATGTTAGAAAGAGAAGGATTATAACCACCATTATCACTCTTTGATCGCTTGTTGCAGGGAGCTCCTTCAGCAGATTCCCCATGCTCGGATTCATCATGTTTTTAGAGAAGCCAATGGATGTGCAGATGCCTTGGCAAAGGCAGCACATCAGATGACAGCTACCTTTGAAGTTTTTGACCAACCCCCTCCTTTTGTAAAACCTCTCCTATCCTCGGATGAAAGAGGGATTTATTTTCCTAGGAACATTAGATATGATGTAGGGGGTTGATGGTTTTGTTGTTTAGTCTGTATCTTTGCTTTCTGTTTGCTGGTGTACTCTGGTTCTCGCTTTATTATCTATGAATTCCTCTTTACCAAAAAAAAAAAAATTATTATAATGGGGATTATCTACCTAGGAATGTTAGCTATCCTATGAGGGGTGATGTCCCTGGATTTTGTTTGTAATTTCGGGGGTTTATGATGTACTTTGTATTTCTGTTTCTTTTTCAATGAATTCCTAATTTACCAAAAAAAAAAAAATATTATAATGGGGTAATTAGCTGGCTTCATTTTTGACCATTTTGTTTATAGAAATCTGTTCTTTGAACTCAATTCAATCACACAGCCATGGCTGCAACACTCATTGAACACATTTTCTTGCTGCTTTGGATTATTTCTTTACTAACTTCTCCTACATCTGCAAAATTATTGAGCAGAAGAAAGTCATGGAATGTAATTAAGGAAATAAACCAGCAAGGGCCATACTTTGTTGTCATCACAGTCTTTTCATCTGAAGAGAATGCATTCTTCGCTGCTAGAGCCTTCAAACCTCCTCCAAAACACCCTTTCTTGGATTTGTCAGACGGATGCCTCTGTTATCTATATGAAAGCATGTCTTTTTAGTTTTCATATTCAAAAATGACTTGGAATTTTGAGAAGGAAATACTTGCCTTAAACACTTCCCTTTGACCATGCAATTGCAACTATTGTATTTTTTTTTTTTTTAATATCATAATGTTATGAATTGCTGCACAAGTAGTTCAAATTGCCATCAAGTTACTAATTATCGAGTTGGAATATATGGAACTTGGAATTGTGTTATCATTTGTTAAGGAATTAGTCTTCTTACCAAATGACTTGTAGCTGAGTAGTATTGAGGTTCTCCTCATGATTTATGGGTTCCGTGTTTAAATCTAAAATCGTAGCCAAAAATACAAAAAAAAAAAAAAAGAATTAATCTTCTTAACTATGCCAAAAAGTTAAACCATTAGATAGAGGAAAATTGTAATTCTAAGAGCTTTGTTGTAGAATTACTTGAAATTCTCGTAGGATCTTCATAGGTAGAGTTGTCAAGATGGGCCAACCCACCCCATCTCAACCTGCCAGCAAAAGAGGTGGGGCACAGCCTTGGGAGAGTGGACGTAGGCAATGTTTGGCCGAACCTCTATAAATCATTGGGCTAAATCTTTTCTGCCTACTCTCTTTACTTTTCTACTATATGCTGCATAAACTAGTTTTATGCCTGGTTGACTGGTTATGTATTAAGCTTGTTGAAAATCTATTTCTTAGCTAATTCTCTACCTTGATTAAATAGTTTATCTATTCTTCATGCTCCTTGAATTTCTGGATATGTTTCTGGGTGATTCTCTGTGAGATATTCATGTTATTCAAAATTGACTTTGCTTCTATTAAGTTATTTCTGGGTTATTAAATAACCAACTTTGAAATAAAGTTTTAAGTGTAAATTGGTTCTTCGAGAAATTAATTTTAATATGTGATTCTGTGTTTTAGTGCTTTAATCTCCTATTCACCTTCAGCTAGGAGCATACCTACACTCTCAAAATTGATCAAGCTATTTTATGAGTATTTGGAACCACTCAAAGGGAGACAATCTAATGTGGACTTGTCTCAGTTTCAATTAATCCCACTTGCTGATAACCCAATCCTTCAAAAGCTATTGCCTGGTTCAAAGAAATCTAGTGAGGGGACTGTTTCTAGCCATCAGAAGGAGGTCCCTATTGAGAGGAAGAACATTGAAATCAGTTTTGCCTCCTCCAAGAAATAGAAGCAAACTGGTTCTTCTAAGAAACTAGTTCCTCCTTTAAAGCTAGTTGATCTCACATCCTAGATAGCTGATCTAAATCTGGCTCAGTTGGCAAAACAAATTGGCCACAGACTTGACTTTTTCTAGTCCAAGTTTATGGATTGCTCTGCTAGACTTGATTATGTGGAACAAAAGTTGGCTGTAACATAAAAGAAGTTAGTTGGAATAGAAAAGAAGTTGGCTACAACAAAGGAAGTTTTGGCTGCAACCAAGAAGGAGCTTTCTTATCTCAAGGTCTCTCACTTCTTCTCATCCAGTGTTTGTGATTTCCAAAACTATTTTAACACTCATGATTTATATTTTGGCTTGCACATTTCTTAGTCCTCTTGGTTTGTAACTTAAAACATTTGTGCATCTCATCTTATTGGCATTTTGTTTTTATCTGTGTTCTCTGCCTATGAATTGTGTACTAAGTTTTATCTGCAAGAACCAGTTTCTTGGTATCATTTTCTTTTCCCTTTACTCCTTTTTTGGTAATGACAAATGGGGAGAAAGATTGGAAAGATCAGTTAGAAAGGGGGAGATGTGCTAAAAGGATTATCTGTCTTGATATTTCTTTTATGCTTTGATTCTAATATCTGAGATAGTTTGGATCATTTTAAAATATTTTTTTATGAAAACCCTTCTCCTGAAAAAAAAAAAAGTTTTGTGAAAACTTCTTTCTAAATTAGTTTCAGAACTAGTTTTAGAAGTAAGCATATTTTCAGGGGGAGATTGTTGAGTCCATGGTTCTCCAACCCTAGTTTTACTGATGACAAATGACCTTGGTAGAAGCACTATCACTAACCCTAATTTTTTTTGTTTAAGTGTGTTATTAAGTAACAGGTTAGTGATCATATTGGGTCTAGAAGAAGAACCAGTTTCTGCCTCAACAAGAACAAGTTCATACACGGAACTTGTTTCGCATAGAAGAGCACCTATGCTGACATGGCCGTGAAAGTCTGCAGATATTTTGAATTTTGAAGAATATTCCAGAGAAAATATCAATCAATCAAAGGAGTAGACTTTGGAAGCAATCAATCGGAAAAAAGTTGTTGGAATTATATAAAAAGAAGTTTTTCAAAGGAGGAGCTATGTTAGAAAACAGATCAAAGAGGAATAAAAGGATTCCTAAAATAGCACTAATTGATAGCCAAGTATTGAAGACTTTGTCTACAATACAAATGGTCATTTTCTTCCTCTAGACACCTATAAATTGAAGACCTAAGGTCTGAAAAATCAAGAAGAGAAAAATACGGAGAAGATAAGCTATCAAGCAAGAATCATATTCTGTCATACAACCAACTTCATACTCTTTTGTCAACACTGTAACTTCTTATGCGAGTTATTATCTTTGGGGCTAAGTCTCTTAGGATTATTGTAATAGATTTCCAGTGGGAAATTTGTGTGACCTCTGCTTTCTTTGTCAGAGGGAGAGAGTTTCTGGTGAACTCTTCAGAAACTAGTGAAAAGAGTTACTGGTGAGCTCTTTGTAAAACCAGTTTAGAGAGTTACTGGTGAGCTATTGTAAAACCAATTGAGTGAGATTCTGGTTAGCTCCTAAGAAACCAGGGATTTTAGAAGCTTGGAGAAGCTTTGACAAATAAGTTTGTTGCTAGTGGAACCCTAGCCTTGGGATAGTGGACGTAGTAGTGTTTGGCCAAACCACTATAAATCATTGGGCTAAATCTCTTCTCCCTACTCTCTTTACTTTTTAGCTATATGATGCATAAACTAGTTTTATGCTTGGTTGACTGGTTATGTATTAACTTGCTGAAAATTTGGTTCTTAGCTGATTCTCTACCTTGATTAAATAGTTTATTTGTTCTTCATGGTCCTTGAATTTTTGGATATGTTTCTGAAATTCTCTGTGAGATATTCATCTTATTCAAATTTTGATTTTTCTTCTGTTAAGTTATTTATGGGTTATTAAATACCCAACTTTGAAACAAAGTTTTAAGTGTAAATTGGTTCTTTCATAAATTAATTTTAATATGTGATTCTATATTTTATTGCTTTAATCTCCTATTCACCCCCTCTAGAAGCATACCTACACTCTCAAAAATAGCTCCTAAAGTAGGCGAAACAGTGTCTAAAAGGATTTCATGACAGAGCAGAAAATGGGGTCAACTTTTGACAAAGACTGGGCACATATGCTAGTGAAATTTAATATGAAAATTTTCCACAATGGAGGTACAAGTTTCATGGTTCTAACAGGACGAAAATCATTCAAATTGGAGCTCTGAAGGTCGGGTTAGAAATAAAAAACCGAGGGCTGCCAGAGACGACTGACAGACCTGACAGTGCAGGATAACAGAAAACTTTAAATGTGAACTGGGAACAGGGAAAGTGAAATTTTCTTTGAAAATTTTACACAAGAGAGAGATACGTCTTCCGGTTCTAACGAGACAAAAATCACTTAAATCAGAGCTCTGTAACTCCATCTAGAAAAAAGAGTCTGAGTGCTGCTAGCGTTGACTGACTGACCCGAAAATGAACAATGAACATATACAAGTGTTTGTTCCATGCTAAAACGGAGACTAATCTATTTTAAAACCAACCCACAATAAGGAATGCAACGAATTTAAGTCAAGACAACAACACCCTACGAAATAACCCCAAAATAGCCGTGATCAACTTATGAGGATGGAATGAAGTTAACCATGAGGAATGACATTTTTAGAGATGGGCCAACATACTTACAAGGGGGAGCGGAGCCAAACCATGGTTATTAACAAGATTTCAAATCCAAAAGAATTTCTACACAANAAAAAAAAAAAAAAAAAAAAACCCAGCAGAGAAAATTAACCAAAACAAGACAAATATATACAAGATTCTTGACCTTATGGCAGCAAACCAAATCCTTAACAAGCCACATTTTCATATTCCCAACATCTCCAATAGCACAAAACACTTCAGAGTTCAACCAAACAACGAAATTAAGCAAAAGGGAATAAAGAAAACAAAGATTGTGAGGTTACCTCTTGAAGTCAAAGTGCTCTTTACAAATGAATAAAAACCATAACTAGAACCACAAACACATCACCTCATACACGCGTAGCATTAGATTACAAAGAAAATGAAACTCAAACCCTTTATCTTGAGCTCAAGACTAAATGGGCATCCCATAAAATCTTGCAAAACATATTTTGTTACACAAATTGCGAGGACAAACATCATCCAAATACCCTACATTATTCTAAATAGAATCAGGAACGCGAAGACATCATGGCAGCAAAGCAAAAGTGTGGAAATAATTATGCAATTCTCTGAACTTAGCAATGTAGACTAGAATTTAACATGGGATAGATCAATCAATTCCATTAAACTTTGAATCAAAGAGGGAAGGGAAAAGAATCGTACCTAGAAGGATGTTCACAAGTAGTTGCTCGGTCCAACAGGATCTCGGTGTTGGGTAAGGAAAAAACTATCTACGCTGGTAGAATTAATTGAAGAAAATTAAAGAGAAAGAAAGACAAAAAGAACACACAGAAATTTTACGTGGTTTAGAGAAAATCCTCCTACATTCACGGCTGCACTGGTTTTCACTATGTGATGAGAGTTACACATTACAAGAGGTGGCTAGCAGCCCTTAAATACTAGAAGACTAGGGCAACATTATTGATAGATGAAAGTGCATAAATACCCCCAACTAAAAATAATAATAAAATATCAGCAATTAGACTCAACTACTAATAATCTTCCACTTGGAGACTAATTTGGCAACCAAGTCTTGTATATATGCTCTTCTTGTAGCCCATACACCCAATGCGACGCCTCCTCAACAATTAACCATGGAGGCCAGCTGAGGTAGCACAAAACCTCAGCTTCTCAATTGTTACTGGCTTCGTCAACATGTTTGCAAGATTCTTTGTGCCACATATCTTTTTAACTGTCAAAGTCAAGGTTTTAAAAATCGGACCGGACGGCCAATTCAACTGGTCGGACTGGTACCCGGTTAGAAAAATGGTTCAGTTGAAAGGGTATAACTGATGAGGTAGTTAAACCTAGGTGAACTAGTAAGAACCGGTACCCATTTTCAATAATCGGCTAGTTCAAAAAAAAAATTTTAAAATTTTTTCCACTGAAATGGCATCGTTATAGCCCTTTGAAATTGAAATGTTGACCCTCTCCTTCGAGCTCCTTGTTCAATTTTTCCCCAAATCTCTTCCTCCCTCACTAACTCACACTCTCTCGTTCACTTCGGCCTTCTCATCAAACTTGATGGGAATCAAGGCATGCTCTAAGCAACCCTTTACATATTCGTGGAGGTCCGATCACCTGAGCTCGATCTAAGAAGATGCAAGAGAGCTTTAATGGTTTCATAACGGAGGTTTGGACCTAAGAGACAAGTCAAGAAGCAAGGAATGAAGATTGGAGGGTTGTATGCTTGATTGAGGCTTTGGAAGGGTCAAATGGCCAAGTTGGACAACTTTCAAGTGCCCAGCTCTTCATTTCTAGAGCCCTAGCGCCCTTGGGCAGAACCGGAGCGCCCCAACCCTCTCTTATATAGAAGGGCAGCGCCCAAGAGCTAGAGCCCCAGTGTCCGGCACTTTTCAGCATAGTGCATTTTTTGTTTTTCTTGTAAGAATTAGGCTCCAAGCTTCAGTCATTTTAGGCCCATTTTAAGACCATTAACTCTATGTTTATCATCCTTTTTAGTAGTGAATTATCGTAGGGTTTGGGCCTTGTTTAGTGGGCTTAAGCCTTTTTACCCATTAGGGTTTATTAGGTTTGTTTGCTTTGTTTAAAAGGAAGCCATTTCCCTTGTGATGGGCAAAATATACATTTTGAGTAAAGTTAGGAGTCTTCTCCTATCTTGGTTCTTTGAAGAACTAATAGAACTTATCAAGAACCCTAGTTCTTGTGACGCTCAGAATTTATCAAGAACCCTAGGTTCTTGGGCATTTGATCTAAGACTTATCACTCATCCCCTATCCCCTCATGAGTGTGGCGTCTATATTCTTCTTTTTCCTTAATTTTGCGTGTTTTGAAATCTTCGAACTTGATTGGACAATTCTCAAGCGGTTGAATCTCTATCTTTCTGGACAACTCTTACAGGTTCGCATTAAAACTTATGCGTGCTGCTGCTGTCTTCTGCTCCCCATAACTAGCACCTTCAACAGTAAGGCTCTTCCAAAATTTACTATTATTTTATTGAATTTTTCATTGATTGCCTCGGTTTATTTTTCATTGATTGCATCTCTCATTTTTTTTCTGGGTTTTGCTGGTTGTTTTGTGGTTTGTTACTGGTTTGTTTTGGGTGTACTGAATTTCTAGAACAATTGCATTATGTTTTCCTTGCTTGTGCTTTCTTCTTTGTCTTTTTTCTTTTCTTCGACGGGCAGTTAAATTAGGGAATGTTTATAACTTTATATGCTGCTGTTTTGGGTTAATTTGGGACATGGTTTTCCTTGCTTAAGGTGGAAGATACATGCTAGAGATATTTATATAATGTATTGGTTACTTGAAATTGCCCTGTGGGCTATGCACTGCCTAATTGTGGAACAGAATTTGAAGTCAATTATTGATCAAATTATTGATGCTCTCTGTCAAAGAAAATAGGTGTGATCATTTAATAAATTGAATGAAAGAATTTGAAGTCAAAGAAGATGAAAAACGAACCAAAGCTTCACACATAGGGTTCTTTAGGCATTAGACAACCCAGAATAAAGCAATCTATTCTTGCTGAATAAAATCATAAATTATGAAACTGGTCATTGCTTGTTTGTTTGTTTGTTTTAGATGTCTTTGTATTAGAGGATCTATCCTTTCCTCTTATTGCATTTTTTATATTTCGTAGCTTTGCTGTTCTTATCATATTCTTCCATATTTTTGTAATTCTTCTCTCCTTTTTGTAATAATATTTTGCATTTTTTGCCTTCATTATGCTAGTTGTCATGCTACTGCTATCCTGATTTATGTATAGCTGAGTATCAATATTATTATGCATAGCAGAAAGCATGCTTGACCTCAGTATAAACATGAAAAAGTACAAACACTATCTCCTGATTAGCTAGGATATTACAAATTCTCTTCTTGTTTATGTTTCTTCCCCACAAGCAAATATAATCTCCATGTTGGCTTCTTTCATTTGATTTAATCTTGGTATTCTCTTTGTCTGATTTGATTTCATTTGGTTGTTCTTTCTTTTCTAAATTTTAGAGAATATGACATCTTTAGAAAATAATTCAACTGTTGCATCATCACAATCTCTTAGAGCAAAGATTGATCCTCCATGGGAGCATTGTATTGAAGTTTTAGATGCGAAGAAAAAAATTATTAAATGTTCTTATTGTGAGAAGTTCATTGGAGGTGGAGGAATACATAGAATGAAACATCATCTTGTTGGAAAGGGTGGAGATATAAAAAAAGTGTGATAATGTGCCTTTTGATGTTCGTCATCAAATGCAAGAGAATTTGAAAGAAATTGTAGAAAGTAAGAGGCAATTACAGAGCTAATAGGAAGATCATAATCCATTTGGCCCTAGTGCCTTGCCTTTTGAGGGAGACACACCAGAGTTGCAAGAAATTCCTACTCCACCAACTCAAGATAAAGGGAAAGGCATAGCAACTTCAGCACAAAAGGGTAAAAGAAAGGCAAGTGGATCAGAAAAATATTTTGACCCAAGATCAACTCCTAGAGGTCAACCATCAATTAAGAGTGCAATGGTAGGTAAACAAGCTATCCTTCAAGCTAATTTGGCCATTGCTAGGTTCCTTTTTGATAGTTGTCTACCTATAAATGCCATAAATTTTGTTTACTTTAAGCTCAGGATAGATGCTATAGCAACAATTGGTCTTGGTTATAAAGGACCAAATTATCATGTAATGAGATGCAAGTTGTTGCATGATTTAAAAAAGGACGTTGGGTTATTGGTTGAGACTTATAGAAGTGTTTGGGCAGAAATTAGTTGTACTATTATGGTTGATGGTTGGCAATATCAAAACAATAGACAATTAATTAATTTTCTTGTCTATTGTCATAGAGGAGCAATTTTTGTGAGGCCTGTTGATGCTTCTGATGTTGTTGAAAATGCTCAAACTCTTTGCAATTTGTTTAAGGACTTAGTTGATTTTGTTGGGCTTAAGAATGTTGTACATTTGATCATAGATAATACAACTAATTATAAAAAAGCAGGGGGATTGCTAAATGAGGAGTATCCTACTATATTTTGGTCTCCTTGTGCTGCACATTGCTTAAATTTGATATCAGGTGACATTGGCAAGTTAGATCATATGAGTAGGCTAGCCATCCGTGCATCTTTGATTACAAAAATTGTGTACAATCATAAATTTTTGTTGGCTTGGCTAATAAAAAGATAAGGATGGGCTGAAACCATATGGCTAGGACCAACATGTTTTGCAATAACTTTCATTGCATTGAAAATCATTTATGAGCACAAGCATGATTTGCAAGCATTAGTGACTAGTAAAACTTTTAGAGAATCTAGATACTACAAAGATAAGAAGGCAAATGATGTTATGGAGATTGTTTTAGATGCAAGGTTTTGGTCTTCTTGTGAACATGTTGTTAAAGTTATGTCACCACTTATTCGCACACTACGAATTGTTGATGGTGATGAGAAGCCTTCACTTGACTATGTGTATGATGCCATTTATGGAACAAAAAAAGCTGTCAAGAATGTATTATTGAATAGTAAGTCTATGTACAAGCCATATACAAGAATTATCAAAGAAATGTGGGATAGAAAACTTCGTCAAAGTGTTCATGTTGTTGCCTATTACTTGAATCTTGTATTCTTTTATTATAAGCATAACTTTTCTACCAAAATGGAAGTTATGAAGGGATTCATGGATCTTGTGAGTGCAATGGTGCCTTCGGGCAAGTTCAGACTTTTGAATGAATGTGAGTTGTATGATAAGAGATTTGATAGCTTTGCTCAGCCATACGCTCTTGAATCTTCTGAAAGTAAGAAACCCAGTAAGACTTCAAAACTATTTTTTTAAAAAAATTCTCTTTGATTATATGTTTTTGATTTTTCTAATAATTTTATATATTTCTTTATAGATAAATGGTAGAAATACTTTGGATATAATGCTCCAACTATCCAAAAATTGGCTATTAAGCTCTTGAGCCAAACCGCATCTTCTTCGGGTTGTGAAAGAAATTAGACTATATATGAAAGGATACATTCCAAGAAAAAGAATAAGTTGGAGCATCAAAGATTAAATGATCTTGTTTATGTGCATTACAATATGCATTTGAAAAATATGTATTCTATCTAATTGTTAATCATGTTTGATTTTTTACTAAAGTTTTATAATGAAATGATTCTTTATAATTTATTCATTCTATTTTTTTTCTTCAATTATAGGGCATATAACTTAAAGAAAACTTTCTTTGATCCTATTGACTTTAAGAGCATAAACACTAATGAATTTTGGGTCATGGAAGAAAATGATTCTCTAATTCTTGATTATGATGAGTTGGAGAATATGCTTTATAATGATGAAACAATTCTAATAGAAGCTACAACTCAAAATGAAGCAAACATTGAAGAAGAGCCATGTGGTGAAGGAGGGCAATCACAACTTGGTGGTGAAAGTGAAAGGATGGACTTGGATTCAATTGGTATACTAGATGGAAGTTATGAAAGTGATCATGAGATTGACTTAAGTGAGACACATGCTTGATTCAATTAAGATCCTCCTCAATTTGAGGAGAATAAATGAGCTAATGTTTGTGTATTTGACTTATTTGGTTTATGGTTATGGGTGATAACTTGTGTATTTTATTTATGTATTTGGTTTTGATGGTTTTGAGACTGTATTTTAATCTTTAAGTTTGAGATTTTCACTTGTGAGCTTTGTTTGATGATTTTTGCTTCATCCTCCATGTTTTCTTTGTAAATCTTTAAATTTGGAAAAAGCTTCGGTTAAACTAGTTCGACCAATCATTTTTTGCCACCAAAAGATGATACAGGCAAAGGGCCCCATACATCTATATGAACAAGCTCCAGCTTTTCTATCATAGGTGCCCTTCCAGCCTTAGAGAAACTGACCTTTCTCTGTTTGCCAAAGATACAATCCTCATAAATGCCGACATCACAGACTTCAAACTAGACAATTTTTCCTTTGATGCCATTATCTTCATCCCTTTCTCACTCATATGCCCAAGTCTGCAATGCCAAGTATTTGAATCAATTTCAGAATCAACCATTGCCATAGTGTCTTTTGTGCTTGAGGTCATATAAAGAGTGTCAGACTTGTTTCCACGTGCTATAGCCATAGAGTCTTTGGTGATTTTCCATGAACCGCCAACAAAAGTTGTTGAATGTCCATCATCATCAAGTTGTCCTATAGAAATTAAATTCTTTTTCAATCCAGGAACATGTCTAACATTTTTCAATTTCCATACAGTCCCATTAGTTGTTGTTATATGAACTTCACCCTTCCCCACAATATTCAGAGCCTCATCATCAACAAGATGAACTTTCCCAAAATTACCAAACACATAATTTCTCAAACACTATCTCTGTGAGGTAGCTTGAAAAGAAGCACCAGAATCTAAAATTCAAGATTCTATCGGGCTATTAACACTTAAAATTAGAGCATCTCCAAATTTCTTTACTTGTTGCATTTGTAGAATCATCATTCTGCTGTTGGTTCTTTTTCTACTTACAGTCCCTTCTTACCATAGACCTTCCTCTATTGTCACCTCATTTAGTTGTTCTTCCACTTCCCTCGGTACTCAAAGCAGACCTAGATTATTCTCCCATTGATTTTCTGCGAATATCCTTGCTCAAAATCAAATACCGAATATAACTATATTTCATTTTATTTGCTCCAGAAGAACTACTAATTGCAGTCACAGTTGCCTCCCAACTATCCGGCAAAGAGGATAATAATACTAGAGCTTGAATTTCATCCTCAAAATTAACATCAACATAACTCAATTGATTAATAATCATATTGAAATCATTGATATGATTAGGAATAGAAGAACCTTCACCCATTTTTAAATTAAATAGACGACACATTAGATATACCTTATTCGAAGCGGATGGCTTCTCATATGTATTTGACAGTGCTTTCATCAAATATGTAGTAGTCTTCTCATTCTTGATAGTAAAAGCGACATTCCGAGTCAACGTCAAATGAACTATTCCTAGTGCTTGTCTATCCAGTAACTCCCAATCTTCATCTGACATCGAATATGGCTTTTTTCCCAGAAGAGGTTGACACAACTTCTTCTAATACAGATAGTCTTTACTATGCATCTTCCAGAAACTAAGATCATTACCGTTGAACTTGTCAATCCTCACTTTTCCTTCTTTCGCCGCCATCGCTCTTACTTTTTGATCGCTTCAACCGAAGCTCTGATACTAGTTGTTGGGTAGGGCGAAAAAACTTTCTACACTTGTAGAATTAATCGAAAGAAAATTAAAGAGAAAGAGGGACAAAAAGAACACATAAATTTTACATGGTTCGGAGAAAATCCTCCTACATCCACGGTCGCACTAGGTTTTCACTATGTGATGAGAGTTACATGTTACAAGAGGTGGCTAGTAGCCCTTAAATACTAGAAGACTAGGGCAACATTATTAATAGATGAAATTACATAAATACCCGCAACTAAAAATAATAATAAAATATTCGCAATTAAACTCCACCACTAACACTCGGCTACTGGAGGTCCTGAAGCTGGTGGCTACGTTCCCTTTTCTTCTTCTCTGCCTCAAAGACTTTTCCTTTCCGAAACCCTTGATTTCCCTTTTTTCTGGCCTCACCCTCTCTTCATCGAGTTCTCTTCTCCATTTTGGGTCTCTCTCCCTTTTGCTCTATGTTTTCTTCTTGTAGCTCTATTTCACACTCTCTCTATTCTCCTTACTCTCCTCTCTCACGATGAACTCTTCTCTTTCTCTTTTTCTCTCACACTCTCTTCTCTTTCACAATGCTTTGTCTTTCCATCCCCCACCATAGCTCCGTTTCTCTCCTATGTTTTCCTCTTCTCTTGTGCTCGTAGATATGTTTTCTCTTTTTTCCCTTCTCTTTTCTCTCACTTTCCCAAATTTCCCCCTTGTTTCACCATCCATCTCCTCTTTGTTTTAGAAATCACAATTTTTTTGAAACAAAAAGCAGCAACCAATGCTCTCCCATTGACTCAACCAACACTTATGATACAAACATAAAAATTAAAATTTGAAAAAGAAAGTGTAGTACAAAAATAAATACTTTTCAATAGACATTTTTTTAGGCATTTAAAGTAAACTAAAAAGAGTGAAAACTATACAAATTACAAATTTAAGTAAAATTAAAACTATGGCCAAATTAAAAATTATTTTTTCATTTTCATTTTTCTTTCTTTTCCCTATTTTCTTATAAAAACAAATTTAGACAAATTTTAAATTCACAGCCTAGATAAAATACAGTGTCTACACTCCTTAACCGAGTCAACTGCAAAAACCATTTTTCAATACTCTTCAAGTAGGTGTCAAACTCTCTGTAAAGTTGTTGCATGGTCAAGGCTGCGCACATCATGTGTCTCTGGCAGTACTTGATTAAGCTTGATGATGACACTTGCTTAAGATTCTTTGTATCCATCACAGTGGCCAAGTAACTACTCATAGCAGAAGGAATGTCGATAGCTTGATTCCACATACTAAACATTGGGTCATCAACCCCTGTAGCAAAAACATGAAAATCATTAAAAGGGAAGTTCCAAATAAACCTCCCATCTTCGCCGTACCCTTGGAAAGTAACATTTGGAGAAAGAGAAGGATTAACAACTCAGCAACGCTTATCCCCAACAGTAACAGTAGAATCACGTTCAAGAATAAGAACATGCGGAGAACCCCCCACAGGCAATACAATTGGCTATGTAGAGGAAGATGCTACTTTTTTCCCCTTGGAGGAAGAAGAGGGAAATCCACAGGCCATATGTGATGGAACACCGCCACCACGACACACTGGATCGCCCCTTCTCGAAGGAGGACCTAGAGCCATGGCCCTCCCCTTCCCACTCGATTCTTCTCCCTTGTAGCTCTTCCTCTAGAGTATTTTCTGCATGTTAAATTGAGGATTTATCTCTCCACCTGAAAGATAATAACAAATGAATGAGTCAACAAAATATAGAATATTTCATAGGATAATAATTCGAAAAGGCTGGCACACCCATGCGCTAGCAACATCGAGCGTGACACGTCTAGGTGAGGCACATTGGGCTTGGCATATATATATATATATATAAAAGGACATGCCTACATTAACTAAAATATTCAATACTTTTAGCGGTGAAGAGATGAAACTAGAAAAGACATGAATGACACATTATACTTCAACACTACAACTTGAAAGCTTTGAAGGTGAAGGAGTTTAGACCTCCCTATACCACTTGAAGGGAAATGGTATTTTACCATTGTCATCAGCATAAAAGGGAGTAGAACTGCCCTTACTCTTGACATGAATTTGAAAAAAGAACTTCTTCCACCTCTTCTCAGAAGAAGCCAACAGATGCATAAATTTCCTATCCCCGAACTGCCCCTAAAGATACCTAACCATGGGTGTGGGAAGCTACCTTAAAAAAGTAGAAAAAATACTTTGTACAAGCAACCCCCATGTGATCACATAGCATTTCAAAGGCTTGGATGTACCCAAGAGTTGAGATAGAGTTGAGATGGAACAACTCTCAAAAAGCGAAACATAGATACTTGAAAAGCAGTAAAGGGAAAATGAACACCTGCGTGCTTAATAACATAATTGTACATCATAAAAGAAGCTCGGCCCTTGGCATGAGGAGCACATATAGGATGAGAATTATCAACAAAAATTTTTACAGTCAATTTTTCTTTATCAAGTCAGTCAAATTTGGACAACTCCTTAATCACTTTATTAGCCCAAACATGTATCAGGAACCTCTTCACCCACCCAATCTCCAATATTGCCTACAGGACCATCCCAATCATCTACTTCATGTCCGTGAGCATCATTTTCTACAAAGAAAAATGAACCGTATTAGTAAAAAAGAAAAAGAAAATCATCTGCTTTAATTTTAAACATAGAACTTCAAACTCATGTATACAAAATAACCTACCTTGCCCACTAGATCCTAAAGAACCTTCTTCCCTCTCTACCTCGACGGCCTTATCCTCCCTACCACCACTGACACTTGGCTCTGGACAACTACATGATGCCTTGCTATGTATCTATTCACTTTGAGAATTCTCACTATTCGAAGCCATATCTAGATAAACAGAAAAGAAAAGAATATAAAAAAAAAAAGTAGAGTAAGATAACACTGTTATCTTTAGTATATAAGCGAAATGAAAGAGACAACAACCCATAGTTTAGCCTCAAGAGAAGGAAAGAACAAAGAAAATCAGCCCGAAGTTTGGCCTCAACGAAAGGAAAAAAGATAATCAAAAGGAGGAATCAGATGGAGTAAAGTAAAGACAGAGAGTAGTGAACGGAGGCAGCTTATGTTTATAAAGCAAAAAAAAAACAAGATAGTAATTAAGAGTGAAAGAATCTATGCAATTGTAAGAAAAAGGACAGCAATTATGGGCGAAAGATTCTCTGTAACAATTGTCAAAGAATCCCTGCAATAATTGTCAAAGAATCTCTGCAACAACTGCCAAAAAAAACTTTATGCAACAATTGCAAATCTCTGCAAAATATTTTTGATTTGCAATTTGAGATGACACCTAAGAAAAAATCTCTGTAAAATATTTTGTGTGCAATATCACATGATAATTTCGAAAATATCACAAGATAGACATGACACTACACTAGTCAAGAAAAAGAAAGGGTTGAATGGGAAGTTTAGCGGGGCACTTGACAGCTTGCCCAAAAGGCCATTTGGCCCATGGGCGAGGCGTGCATGTTGAATACCCACTGTTAAATAATCACTCTTTCTCTTTCTCTTGCAACCACTCTTCATGGACCCACCGTGTAATGAAGATTTTCAAAATAATGGTAATAGCCACTTGTAGCTTGAAGTTATATATATATATAAAGAAAAAATTAACTACAAAAAATAAAGGAGAAGTAGAACTTGCCCATGATTGCCTATGTGGAATCCTTATTATGAGCTTTATTATATTTTTACATTCTTCAAACTTCAAACCTCGAAGAAAAGTGATGAGGACCGACCCAAAAGGCTGGGTCAGACTCCAAGTTCATGATCCTACATAGAGTCGACAAGGCACCACATTGTCAGTAGAGATAAGGCGCCACAATCTCAACAGTTTTCACATTCTACGACTACTATAAATATACCAAAAAGTGTAGTCTAAAAAGAAAGTTTTGTCAAAACTAAACCTTAGATCTTTGCTAGATTACCTATCTTATCACTCTTATTGACTTAAACATCGGAGAGTCATTCTCGGCTCACTGTCGAGCTTGACTTCTTGCAGGTACTTCTAGTTCGAACATTTCTGGCATTGAAAACTTTATTTACTCTCTTTTTATTTTTGGTACTAAAAACTCTATTTACAGTGCTTGTCTTCTATGTATTCCTGCCTTGTTCTTTGCATCATTTCACTTTCATTTTCAGTTCTCCTTTGGCCTTCATATTCTATCCTTAATTTCATCCCAAGAGTTTTTCTTATTAAAAATAAGGCTTAATTGTAATTTTGGTCCCCCTATTTTAACCATTTGAACGTTTTAGTTCTCCTTCTTTAAAAATGAACTATTAAGTCCCTCTATATTCATAAAATGTACAAGTTTAGTTCATCTATCTTTAAGTCAAAATTTTTAAGTTTATTTCAAGGTGTAAAGTTCTCTGATTCATAATCCCACCATTCAGATTGAAGAGCTACGTCTTGTGAATATTTCCATTAAATTTCAGCTCGATCTAACGGTGAATAAGTCTAAATTTTTGGTTAGATGAAAACTTATGGTTTTGGTATTTTGGGCTGAGTTTCACCATTAGATCGAGCTCAAATTTAGTGAGAATGTTCACAAGATGTAGCCCTTCAATCTGAACGGTGGGATTATGAGTCAGAGAACTTTACACTTTGAAATAAACCTAAAAATTTTGACTTAAAGATAAATGGACTAAACTTGTACATTTTATGAATATAAAGGGACTCAATAGTTCATTTTTAAAGAATGGGGACTAAAACGTTCAAGTGGTTAAAATATGGAGACCAAAATTGCAATTAAGCCTAAAAATAATTATGATGTATATATAATATTTTTAGAAATCAATATTTCTTGGCATACTTTCCTATATCATGTCGTTCTTGTATTTTATAAGGAACTGTGTATTATGACACATACTAAGTGACTCAATTTTTCAAGATCTTTGCAATAACACTAAAATCACATTGTAATTTTCATTGGGTCTCATGCGTAAGAGAGAGATGTAGCATAAGAGAGTAACATAAAGGAGTGATAACATAATGCTCACCTAGATAGAGTTAGAAATTTGGCTCTCCTTTCATTGCCGCACTCTATGCATTAGACTAGCATAGCAATGAAGAAAAATGAGCATTGAATTTAATGCAGCAAGGCCCATAAAAGGGCAATTCCTTAAAGCCATTATAGAGAGCGAGACTAAGTGGGGAGAGAACCGAAAACCAGAGAGTAGAGCAGGAGCTCTTAGCTTCAGATAGAAGTGTGTTACATTTATTTGTGTTCTTGTATTTGGGTGTAGTGTGGGGTGTGGGTCATTGAGTTGAAATACTATGTGCTTGTAACAAATTTTCACATAGTGAATTTTATCTCTCTAACAACTCATGATTTTTCTTTTGTTTGGGGAGTTTTCCACATAAATTCTTGTATTGTTGATTGTTTCTTTTATTTGTCTTTCTTCATTATTCCTGGCATTTCTATAAGGGAGATCCAAATTTCCCAACAAACCTAATGAAATTTTCAGGAACTAGATAATCTACTATATAAACATTAAACAAAACACAAAGCAGGATTCTATAACTACTAGCCACAAAACTCTCATACAATGTAAGAAGCACATATGCAAGAGAAAGGGGGAGGAGGGATTTTGATCTACAAATAAAACATCTGTGCTGAAATGTAGAAGAAAGGTCTCATTTAGCATCATACATACTTATCCTAAACAAAAATAAGAAATAAAATAAGTCCTACCCCTACATGCAATGCAGCAGCAAAGGCATATGCAGAGGATAGGGCAAAATGAAGTTTTGTAGGTGTCAGACCATTAGTACGGAGGAGGTACAGATGAACTGCCTGAGGAATATTCTAGATGAGGATAAAAGGGAGGTAGGATAGTGACAAGGGAGGATTATAAGAAGTTTCCTTTCACACCTTTCTGTAAGGACTTTCTTGCTCTGGCTGTCACAAAGGGCCTCATGGAGATGTCTCTACCTCGTCCTAAAGCCTTCCAATCCACAAAGCACATAGTTCCCACCATTCTCTTTGGACGTCGTCTTCGTCTAAAGTTTCCTTTTAGGGATATTTAGCCTTAGCACCTTCCGGATACCCTTTGCTGTGCGAGAGACCTTTATTGGAGGATATGTACAAATTCATGTAGAAACACCCTCAAAACAATTGTCAGGCTAGTGTGGCAACAAGTCCACTGCATAAATCATTCACAGGGACAATTGTCATAACGTACCTAAAGGCTGCTACGATACGGATGGCGGACTTAAAGAAAAAAGATTAGTTTTCGAAAGAAAACTTGGAGTCGCCACCAATTGTATTAGGAAAATGGAAAACAATTGAAAAACCATTTTTTAATAATAAAAAAAAAACAATGGTCTGCAAACCAAAGAGGGTTCGGGAGTCTGTTTATGTGTGGGGAAGGCGTTAGGCACCCCACAGCATCCGTCTAAAGACGGTTACCCTAAATTAGTTGTGCAAACATAATATAACCAAAAATGTGTATTTTATTTACCCTAGAATAATGAATTGTTACAAGATTATCTTATGAAAATAAAAACAAAGAATTTAAACGTGCAATGTATAAATTCTCTACCGAGACCTAAATCATTCCACCCCTTCATCACATAAAGCGACCATCTAGGGTGGTGCTACCTTTACCTAAATCGGATAGAGAAAGACATCCCATATAGAACTGACTCGCCCTATCCTCCCATGATAAGTGAAGGGGCATGCAGATACTACACAACACAAGTATATATTTTATATGCAGTGCAAATGCATGATCTTAAATATTACAAAACTTGTCTCAAAATCTAAGTACTGAGAAATCTTAATTTACATAAAAAAAAAAAGAGATAAATAAAACTACATTCTTGCTCCAAGCTTGTAGCTAGGTATCTTCCGGTTGGGCCTTCTGATTTGCTCATACTCATAATTACCATGAGTTGTATCCAATGATGCTCATGAATACACCAAAACACATATTAGGCAAGACTTAAAGACTTAAAAGAAATATACCTAAGTGACCTACACATTTAATCTCCACATACTTCAAAGGGAATAATCCAAAATCAATCAAAAATGCACAAACAAACCCTAAACAACCCTTAGAATAGTGCAAACAATGTATGAGAACTAAATCCAAAACAGCTTTTAGAATAGAAAAAAGAATCTATCACACATAAGAATGACACTAGAATGACCGCTAAACACATAACAAAAATACACCAAGAAATGAGGCATAATACACTAGGACAGCCACCAAACATGCCCAAAACCACCATCCTTATCAAGAGACATATTCGAAGGAAGTCCAAAGAATTCACATATTCATCAGTTAGCTAAAACAGCTGTGTTTGAGTCAAAACCGGGAGCATCTTACAATTCAAATGAGACTGACATCACTTAATTTGGATTTGTACAACTTAAACTAGAGACGAAAGACGATGTGTCGCCAGTGCTGACAGGTAGCATTGACAGTGCAGAAAAATAGTCCTATTCACATTCAAACTGGGAATAAATTAGACATGAAAAAAATATAAAAAAAATGTTCACATTGATAACATGCATCTTATGGTTCTAAAGAGACAAGAACCATGCAATTCGGAGCTGTATAACTCTAGAAAGAAATAAAAGACTGAACACTGCCAGAGACAGGGCATCAGTGTCAATGCAACATTGAACAACTATATTCAAATAGAAATTGGGAGTAAACTAGACATGAAAAAAATCTGAAAATTACAAAAAATGGAGATACATGTCTCACGGTTCTAATGAGATCAACAATGCTAAATTCCGAGCTCTGTAGCTCCAGAAACAAATCAAACACTACATACTGTCAGAGTTGTCTGACAGCATCCGAGAATGAGACATACATGACTTTATTTATATTTTGTGCCAAGGAAAATGTAACAACATCAAAGATCACAGCCAGTAAAGTGGTGAAATGATGAGCCTAATGTATTTCTTACAGCACATACTAAACGAGAAAGCATCCATGTTCTCATAAACAAGTGATATGGCCAATAAACGCATTGTTCCTCTTAGCCATTAAAAATAGCAAAACAGTCAAGTACAAGATAACTCCCCCTTTCAATCAAGTCTAATGGAACAAAAGTTAATAGCAGCAATAGAGAGCCCAAACAGCCAGGAAACATGAGCCAAAATAGTCCCCTGACTTAGCCAAAAGCAATGCAAGAAAGACATGGAAACTAAATCAGGACAGCAACTAACTCAATCCAAACAGCCATCAGTCCTACTTCTTTCCCATTCAGAAATTACTCTCAATTTTTGGTCAAAACAAACAACAAAAGAATGTTAAAATAGTGAATCATCCACTTTGCAACGAAGCCAAGACAGGGAAGGAACAAGTCACAAACCAGCCCTTAAATCAGTCCTAAAATAATCATCAAAGCAATCCAAAATAGCCACCCTTAGATACCAAAACAGAGAGCAACTTACCCCTTTAATACAGCCCCATTTGGTGCCAAAATAGTATACGGATGATTGCCAATAAAAAAACATTAAAACAGTGAAGAAACATAAGCCAAATCATGCTCATATAGCCCTCAAATAGCCACCATTTAGATAATCAAATAGAGCATGAATAATTCCAGGTAGACAGGTCATGAATGAGCTTATCTACCAAGTGATGCAAAGTGTAAACTCAATATTAGTTGAGAGCAAGAAAAAGTTTAGCATGAGCATCCATTTTATATATGATTCAACCCTACTCATAAAATCAATAATATAGACCAGTTTTAAACTCTCAAGATCTCACAAATCATATCAATTAGTAATTCTAAATTTGAGCATATGCATATTAAAGTGATTCCACCAAAATTGGGCAAAGATTCAACTCACCCCATAATGGTCTAAGGAGTTTAGCACCAAGCTTTCCGTACAAAGGTAAAGTTCAGCTCAATTAAATGTACAACAAAAAAAAAGATTATAACAATAATGAAAACTCACGTATAGATCATCAAGAACAACAACAGTCTAAAGCTGAAAAGTGAGCCCAGAAATGCTCACAGTAAACCAGAAAATAATCCCATGACACAACAAACTAAATTCTTCAATCAACAAAGTGTAAATCACTGAGATGAAATCAGCCTAGTTGAAGCACCAAATAGAAGCATATGCAAAACAATATCGCTGGTATGCAACTAATAGAAAGCAGAAAAGAAGAAAAATCAAGAGAAACTACGGATGCAACAAAGTCTTAGTAGAATACAAAGATTGAAACCCCAAATTCAGAATGAATCATACCTGAGAGAACCCAATTCTGGATGAAAAAAAGCTAGATGCTCTCCCTCTTCCTCACGGTGGTTTTTCTCCCTTGATCACTCTCTGTTTTCTCTCAAAGAAAAAATGATTTCTGCTCTTGCTTCTTTCTGAATGCCTTTTCTTTCTTTGCTGAATGCTTTTTTCTCCCTTATACTGAATGGGTGGTCCTCCTTCCTTTGACTATTCTTTTCTTTACTTGTTTCTTATTTTGTCCTTTTAGTAACTGTTGCATACTCCTTTTTCTCTTTTTTTAATTGCTTTATTTACTTTATTTGCTTAGTTACTCACTTAAAAAGAGAAGATAATTCAAAGATTGGACTAATAGGGAGTGAAGGAAATCTATTCCTTGCTCTCCTATTGGCTCCTTTAGATATAATGATGCAAAAATTAATTAACAAAACTTGTTTATATTTTTATCTACTATTTACAAAAATTANAAAAAAAAAAAAAGATGGGCCAAATAAGCTTAAATGGGCTAAGTTGACAAAGGATTGGGCTTAGGATTTACTTAATCATAAAAGCTCAAACAACAAATAATAATAAAAAAATACTAATTAGAAATAAAGAATTTATTTCCCTCTCTTATTTTTTTTAAAAATATTTTTAAACTATGAAAATACCTGGACAAAATACGGTGCCTACAACCATTGGGCAACATTTCGAGCACCTAGAAAGAAACATGAAAAAATGTAAGGAATATTAGTTCAATAATAAATAGCAAAGCACTCTGTAATGCAGTTCAATCTACTGGAAGACTTGTATAGAAGTCAAACTTCATAGATGGAAATTGGAAAATCCCTAGATATGGCAAGTATTGGTGAAACCCAGGAAATAACATGCATAGAAGAATCGTGTGAACATAATATATTGATAGCACCACTAGAAAATGATAACAATAAGCCTCTTTGTAGGTGTGGGGTGACGGTGAGTACATCAATATGATATAGATAGATAAATATGATGCCAGAATTATTATTAGAAATTGAGATTTTTCTAGATACTTTAAGAATAGACCAGTTTTTTTGTTTATTTTAAGAACTTTAATTTTAGTTGGTCAGGTTAGGTGAAAGCCTGTGTTTATCCTTATTCTGAGGAGTTAAGGAGTGGTAGTCCTTACCTTGTGGTTAGATTTTGGTTTAGACCAATCAAAGCTTACGTAATCTTCCTTCTAATCATGTATTGTAATATATATATATGTATATTATGTGTTATGAATGAAAGTGGCAGAATCATTTTTCACTCAATAAGGAACTCCTCTGATCTATGATGCTCTAACATGGTATTAGAGCATAATTGATCTTGAGGGGCTGTGAGTATGAGTGTGAGTGTGAGAGAAAACCAACAAGGCTTCCTTCCTCAAAACCCAAGAAAAAACCTGAAAGTCTCGGTTATGGCTTCAAGCAGTTTTTCAGCTCCATCTCCTCCATAATTTAATGGAGAAACTACCCAATCTGGGCATCCAATATGAGAAATTATCTGAGGGCATTTGATCTGTGGGATGTGGTGGAAGCAAATAGAGAACCACCCATCTTGCCAATAAATCCAACTATTGCTCAGATCAAGCATCATAATGAATAGTGTGCAAAAAGGTTCAAGGCTTTGTTTTGTATTCAAAATGCTATGTCTGATCGCATTGGAATCAGAATCATGAATTGTGAAATTGCAAAGCAAGCATGGGACTTGCTTAAAGAGGAGTTTCATGGTAGTGACAAAACAAAGAAGATGCAAGTCTTGAATCTAAGGAGGGAGTTTGAGTCTCTGAGAATAAAGGATACAAAATCTGTCAAGGATTTTTCAGACAAATTTTTGTTATTGTGAACCATATCAGAATGCTTAAAGAGGAGCTGACAGACCAAAGAGTAGTGGAGAAATTCTTAGTGAGCCTGCCTGAGAGGTTTGAAGTAAAAATATCCTTTCTTGAAGACTCCAAGGATTTATCTCATATTTCACTTTTAGAGCTTACAAATGCTTTGCAAGCTACTGAACAAAGAAGAGCCATTAGACATGAAAACACTTCAGAAAGTGCATGTTTTGCTAAGAAAAATGATAAACGACTAGCTACAAGTCATGAAGGAAAGAAGCAATCTGGAGTAAGGAAAGAAAAAGATAAAATGGGAGAAAGCAGTAAAGGAGGAGGCTGGAAAGGAAAATATCCTCCTTGTCCTCTCTGTAAGAAGAAAAACCATTTAGAAATTTTTTGTTTGTTCAGGCCATGAGTTAAATGTAGAGCATGCAATCAACTTGGTCATGTGGAGAAGGTTTGCAAGAACAAAGCAGGCCAACAAAGACAATACCAGCAAGGACAACAAGCCCAAGTTGCTGAGCATCAATAACAAACTGAGGAGCAGTTGTTTGTTGCTTCTTACTATACAGCAAGCAATAGTAAAGAAGCTTGGCTAATTAACAGTAGGTGCACAAATCATATGACCTATGATGTTGGTTCTTTCAAGGAACTTGATAGGTCCTACATCTCCAAATTAAAGATTGGTAATGGAGAATGTGTTGATGTCAAAGGCAAAAGAGTTGTTGCTGTTGAAACTCCCTCAGGTACAAAGTTTATTTTTGATGTTTTACTTGTGCTAGAGATAAATCAAAGTCTTTTAAGTGTGGGACAAATGCTTGAAAGGCACTATGCATTGCATTTTGAAGATATGCATGCACCATATTTGATCCTTCTAGGTGTGAGCTAATGTCTATAAAGATGAGAGATAAAAGCTTCCCAATAGAATTTAAACAAACAGCTATGCATGCTTTTTCAAGTGTAGTAGATGACTCTTCTTTATGGCACAAAAGACTTGGCCATTTCAGTTACTCCTCTTTGAAGCATATGAACTCAAATGATTTAATTAGTTCAAGATTTACCTGCCATTAAAGATAATGTTGATGTCTGTGAAGTGTGTCAATATGAAAAGCAAAGTAAATTGCCATTTCCTGCTGAAGCAAGCTTGAAAGCCTCAGAAAAATTACAACTCATGCACACTGATGTGTGTGGTCCAATGAGCACAACATCTTTAAATAATAACAAGTACTTTCTGTTATTTATAGATGACTTTACAAGGATGAGTTGGGTATTTTTTTTTTCTAAGGCAAAAGCTAGATGTATTTGTAGTTTTTTAGAAGTTCAAGCCTATGGTTGAAAATGAGACTGGATGTCAGATTAAAAAAACTCAGATTTGATAATGGAACTGAGTACATAACAAGAGAATTTAAAAGTTTTTGTGAACAAGTTGGAATTCAACATCAGTGGATTGTTCCTTACACTCCTCAACAAAATGGAGTGAGTGAAAGGAAAAATAGGACAATAATGGAGATGGCCAGGTGTTTGCTTTTTGAAAAGGGTCTTCCTAAAACCTTTTGGGTTGAGGCAGTTAATACCTCAGTATACTTGTTGAATATGTTGCCTACCAAAGCCTTGAACAGAAAAACTCCTTATGAGGCATGGCATGGAATGAAGCCTTCAGCAGAGCATCTCAAAATATTTGGTTGTGTGTGTTATGCTCTTGTTCCAGAAATGAAAAGAGACAAACTAGATCAAAAGGTAGAAGTGGGCATTTTTGTGGGGTATAGTAGTAACTCCAAAGGTTATAGAATATATAATTTGAAGACAAAGAAGATTATGGTTAGCAGAAATGTGAAGTTTGATGAGTTCTCTAAATGGAATTGGAAAAATTCTGAATTAGAAGCCTCAAGTAAGGGTCAACATAGAGAAGATAACCTCCAAGAATAGAATTTTGAAGATGAAGAAGAAAATGATGATAGTGACACAAAACTTCCAATTAGACGCACTAGAACTTTGCAAGAGATTTATGAAAGGTGCAATGTGGTTGCATTGGAACCTACAGGGTATGCTGGAGCTGCTGCTAAAGAAGAATGGAGAGTTACTATGCAGGAGGAGATGAATATGATAGAGAAAAATAGAACTTGGCAACTGGTAGATAGACCAAGCAATCAAAAGGTAATCAGTGTTAAATGGGTTTATAAAACTAAACTCAATCTAGACGGTTCTGTAAACAAATTCAAAGCAAGGTTGGTGGTAAAAGGCTATTTTCAGGAGCATGGAGTTGATTTTGCAGACACATTTGCTCCTGTGGAAAGACATGATACAATCAGGTTGCTAGCAGCATTGGCAGCAAAATTGGGCTGGAAAATCTATCATTTTGATGTGATATCAGCATTCTTAAATGGTTTACTTAAGGAAGATATCTATGTCGATCAACCTAAAGGTTTTCAAGTTCTAGGAAGTGAAGATAAAGTCTACAAGCTTCATAAAGCACTTTATGGTTTGAAACAGGCACCAAGGGCCTGGTACAGCAGAATTGACAGCTATCTTCTACAAAAAGGCTTTAAAAGAAGTGAAAATGAAGCCACTTTATATGTGAAGAAATCAAGAAGGGAAGTGCAGCTGATTGTATCCTTGTATGTTGATGATTTATTGGTCATAGGGAATAATTCAAATTCTCTGAAGCAATTTAAGCTGGATATGGAGAATGAGTTTGAAATGACTAATTCGAGGGAAATGAATTATTTTCTTGGAATGGAAATCCACCAATCAGATGCTGGAATCTTCATTTCACAAAGAAAATATGCTCTGGAGATATTAAGAAAGTTTCATATGGAGAAATGTAAACGAGAGGTTGTCAAAGAATGATGGTAACTACAAGGTAGATGCCCATGCATATAGAAGCTTAATTGGAATTTTATTGTATCTTTCAGCTAGCAGACATGATATAATGTTTGCTACAAGTCTGCTTTCTAGATTTATGCATTCTCTTAGTCAAGCACATTATGGTGCTGTGAAAAGAGTTTTAAGATACATTAAGGGTACAACTGACTATGGGTTATGTTTTTTGAAAATTGAAAGTGGAAAATTTCAAGGATATACAGACAGTGACCATGGAGGAAGTGTGAATGATGCTAAAAGCACTTCTGGTTACTGCTTTTCATTTGGCAGTGGTGTTTTATCATGGAATTCAAAGAAACAAAAGGTGGTTGCTCAATCAACAGCAGAAGCTGAATATATTTCAGATGTAGCAGTAGCAAATCAAGCCATATGGCTCAGCAAAATTTTAACTGATGTGGGGTAGTTCCAAGATGAAGCTACTACCATATGGGTGGACAACACGTCAGCAATTGCCATAGCAAAGAACCCAGTACAGCATGGAAGAAACAAGCACATCAATGTGAACTATCATGCTATTAGAGAGGTAGAGAAGTCAAAATAAGTTAATTTGATTCATTACAGCTTAGAGAACCAGATTGCAGACATCATGACCAAAGTTCTTCCTAGAGTCAGATTTGAATCNAAACGAATTTAAAACTAATTAAATGTTTTGGCCCATAAACATAAAGGCCCAAAAATAAAACTAATTAAATTAAACATTATTTTTGGCCTGCTCCAAACTTAGGCTCCAAGTTGGCCCATGTGCACCTTCTACAAGAGACAGATAAGTGATCCATCTCAACTCTGAACTTGGCCCAACTGCTCTTTCTTTAGTCTGCACCTCTTGGACTAGGCTCAACAATGCCTCTCTCACTTGCTTAGCTCTGCTTCTAGTCATCGGGCCTCCAACTCCAAGCAAGGGATAATGAACACTCCTAGGGTTATGGCATGTAGCAAGCTGATTCGCATCACATATAGAAGCTTAATTGGAATTTTATTGTATCTTTCAGCTAGCAGACATGATATAATGTTTGCTATAAGTCTGCTTTCTAGATTTATGCATTCTCTTAGTCAAGCACATTATGGTGCTGTGAAAAGAGTTTTAAGATACATTAAGGGTACAACTGACTATGGGTTATGTTTTTTGAAAATTGAAAGTGGAAAATTTCAAGGATATACAGACAGTGACCATGGAGGAAGTGTGAATGATGCTAAAAGCACTTCTGGTTACTGCTTTTCATTTGGCAGTGGTGTTTTATCATGGAATTCAAAGAAACAAAAGGTGGTTGCTCAATCAACAGCAGAAGCTGAATATATTTCAGATGTAGCAGTAGCAAATCAAGCCATATGGCTCAGCAAAATTTTAACTGATGTGGGGTAGTTCCAAGATGAAGCTACTACCATATGGGTGGACAACACGTCAGCAATTGCCATAGCAAAGAACCCTGTACAGCATGGAAGAAACAAGCACATCAATGTGAACTATCATGCTATTAGAGAGGTAGAGAAGTCAAAATAAGTTAATTTGATTCATTACAGCTTAGAGAACCAGATTGCAGACATCATGACCAAAGTTCTTCCTAGAGTCAGATTTGAATCTCTAAGATCAAAGCTTGGAGTATCAAATAAAAATCTCAAGGTGGAATGTTAGAAATTGAGATTTTTTTAGATACTTTAAGAATATACCAGTTTTTTGTTTATTTTGATAACTTCAACTTTAGTTGGTCAAGTTAGGTGAAAGCCAGCGTTTATCCTTATTTTGAGGAGTTAAGGAGTGGTAGTCCTTACCTTGTGGTCAGATTTTGGTTTAGACCAATCAAAGCTTACGTAAGCTTCCTTCTAATCATGTATTGTAATATATACGTTATGTGTTATGAATGAAAGTGTTGGTATTTTATTAAAAATAAATATATATTTAATGTCCAACGGTTATATATGTTACAACTTCTCTTCTCTATGTTTATTGTGTTTAAAGGCTTTTGTTATTACCCTTAAAAACTATTCGGTTATGGCTATGTAACTGCATTATAAAATGCTTTGAAGTGGTTTGATTGGCTGAATGGTTATGGCTTTAAATTGGCTAACATATGGCTGTTTTATTTGTGCTTTGATTCTTTGTTTTAAACGCTTATAATATTTATTTAATTATGGCTAACAGTTAGAATTTGAAAAGGTAATACACTACACTATATATATGTGTATGTGTTTCTACAATTGAGATATGATAAGATATACATTTGTAAGTGCAACCTAATTGTAGTGTGTGCATATTCTTTGCTTATATTGTGTGAGTAAACACTTGGCTAGAGAAGAGTGTTGGAGAGAGTCATTTCCTCCTATTTGTGCAAAATATTGTAGGATAAACGGTGTGGCTACCAGGCTGTTGTATCCTGGAGGCAACGCGTCTAGAACTCGCTTCACCTGGTGGATATACTAAAAATCACTTGCGAGAGGCGTGAATTGTCTTAAAGAAAGCGAGATACCCGTGCCTCATCCTGGTGCCACATCTCTAATTTTCTCTAACCTATTGTTATTATTTTTATTTTATTTTCTATTTTGTAGGCTTGGGAACAACAATTTTAAGACAAATCCAAATCTAGACTTATTTCCCATAGATTCTACAATCAAACCTAATGGAGGTATTGGTGATCTCAACAAGCCTCGCATTAGAGTGGAGGAAGAAGCTAGAAGCCAAGACATGCATATGACTGAAAACGGCAATGGTAGGTTCACAACTACCACCAAGGTACATGTTCTTGGAACTAGTGACTCTTTGCCTAAAGGTCAGATTCAATATGTTATTTTGAAGCCATATAAAAAGGGGATGAAAAAATCATACAAGAAAAGCCCATATAATAATAAGGGCAACTTCACCCAAAAGAGAAATGAACCACCCTTTAGACCTTCTTCATGTTTTATTTGTGGCAAGCATGGGCATTTTGTAAAAAGTAGTAGATACCGGAAATGTGGGCCTAAGCCTCAAGCCAACGTTACCGAAGAGCCACTTGTGGCTATGATTACTGAAGTTAACATGCTTGAAGGGTCTAAGGGTTGGTGAGCTGATTCTAGTGCTACTAGGCACATTTGTTTTGAAAAGGATTGGTTCAAGGTGTACAAACCTTATGAGAATCCCAAGAAAATAATGCTTGGTGATGCCCATACAACTAAAATTTTGGGTGAAGGTGATGTGGAATTGAGCTTTACTCCTGGGCCTGTTCTCACTCTCAAGAATGTGCTCTATAGCCCCCTAAATAAAGAAGAATTTTATGTCTTTATATCTTCTCAATAAGGCTGGCTTCAAACAAACTATTGAATCTGATCAGTATGTACTTACTAAGAATGAAATGTTTGTGGGCAAAGGGTATGCTAGTGATGGTATGTTCAAATTGAATGTTGACATGAATAATATATCTTTAAGTTCTGTTTATATGCTTTCTTCTTTAAATTTTTGGCATGAGCATTTATGTCATATAAATAGCAAATATGTGCAAAGGATGAGTAACTTAAGATTAATTGCTAAATTGAGCAAAGATTTTGAAAAATGTGATTTTTGTAGTATGTCAAAAAGCACTAGAGGATCTCACAAAAGTGTTACGAGAGATTCTGAATTTTTGGATTTGATTCATACTGATATTTGTGAATTTGATGGAGTTTTGACTCACGGAGAAAAAAGGTATTTTATCACTTTTATAGAAGACTTTTCAAAATATACTTATGTATATTTGATGGCACATAAAAGTGAAGCTTTTGAGAAATTAAAAAATTTCTAAATGAAGTTGAAAATCAATTTGGAAAGAAAATAAAGTGTTTTCGAAGTGATAGAGGAAGAGAGTATGAATCAAATGAATTGAATAATTTTATTTAAAGTTTAGGAATTATTCATGAGGTTACTCCTCCTTATTCACCTGCCTCTAATGGAGTTGTTGAACGTAAAAATAGAACTCTTATTAATCTGACAAATTCTATGTTTTTACATTCAGGTGCTCCATATAGTTTTTGGGGTGAAGCTATTTTGACTGCTTGTTATATTCTTAACTGTGTTCCTCACAAACAGCGTTTTAAAATTCCTTTTGAGTTATGGAAAGGGCATAAGCCTAATTTGAGTTATTTTAAAGTTTGAGGCTGTTTAGCCTATGTGAGGATTGTAGATCCAAAAAGATCTAAATTGGGTGTCCAAGCTTCTACTTGTACTTTTGTTGGTTATACTTTGAATAGTACAACATATAGATTTTTTGATCTTGAACATAATGTGATTATAAAATCAAGTGATCCTATTTTTCATGAAAATAAATTTCCTTTTAATTTTAAAAAAAGTGGGGGTCAAGGATTTTTATATGAAAATGAACTTCACTCTTCTACGCCTTCTACTTCTTTACAAGTTGAAAGAAATTTTGAAATATAGCCTAGAAGGAGTAAAAGAGCTAGAGTGAAAAAAATATTTTGGTCCTTATTATATAATTTATAATGTGGAGGATCACATGATTCTATTTTCTGAAAAAGAAGCAATAAATGATGAAATGGAATCTCTTGTGTCTAATAGAACATGGAAATTACTGGATTTACTCCTGGTTGTGTAGCTATTGGTTGTAAATGGGTTTTAAGAAAAAAGTTAAAACCTAATGGTACTATAGAAAAATATAAAGCTAGGTTGGTGGCTAAGGGTTTTACTCAAAAAGAAGATTTAGATTTCTTTAATACTTTTTCTCCTATTGCTAGAATTACATTTATTAGATTGTTGATTGTTATGGCTGCTATTCATAAAATGTATATTCATCAAATGGATGTAAAGACAACTTTCTTGAATGGAGATTTAGATGAAGAGATATATATGCAACAACCTGANCAACCTGAAGGTTTTGTTGTGGAAGGCCAAGAGAATAAGGTATGCAGATTAGTTAAGTCTTTGTATGGACTTAAACAAGCTCCTAAACAATGACATGAGAAATTTGTTTTGTGTATGCTTGAAAATGGTTTTAAATCTAGTGAATGTGATAAATGTTTGTATTTCAAATGTGTTGATAATTCTCATGTTATTATAAGCTTGTATGTGGATGATTTGTTAATTTTTGGTACAAACTTATCTATAATAAAAGGTACTAAAAATTTGCTTCATAATAATTTTAGCATGAAAGATCTTGGTGAAGCAAATGTTATTCTTGGCATGAGAATCACTAGAATGCATGATGAAATTTTTTCTTGATCAATCTCATTATGTAGAGAAAGTTTTGAACAAATTTGATTATAATAATGCTAAGCATGTCCTAACTCCTTTATATGCTAATGTTAGTTTATATCCTACTTCGGAGGATAGATTTATTATGAGACAAGAGGAATATGCTAGCATTGTTGGGAGTCTTCGTTATTTAACTGATTGTACAAGGCCTGATATTGCATTTGCAGTTGGACTACTTGGTAGATTTACTAGTAAACCAAGTATAAAACATTGGCATGAAATTGACCATGTTATGAGATATCTATGTGGTACTAAAAATTATAGTTTATTTTATAAAAGATATCCAGCTGTGGTTGAAGCTTATGCTGATGCTGATTACAATACATCAGGTGACTCTCTTTGTACTTCTGGTTATATATTTACTTTGGGTGGTTGTGCAATTTGTTGAAAATCTAACAACAAATAATTGCAAACTCAACCATGGAAGTTGAGCTTATTGCTTTAGCAATAGCTAGTGGTGAGGCTAGCTGGTTGAGAGATTTATTATATGAAATTCTTGTTTGGGAAAAACTAATACCACCTATATTGATACATTGTGATAGTACTGTTGCTATTGGTAGAGTACAAAATCGTTACTATAATGGTAAATCCAAACCTATAAGGAGGAAACATAATATTGTGAGATCTTACATAAATAATGATACCATACATGTGAGTTATGTAAGATCAGAGAATAATCTTGCGGATCTATTAACAAAATCTCTAAATAGAGAAAATGTTTGGAATACATCAAGAGGGATGGGGTTGAAGCCCAAAGAAAAACANAAGCTTATGCTGATGCTGATTACAATACATCAGGTGACTCGTTATATATTTACTTTGGGTGGTTGTGCAATTTGTTGAAAATCTAACAACAAATAATTGCAAACTCAACCATGGAAGTTGAGCTTATTGCTTTAGCAGTAGCTAGTGGTGAGGCTAGCTGGTTGAGAGATTTATTATATGAAATTCTTGTTTGAGAAAAACTAATACCACCTATATTGATACATTGTGATGGTACTGCTGCTATTGGTAGAGTACAAAATCGTTACTATAATGGTAAATCCAAACCTATAAGGAGGAAACATAATATTGTGAGATCTTACATAAATAATGATACCATACATGTAAGTTATGTAAGATCAGAGAATAATCTTGCGGATCTATTAACAAAATCTCTAAATAGAGAAAATGTTTGGAATACATCAAGAGGGATGGGGTTGAAGCCCAAAGAAAAACATACTACTTATGAGGATACCCTATCTAGTGATTAGAGATCCTAAGAACTAGGTTCAAAGGGCAAAATGAATCATAGAGTAAGTCATGAGTGTGGAATACACCATATATTTAAGAGAATACTCTTCTCATAAACCACCTCTAAGGTGTAGGTGTATCTATCTTGGTAAATGATGGAGGATAAATTTTCTAAAACTCTTAATGAATTCTATAGCTCTTAAGAGTGGGGTGTCACAAAATGGCAAGAGCACTCTTGACAGAATCACCTATATGAGTATTGTGAAGTGGGGCCGCTTCTATAAGAATAAGGGCTTAATTCTTGAATAATACTCATGAAACTAGGATAACGCACAAAGGCCGGTTTAATGTGTGGGCTTAGGGCTCTATATTGCGCTTGGATTATTATTTGTAAGATATATATCTTGTCTCCCTTAAGCAGTCATAGTTCAAGGCAATATACCACTATTGGCTCTAGAACAAGTATATATATTTTTACTAAGTAGAGGTTCGAGGCAATGCTACCTCTATTATGGATAATAGTCTGTCTCTACTCAAGTGTCTACGTGTTTGTGTTTATTTTTAAAAAAATAAGTAGGGGATTGTTGGTATTTTATTAAAAATAAATATATGTTTAATGTCCAACGGTTATATATGTTACAACTTCTCTTCTCTATGTTTATTGTGTTTAAAGGCTTTTGTTATTAGCCTTAAAAACTATTCGGTTATGGCTATGTAACTGCATTATAAAATGCTTTGAAGTACTTTGATTGGCTTAATGGTTATGGCTTTAAATTGGCTAACATATGGCTGTTTTATTTGTGCTTTGATTCTTTGTTTTAAAAGCTTATAATATTTATTTAATTATAGCTAACAGTTAGAATTTGAAAAGGTAGTACACTACACTATATATATGTGTATGTGCTTCTACAATTGAGATATGATAAGATATACATTTGTAAGTGTAACCTAATTGTAGTGTGTGCATATTCTTTGCTTATATTGTGTGAGTAAACACTTGGGTAGAGAAGAGNTTTGATTGGCTGAATGGTTATGGCTTTAAATTGGCTAACATATGGCTGTTTTATTTGTGCTTTGATTCTTTGTTTTAAAATCTTATAATATTTATTTAATTATGGCTAACAGTTAGAATTTGAAAAGGTAGTACACTACACTATATATATGTGTATGTGCTTCTACAATTGAGATATGATAAGATATACATTTGTAAGTGTAACCTAATTGTAGTGTGTGCATATTCTTTGCTTATATTGTGTGAGTAAACACTTGGGTAGAAAAGAGTGTTGGAGAGAGTCCTTTCCTCCTATTTGTGCAAAATATTGGAGGATAAACTGTGTGGCTACCAGGCTGTTGTATCCTGGAAGCAACGCGTCTAGAATTCGTTGCACCTGGTGGATATACTAAAAATCACTTGCAAGAGGCGTGAATTATCTTAAAGAAAGCGAGATACCCATGCCTCATCCTGGTGCCACATCTCTAATTTTCTCTAACCTATTGTTACGTAAAATGTGAACGTGCCGTAATCAAGTAATAAAGAAGTGAGATAAATTATCGTCCTACGGAGACTATGGCTAATAAGTACCAAAATTATGCGTATTTTAATTTTATCTAGACAATTGATAGGTGAATTATGATGATAATTAAATGGAAAAAATGTTAAACAACGAACAATCACTTATTAAATGAGTAAAAATATGGTGAGAAAGTATTTAGGATGTCGATTTTACCGTAGCTAGTCCGGATCTTTATTCCTAATTCATTANCTCTCATTTTCTCTAACCTATTGTTACGTAAAATGTGAACGCAAGTGCACATGCCGTAATCAAGTAATAAAGAAGTGAGATAAATTATCGTCCTACGGAGACTATGGCTAATAAGTACCAAAATTATGTGTATTTTAATTTTATCTAGATAATTGATAGGTGAATTATGATGATAATTAAATGGAAAAAATGTTAAACAACGAACAATCACTTATTAAATGAGTAAAAATATGGTGAGAAAGTATTTAGGATGTCGATTTTACCGTAGCTAGTCCGGATCTTTATTCCTAATTCATTAATCAACAACAATCTCCCTAATTGCTAGCCAAGAACCCTCAGTTATTTATTAGCATTTCCCAAGGTCAAACAAAGATATTCCCAAACTTTGAATCCACTATATTCCTATATGAATTGCGAATAATCTCAGAATTCAATTCGTTCTATGGTTCTTTTTAATGGTTACATAAACCATAACGGTATATTCCTATCCCTTATGTAATTTATGTTCTTAATCCCTATGGTCCTCAATCATAACTAACTTTTCAGTATTATTATAATCACCTGCTCATCTAAATTGATGGCCAGTCAAACAGAAGCATTAAGTACGGAGATCAAGAAGTCAATTTAAGAAGATTGTCCTTTGATTAATTCATTAGAAATTACAATCCATCCTAAGCTAGGTTACATCTCCACCCTAGATGATGGAATTAGTTCATGATAATTGCAGAAAATAACATTACACTCAAATTAGACATCAGTTACAAGAGAAAGATGAAAAATTGAACTATGGGATGTGACGATTCGATGTTGAAACTCTCGATCTTCAGGCTTCAATCCTCTTCTCCTCTTGCCTCTTCTCTAAAAAGTGTGGAACCCTAATTTAGACTTTAAGAGTCCTATTTATAGGTCCTAGGAAGTTTAGGAGAACAAGGAATTAAAATAAAGTAGGAGTCCTTGTGAAATTAGGAAGCCTAGAAGTCAAATCACGAGTTGACCGTCGGGGGCTGCAACCTTGGGTTTGGGCGCTGTGGCACCCTGGTTCTTTGCTTGGAGGGTGCTGCGGCGCCTGGTCTAGGGAGCTGCGGCGCCCTAGTTTCTGTTTGTGTTTTGCTGATTCCGGATGGTAGGGCGCTGCGGAGCCCAACTTTTCACGTGCCAGGGCGTTGTGGCGCCTAGTATAGTGCACTGCGGCACCCTACTCTCTGTACTCAGTCTTCTGTTTCCTGAACATAGGGTGCTATGGGGCCTGGTTAAGAGGGCTGTGGCGCCCAAATCCTTGAAATTTGGCTCATCATTGTGCTGGGGCGCTGAGGCGCCCTGAGTGGGGGCTGCGGCGCCCAAGGCCCTGTCTTCAATTTCAAACTACACGATTTTACTTCTTTCTTGCACCGAATTGCTCCGAAATGGCTTCCAAGGTTCCCAAAACATAAACCTACAAAAAGGAGACTTAAATTGTGAAAAACTATCCTAAGATACTCAAGAGTGAACAAAAATAAAGCAAGAATAATACGAGATAAGCGGTATAAAACCAGCTTATCACCTATTGTTATTATTTGTATTTTATTTTCTATTTTGTAGGCTTGGGAACAACAGAAAGTGGTAGAATTGTTTTTCACTCAACAAGGAACTCCTCTAATCTATGATCCTCTAACAATTATAAACAAAGTACAATATGTTATATGTAGTGTTATTGCGCTAATGCTCACCAACAACGAAGCAAATTGTGGTCAAACATACGCTTTCTTATATACCAAAGTGAGAGTTGCAATAATTAAAATCTTTTAAAATGATTACAAGTATCAAGTAAGATAAATATATATATGTTCAAAGCATTAGTTAGAAACTTACACCGATATAATCTCTACAACCATTTTGAATAATTTCCAAGAAAGTACATACTAATCACCTGGACTAGTTATAAGTAGGCAATGCAGGTTATTGGACAAGTTTACAAGTTTAAAATCTCATGAACAGGACTTGACATCTCATTGTTTGCACAAAACAATTAAATGGAAAATATCATATAAATGGAACATGGAAATATGGAAACTGAAGACAGAGTACCTAGACAACGAAGGCATCGAGTACAGGGAACCACTTGTTCAATCTGAAGACATTCTTGTTAAGAATGGAAACCTTCAAAAACTCTCGAGAGCAAACTGTATATGTGTCTCTATTAATGTCAAGACAACCGGTAGTCTTTGCCATTCAAGATTGCTAAAATCATTTTTTGGTTCTCTACCGCTACCAAGATCTAAGAGGTAGTGGGTTACCTATCTCAAAGGAATGTAAGGCTTGATTATGTCAGAGAATACTTCATCAAATTCTTGAATGAACAAGAGTTCACCCGTTTTTCCCATTGCCAAAGCATAGACTTTATAAGTGTCAATATCACTATATCCATTAAAATATCCTTCTACTTGTTGAACACAAAGCATGACTCGGGAGTTTTCATAAGTGAATCGGAGATCGAATACACATAATCCATTAAATGGTGCCCAAGATCGCTAAAAGTTCTCCAAATAGGGAACTCAAATATTCCACGCTTGGGACTCGTAATCGAAGACACACAAGGTATGTTTCTCACAGAAACAGAATAAATTGTCGTCTAGAACAAAAGGTTCATACACAGGACCATCAACCATGGCACCATCAATCGCAAACCTAGAACCATCGCATCATCAGTGGCATACATCTTGCCCTTTTACACCATTTTGAGTTGTGATTTGTTTAGACTAGATCAAATTATGTAAGTTATTGTAGTGACCAACCTTCAATTGCTCAGCTATTTGGGATATAATATGTGAGCACTTAGATTTAAAGCTTTGGTGGAGACTGGGTTGGAGGCAAAGTCTCCATCCCAAGATAGGACTTAATGAGTAATTAGTTATATAAAGTGTTTGTCACAATATTGCACAAACTAAACTGTGTAGTAAAATAAGAATTCAATTTGTCCCTATCAAACTTTTTTTTTTTTTTTGTCAAACTCAATCCACCACATTACGACCTGTGTATTATCAAGTGGACAACGTTGCTGAATTTCTCATTTCTCTAACTTTATATGTTGCTTGGCTGTCTTACATATATATTAACAACCAAAACATGGTTAGTGGTTGACATCACGAGGCTATACTGGACATACTGTGTTTTTTTTTCTTTGCATTTGTTATTGGAAATCAAAGAGTGATCAGGTCATATCCTATAAAGCTTAAAAAAATAATGGGAGAGAAAGAGTGCCAAGGATATTCACACAAATGTATGACAATTTTAGATACAAAACTAGAAACAGCAATATGCTAAATCAAGGAAGTCCTGTAACACTGCCAACCAACTCTTCTCTATGAGCATACTTAACCAGTAAAGCATCAATTCCAGCAAGTTCAGTCTGCATAGCATCCACCACGGACTCAAACTCTGCGAGCTGACCCGCAATAGCATCCTTAGTAGCTCTCAATGCCTTAACTTCATGAAGGTTAGCTAAACTAACTTGGCAATCTTGGATGCGAGTGTGGACTGCAGCAATCCAGTCAGCATCAAAACCAACATTCCCCAAAGAGCTCAAAGAAGAACTCAGCTGAGCACAAAGTGCCTCAGAAAGATCTGCTGCTGCTGTTGTCTGCAAAATACATAGCACGGGAGCAAAAATAACGAAAGGACCAGTTCCAGCACTTATCACTCCAAGATTCCAGCAGATGTAATGCCCAAGGGTAGCGAGAAAAGCCATCCCACAGATGAGACATGGCCTCAGATGACTAAGAGAAGATGCAGCCGAGATAGAAGGTCCTCCAATAGTGATGGTATTGCAGCATTTGATGTTAAGGGAGGACCTTAAGTAGCTGTGGTACCAGTAACTGAAGGCAATGGAAAAGACCCTAAAAATATAAACACTGTTAATTAAGAATGTCGAAATTTTTTGATTGCTTGATGAAAAAGAAAGGAAGAGATGACCAACAATTTTATGACTGTTAAAATCAACTGAAGTTGAGTAGATAACATTACCTGAAGCTTCAGCTACGGAACTGAAAGATTGATAAGAAGCTGGTGGGGGACCAGAAATTGGTGAAAGGTGGGAACTTGTAGCAAGGAGTTGCAATTTCCTTGATGCTGAAATTTTGAAAAGACTATGATTAGTATAGTATTGAGTAAAATACCAAATGTATATTAGATCTGTTGGGTAAATCAAGGACATGTTGTTAGTCCATCAAAACTAGTTCACTCTTTGACACTTTTTTAACTAACTCCTACAAAAGAATCATGAATAAGCGTAAAGGCTCTCTTAGGCTCTCCTGTTATACTTTATACTAAAGAGAGTGCAATGATTACGTACTAGTGGTGTAACTGTTAGTTCTGTTTTCTCTGATGTTGGATCTTTCTGAGCAGTTTCTTTTGCTCTTCCCTTAACATTCTGTATGACAACGAAAAATATGTAAGAGTTACTAAGTCAATATCAATGAGAAACATAAAGAGGAAAGAAAAATAATTAAAAATTTTGAGCTGGTTTAATGAGATTAGCCACTTATATATAATTTTCCTAACAACATTTGCAAGATAAAGTTGTGTGTAATAGGACATGAGATACCTCTCCTTTGTTTACTGAACTAATCTGTGGTATTTTCTGTTCTTGATGGATTTCTTGAGTTTGTAACTCTCCACTATGTCCTGTCATTTTCTGTGTTTGAAGGAAGCTATTGGATTTATTGTCATTGTCACTTTCCTGGTAATCTTGTACCGATTGAGCTACTTTATTCGGTTTTATCTCTAAGGAACTTGCATTAATATCTAATGTCTCATGAGCTTCTGAGGGAAAATCTTCAAGGACTATTTGAAGGAAAGAAGTCATTTGCACAGGACTATTTGATTTTGGAATCTATTTTTTGTAAAACAAATATAGCACGAAAAATTAATTAGCAAAACAACAATTAGAAATTTATACATGAAGGACCAACTCCACTGTCAAAATTGTCCCACTGCTTTGTTTTCTTGTTGAGGTTCAAGTCACTTGGAAGGTCACCTAGAGGAACTGCAAGAAAGACTATCAACATTACTTAATCCCTCAGATATGGAAGAGAAAGACTATCATTTGGAGATATTTGGGAAGCCAGAGCATTGAGTTGAGATTTGTTTAAAAGCAATGTTTCAAAAAGACTACAATGTTTATGCTCCACATTATTAGGCAAAACTTGTGAAGATAAATCTATTCAGTTGGGCAATACAATGGTACCTTTGTTTTCTTCAAAATCTACTGGCACTAAAGAAGGAAACTCCAGTGTAGCTTCACCTAGTGATAGTTTAAACAATAGAAATTAATACAAAATAAGGCACAGAGGCTTTTAATGAAGGCGAAACAAAATTAGCTTGTGCTGGTGAAGTCATCCAATTAAAAGGAGAAGAACTTGGACACATCAAAGTAATGAAATGAATCTTCACACTGGTTCAACATGTTGAAAGATAGTGAGAGGATTACTAAGTTCTACCTGAAGAACCAGCCCCAGTGTTCAAATTATCGAAGTCACGCTCATTCTTGCCCTCACTGGTCCTTTGGAAGATTCTTCCCACAGCTTTGGGAAGTCCATAATTGTCTCTGTTGCCTTGCTGAGGTCAAGCCCTTGGCATGTTTCCCAGAAAAACTACAAGAAGGGCACATAATTTAACATGATTGCTACTGTTTCTTTTATCCTTTTCATGCAAATTAACATCTTCATTTGTTGAAATTTAAGGATTATCATATAGAAAGGCCTTTAGTTAGAAATATTAAAATTTGCATGGCTTGGAGTGGATGAAATGAAGATTATTAATTTAAATTTCAATGAAGATTATTAACACTATTACCTATAGCATATACGAGTTTAAATTTCAAGTGAAGGCTGAAAACCACAATTTTATCAAGATTTGTGTATACTATTACCAAAAGTTGAGATAAAAACAGTACCTGCTGCATTAGCTATAAGAAAAAGATTGAGAAATGGGTGAACTCCTGGCAACGTCTTGCAATTTCTTTGATGTTGAAACTGTAGAAATACTATTATTTGTAAGTTCTATGGCATTATGTACAACTTCTGAAGTCACATCAATTCTGTCCAGAAATTCAATGGTAACTTGATTTGGTTCAAGTCCTTCTTGTTGGCCCATCAAAACCGGTTCACTCATTGGTTCTTCAATGACGGAATCCTATAGAAAATAATTTGTAAGCACCAAAATATTTTAACTTTTGGCCATATGCAAAATACTTATATACCAAAGAGACTGCAATAAACTTCCAAGTGATGAAGTTGCCTCTGGTAATTTCTCTAGTGCGAGGCTTTTCTGATGACTTTCCTTTGCAGTCTCTTTCGTACTCTGTGCAATACCAAGTGTTGTATATAAGCTTCTTTACTTTGATGTAAACTCAATTTTATATGCCTCATCAAGAAAACAAAAAGATATTGTAAGCAGGCTTATTGAGTCCACTCATTGATAGTTTTCCTAATCTTAGCAATATTTGCAGTAGTGATGACATGAAGAAAACAGGATTGAAGATACACCTCTCTGAAATTTATATTCTATTCCTGAAACCTTTGTTGAGTATAAAATTATTGATTTATATGTTGAATCCTTGTGTCTATGTCTTATAAGCTTCTCTGCTTTCTGAGTAGTTTGTAGTACTCTGCTCAATTAAATTCCTGTCAATTCCATCTTCTTTTGATTGCCTCCTCCCTCTATTGATTAGTCCATTGAAACAAGTGGATTAGTATAGTTTTATAAATTATTCTCCAATATGAATAATACATCAATTCCACTTATTGCAAATGAAATTTGTATAGATATTGACTTCTTGACAACAAATTGTAATAGGAAATAGGAATTATTTACATCCACCAAAAATATAACTTGTATGTAATTTGATTCCAATAATTAGACATTCTATATAATCAAAATAAGAAGAAATCGATCCAAAACTATATGAAGGGTATTGTGCACTTGAGGTTTGGTATTCTTGACTTGTTACTGCAAGTGGAGCGCTCAGATTAAAATCTTCATTTGTAGAAGTTTGCAAATCAGTGTCTGTGCTTTCTGGACAGCTTATGGTGCTTTGCTTAATTACATTCATTTCCCAACTTTCCTTAAAGATTTGCTCAAGATAGGCAACAGAATAGTGACCCTCACCTTCAACTTGATGGTTCCTGTCTGGTTCATTCAGCTGTTTGTTCTCGCCCTTAGTGTCCACATGTGACAAGGCAGAACTATGATTAGATGGATTCTCCTTGATTTCACTTTCCTCTCTTCTTGTATTACCAGAAGCAACCTACTCAAAGGATAATGTTACATAATTTAAGAAAATAGGGTAAACTATAAACTAAGCACGAGAGAAATAATCCTACTCTCAAGTCAACTAGTAATAAGGAGAAAATCTAGGAATTCTAAGGAGATGAAATTACTGTATTTTTGTAGACACTGTATTTTGTCTGCGTGTTTTTTATAGAATAAAACAAAAAAAAAAAAGTGAAATTTGAGATATTGCATTTTTAAAATTTTAAGGTATTGTATCTTTTGAATTTGCCAAGATTATGCATAAAAAAATGACTTTTGAAAATATGTAAGTTCTTAATTTCTTGTTTATTGCTTTGTTTGGGTCTCTGTAATAAAGTAAATCCTAATTTTATTATCTTCTTAGTTCATTGTTAATTTAGCTTTTTTTTTTTTTTTATTTGACTCATTTTAGTTTTATTACCTTAGCTTAGTCCATTGTAAATAAAAAAAAAATTGTTAATAAATTTTTACATCACTAAATCTCAGAGGACTAATGAGAGAACAATGAATAGATTTTCTTGGCTTTCCATTTGTCCAAATTTATGTATTTTATCTTTATTAGGTAAGCAACTAAAAAAAAAAAAAGCAAAGCAAATTAAAAGAAAAGAAAAGGTGTTGGGCGTGAGTGTGAAGAGAAAAAGAAAGGAAGTTACAGAGAAGAAAGGGAACCAACGTGAAATAAAAAGGGAATCGAGAGAGAGAGCTACAGAGAAGACCTATCGAGAGAAAGAGAGGAACACCAAGTGAACAAAGAAAAAGAATGAGTTGCGATTGAGAGAGAAAAGGGCAGGGGAGAAAAAGAAATGTAAAGCAGCAAAGAGCAAAGGATCATAAGAGCATCGGAAGCATTTACAGTGTAGAATCTGGGAGCCAATGTGATCCAACTCCACTATTTCAGCTTCTTCCTAAAGGTAAGGCTCCATTTCTCTTAAATTCTCCCTTCTATTTTGATTATACACTCAGAATATGTGAAGTTGGTGTTCACTGTGATAAAATAGAGGGGTTCAAAAGTCAATGTAAATCACTATCTGTTACATGATTACCTTGGTAAGATGGGTTTGAGTCTAATGTGGTTGTTTATCTTTAGACCAGCAGAGTACCATTTTAATTTCGTGTGTTTTCTGACTCAAGAACATCTAATTCTATGGGTAAGAAGCTCGATTATGCCTTGTTGTAGTGAGTACTTTTCAATTTGGGGAATTCGGTTGACTCATGTTTGTTCAAGTGGTGATGTGGTGCTTAATTACCTTTGTTCAGCAATTTAAAGATTTTTAGAACTTGTAAATTCCTAGACTTCTGGGCTATTTGGTTGAATATTGAAATATGTGTAGCTGCCAGGTAATAGATATATATTTCTGATCTTGCACTAATGCCTTGGGCTGTTTGAATGATGCTCTTTAAGTTTTGAAGAAGTTCTGCTCGTGAAGGTTATTTGGATAGCAAAATTCCTGCATTCATGGGCTTGAATTTTTTGCAACTAATTGAATTAGTATTCCTGCATTTTTCTGGTTTATTCCTTCAACACTCTTAGAGACTATTTGCTTCAAATTTTCTGATTGATCCTTCGTCCCTTGGATTATCTGTATGACTATGCTTACTGATTTATTTTTCTGCATCTTGAGGATTGTTTGACAATGGTTTTGAGTTCAAATTACAGTTGAATTATAAGCTTACCACTCACTGGTCTAGTAAATCTTCTCACCTTTTGTTCAAATCACTTCAAGTATGTACATGTTATGAATCAGGTAGTCAGCTTTTGCCTTTTAGTTTCATAAACTGATATGGTGTCTTTCTTGGTCCCAACTTAATCAAATTCATTAGGTTTGAGTCTTTGTGCTATGCTTTGGTTGTGAAATTGCACATGTATGAATCATTTGTGATATGGATTATACTTTTCATGATACGGTTTCCAATGTGGATGTTACTGTTTTTATTGATCACTTGGACCATTTGAGCAACAAAATCACTTGAATTTTTCATTTTCGGCTCTGTCAGTCAGCACTGGCAGCCCTCAATTTTTATTTTCTAGATGGAGCTACAGAGCTCCAATTTGAGTGATTATTGATTTGTTAGAACTGGGAGACGCGTGCCTTTCCTACATAAATTTTTCAAATTAAAATTATTTCTCCCCTTTCCCCAGTTTTTATTTAAAATTTGTCACTTTTTCTGCACTGTCACATCTTTGGCACTGGTCACTTGTTTGCTTCTACCTTGAGCTAGGGGCATGCAAATTTCATGCTGTCAAATGCATTAGAATCATGGCACACATAGCTTTGCTTTTATATAAACCTTTTGCATAAATCCGGTGTCACTCATTTCCAGAATTTCAGATAAACTTGCATCATGCTTGAGCATACTTTGGTTTCTCATATATTTCTCATGTCTAATTTTCCAAATCTGATTTCCTTGCTACTTATGTAAGTGAATAAGACATGTATTTCTTTTTTCTCTTGCAAAAGATTTGAATATTTGTTATTTTTTTTGGTTTTCATGAATTCATTTGGCTAACCCATGCTTTATTTTGAGTATTTCTCTTCACATGTTTGATTTTTGGTTGGAGACTTTACTAGTGAAAGAATGAGAGACAAGAAAATTTGTTAAAGTGTTTTTTGATTTTATGTCTTTCTCCACTGAATTGAGAACATTGTACTCCCTCTCCTCATTCCCGAATAGTATCAATATTGTAAACTCATGCATTGTATTCATTTAAGGTATATATCTGTGCCGCATAGTATCCGTAGGCCCCTTCACTTATCATGGGAGGATAGATTGAGTCTGATTCCTTTATGGAATAGTTTTGTTTATCCAACCTAAGTGAAGGTAGCACCACCTTGGAGGGCGCTTTATGCAAGAAAGGGGTGAAATGATTTAGGAATTCGTTAGAGACATGCATTGCATATTTACCTTTCTTGCTAGTTGCATAACATTTGCTCAAGATTGCACTCTTTGGTAAAGCCTAGTTGGATTTTTGGGGCTAGAGCTGTGATTGATTTATTTTCCTAAAATCTCTTTCAAAAGCAAACTACACGGACTTTGATCCCATCCATGGGTACGTAGGCACTCGAGGGAAGCGAGTCAAGTCCAATTTTCAAATAACCTCCCCATTTTCATTTAATTTCTAATTTTCAAGAAAAGATAAAAAATCAAGGGCTCTAAGCCTCTTTTTTTCACTTGTTTTAGCTCAATGCCAAGTTCTACTTTCCTTGGCTCAATGCCAGTATATTTTAATTGTTTTTGGATCTAAGTCTTTAGTGACCCCATGTGGTCAAGTTTTCTTTTTCTTTGCTTTCAAACTCTTTTTTATTTGACGTTGTGATCTTTGATGTTGCTACATTTTCCTTTGCACAAAAAATTAAAAAAAAAAAAAGTCATGCATGTTTCATTCTTGGATGCTGTAAGTAGCTCTGGCAGCACTCAGTCATTTTTTTCTAGGCGGAGTTACAAAGCTCCGATTTGCATGATTCTGGTCTTGTTATAATAAGACACGTGCCTTTATCGTGTAAAAATTTCAGAATTCATGCATGTCTACCCTACTCCTAGTTTTAACTTGATTGTGACTGTTTATTTCTGCACTGTCACTGTTGTCATGTCTCTGACAACATTCGGTTTTCTGTTTCTATTGTGAGTTTTAGAACTCTGTCAGGTCTTGTTAGAATCATAAGACATGTGCCTTTATCATGTGAAATTTTCAGAATTTATGCATTCTTCTCCTATTCCCAGTTTGGTTATGAATGGCGCTGTTTATTTCTATATTGTTGTTGCTGCTTTGACCCATTTTTATTGCTATTCTATTAAGTGTTTATACCACTGTTCTAGGCTATTTTTAAAAGTTCTTTTCACATTTTTTTTTTGCTAGAGCTTGCTCAAGGTTTCTTATAAGTGCTGTCTTGCTTGTTCTTTTAGAACTTGTTTTGAGTTATTTTAAAATGCTACCTGAGCTTCTTTTTATTTTGTTTAGAGCTGTTTTCTCAGTTATGTTGGGTTCTTTTCAGAGCTGTTTGGGAGGGTTGATTACTGATTTTGATCCGGATTTGGGCCATTTTGCTTGTTGATTTGGTGTTTAATTAGGGGCTGCCCTGTTTTGTCTTGCTCATGATTTCATTGTTTTGGTATGGCATTTATGAGCATAAATGGATATTATTGTTCATATTAGCTATTATCACATGTTTAACTGTTGTTTGTGAGTGATTATTTGGGTACCAACTGATAGCATTCTGAACTGTGGCATGCCTCTCAGCGAGCGAGGCGGAGTCAAAAATAAGAAGACCTTTACTTTTGTTTTTATTTTGTATTATGTAATCATTTAAATTCCTATTTTTACAATTTTGTAAACTCATGCATTTGCATTGCATATAGGTATGTGATTGGATGATTAGTCTCCATAGGCCCCTTACTTATCATGGAATGATAGGGCGATCTATCTAAATATAAGGTGGCCCACTCTATCCATCATAGGTAAGGATAAACGCTACCTTAGAAATGTTTTATGCGATGAACGGGTGGAAGGATTTAAGACACGTTAGTTGCATGCATTTCACGTTTAAATTACTGTCAATTTTTTTTATTCATTTGTGTAGTTTATTATTTGAGGGATGAATAAAATATATTTTTGGTCATATTATGTTTGCACAATGAATTTCGGGTAACTGTTTTTTAGACAGGTGTTGTAAGGTGCATAACACTTTCCTCACACACATACTGACTCTCGAACCATCTCTGGTTCGCAGACTGTTTTAAAATAAAATAAAAAAAGGGGTTTTCTAATTGTTTCTCATTTTCTTAATACAATTGGTAGTGATTCTAAGGTTTTTTTCAAAAACAAATCTTTTTCAAAAAATTCACTATCTGTGTTGCGGTGACTCTTCGAGTACGTTGTAACATAACTATTAATATGTAATTAATATTAGCTAAAATATTTTATTAATTAGATGTTAAAAATATTATATTGTCTTTTGATTTTTGTAATTAATAAAATGTTAGGGGGACATTTTTTTTTTCTAATTTCCTTTATACGGTATGCAATAAAAATGATAGAGCTTCAGCATATGAGAAAGAGACAAGGAGGGTCATCCCGAAGGATCCCTCTTGAAGACTTGAAGAAGCCAAATGGTTTACCTTATAATACTACAGAATACGAGATTTTTGAGATACATATTATTATCCACTTGATCTACTTGCTATTAAAACCTGTTTGGTCCATAATAAATTAGATAAATTGTATAGAATTCCTTTCAACCTTGGATCATTTTGAAAGCTATGTTATATAGTATGCTCAATCATTTACTATGTTATATTTAACAAACATATTCAGCATAAGAATTCCTGTTTTTTAATGTTCATGGTACGATCAAGCCCTCTTTTTTAATCGTTTGTCTATATTCACACTTCAATACAAACATTATACCACATAAAAAAAGGTATATAAATAAACAAATAAAACAGAAGTCATCACAAATCATCCGGAGACAGACCATAAAAAATATTATAATGGGGTAATTAGCTGGCTTCATTTTTGACCATTTTGTTTATAGAAATCTGTATGAACTCAATTCAATCACACAACCATGGCTGCAACACTCATTGGACACTGTTTCTTGCTGCTTTGGATTATTTCTTTACTAACTTCTCCTACATCTGCAAAATTATTGAGCAGAAGAAAGTCATGGAATGTAATTAAGGAAATAAACCAGCAAGGGCCATACCTTGCTCTCATCACAGTCATTCCATCTGAAGAGAATGCATTCTTCGCTACCAAAGCCTTCAAACCTCATCCAAAACACCCTTTCTTGGATATGTCAGGTGGATGCCTCTGTTATCTCTATGAAAACAAGTCTTTTTAGTTTCTGCTTTCTAGTTTTCATATTCAAACATGTCTTGGAATTTTGAGTAGGAAATACTTGTTGCAGGTCGAAGATTCAAGGTCGGAAAGATCTATGATAAGAAACTTATTTATGTGAGATGTGGAGTTGGAATGGTATACTCTATATACTTGCCTTAAACACTTCCCTTTGACCATGCAATTGCAACTATTGTATTTTTTTTTTAACTGTTCTATCATATAATGTTATGAATTGCTGCACAAGTAGTTCAAATTGCCATCAAGTTACTAATTATACTGAGTTGGAATGTATGAAACTTGGAATTGTGTTAGCTTTCCAAATAGATCATTTGTTAAGGAATTAGTCTTCTTGCCAAACAGTTTGTAGCTAAGTAGTATTGAGATCGTCCTCAGGATTTATGGGTTCGTGTTCGAATCTAAATTCACAGCCAAAAGTACCCAAAAAAAATAGTCTTCTTAAATACCCCAAAAAGTTAAACCATTAGATAAAGTAAAATTGTAATGATAAGAGCTGGGTTATAGAATTACCTGAAATTCTCGAAGGATCTTCATAGGGTACAACTGAATACAAAACAAATAGATGGGATAAAATGAGGACCTCTCTCCTTTCTTAGAATGCTTTTCACAATCAATGAGGAGCTTTACAATATTTATAGGATAAAATGATCACATAATTGTGCTAGACATAATGATTAATTCTCACTAATTTGGTTGGATTTTGACAAAATTTGATATAAGCTAGTCCACGTAGTATAAATTCCAACATGTTACTCTTATGAAGCATTTCCAATCTCAATTTGAGATTGATTTTTTGTCCATCAGGTGAATGCTGCTGCAGCCACGCAACAAATGCTTGATCTGTTTGACATAATTGGAATTATTCATTTTGGCATTGCTGGAATAGTGAATGATTCAATGTCCATTGGAGATGTTCTCATCCCCAAACAATTTATTAACTCTGGCTTATGGAATTGGCAGGTATTGGCTTGTCTATTGTCTATAACCTTCGTTTTAATCATTTTTACCTATTACTTCGAAAATCGGTTGCAGGCTTACTGCTCATGCCATGACTTAAATTTGAAAGTTGTTTTTTTTTGTTCTATTTTTGACAGAATCTTAACGGGACAATAGATCCCAGTGACATTGCTCACATGGAAATTGGAAACTACAATGTACCAAAAGGAGAAGGAATCAATTTGTTGGGACATATTGGGTATAGCTCTGAACAATTTTTCTCAGTGTCAGGGAACCCTAATACAGCTCAACCTTTGTTCTGGATGAATACTACTCATCATTGGCTTGAACTTGCTGCTAATTTGGAGGTTAAAAACTATTCTCAATACTCTATTATTAAGTTTCTCAACTATGCAACTATCTAAGACAACAAGCACAAGCTGAACCGCATGGTCTAAGAGGCTAACTCAAATTGTCTTATAGTTCGCTATTTGGTGCTTATATATATCAAAATTAAAATTTCTATCAAGATTTTAAAATAGGATCATTCGATTTTATTTTGTACAAAGCATTGCATCTAATCAACAGTTTAAAATAAGATAAATAATAGATTACTCAACTTCCTACAAATTTAGCTGAAATTTCATATATTCCCTTTATTAAAAAATCTGAAGAAAGCTTTCATTTCATATTAGGATGTTTAAATAGAGTAGTAAACTTGTACTAATCCTGAAAATGCATGTCTAATTTTGATATTTCTTCAATCCTTCTGTTTCAGGGTATGGAACTAGAACGTTGTGTTAACTCCAGCTTCTGTCTTTCATGGAAGCCTAAGCTGGTAATTGGTCTTAGGGGCTCAACTTCTAACATTTTTGTGGACAATGCGGCTTATAGGGATTTTCTTTTTCAAACATTTCAAGTTTCCTCAGTGGACATGGAGAGTTCAGCGGTAGTAATGGTAAGTTTTCTAAGGTCCTCTAGCCCCCTTTTTTTCCAAAAAAGAAAGAGAACATTATTTTTCTGTGCTAGTAAAATAGTGCCTTGAAAGTAATCATCTGGGTGGGCTTCTATCTACTCTCTTGTGGGTGCATCTAGCACCTGCTTTTTTTCAAGTGCCTAAAATATCTGCAAGATTACACAAATATTCCTCTAGCTATATAGTTATTCTATTTATATTAGAACATAATAATCATATATTTACAAATGATAAGTACGTTATATATATAAACTTATGTTGCACAGGTACTAATACAAGTTTCGTACTCAATACAGTACGAAACACAGGAAAGGTAATTTTTTTTAAAAAAAAATATGGTATACGTGTACATCTGTGTGTGAGTTGAGATGGGTTTCCTCCTGATGGGGATCAAGGAAGCCTCCATTCTAAAGACCTGATGGCAACCAAGATCAAGGAGGAGTTTGCTGGATTGCTAGTGCAACAAGCTTGCAAGGAGGAAGACATGGCTTTGGAGGGCCTTTGGAGGGCATCAAGACAGGCTAGGATGAGCACACGGCCGTGTTATGCAAGATCATGGCTGCTGTGTCATGAAGGCCGAGAGGCAACACGGGCTGGACAAGGCAAGAACACGGGCGTGTCCATGGCCGTGTCCTGTCAACAGAGATGCTGGCTTGAGAACACGGCTTGGAGAACAAGGAACACGGGCCGTGTCATGTCAACACGGGTTGAACACGGGCGTGTTACAATGCCGTGTTAGAGTTAATTGTCTCTAGGACCTTNTATTTTGTGATATTTAGACACACCATGGTTGCAAACTTTTGAGCTCTGCGAATATAAGTTTTTTTTACAGAAAAGAAAAATATCTATATATAGTAGGCCATGAAGGACTAATTAAATTATTAAGAATTATATGTCTTCAAATTGATGATATGTATAGACTTGTATCTGCAGACAAGCTTGTCCAATGGATTCCCAGTGATTGTTATCAGAGGCCTATCAGATTTAGCTGGAGCACAATCCGGGAAGAACCCAGTGGATATATATGGTCCTCTTGCCGCTTCTAATGCTGCCAAAGTTGTTCTTCAATTTTTGAAGATTTTATCTACCAAAAATGACATTGGTTTCAATGATTAATTACTGTACTTAATTAGATAGTTAACATTTTTATACATCAGTTAGACTTATGATTAGTTAAATGATCAATTTCTCATTGTAGCCATTACATGTCTATTGTTACGGATGTTGTTAACCTGCATAAATCTAAATAAGCTGTTCTGAAATATGTTAGGTAATATCATAAGGAATGTTGATGCACATGCCGTACGTTGACTAATTGGTAGTAGCTAAAAGAGACATTTGTTTCACATGCCTAACTAATTTTGGGTACAATTAAGGGAGTAATAACTGCAACAGGCAAAACAATAGAGCATACCACAAAACCTTAAGCAACTTTTGGCAAGTAAAATCTATTTACAAGTCTCCACTACCCTACTTCAGTTTGACAAAGGAGCTTGGGATTTTATCCTTCATTACAAGTCCACGTGCCTTCACTCTACTTCAGAGCAAGTTCATTGAGCTGAGCTCAACCATGGCTGCAAGAATGGTTAGAAAGTGTTTATTACTAGTTTTGATTATTTCTTCACTAAATTTTCCATCATTTGCAGTATCCTTAGGTAGAAGAAAGCCATGGAATATAATTAAGGAAATAAACCAGCCAGGGCCCTATGTTGGTCTTATCACAGTCTACGAAACTTAAGAGAATACATTTTTTTCAGTCGGTGCCTTTGAACCTGATAGGAAGCCCCCTCTTGTGAATCTCTTGATGTGAATTCCTATGAGATAACCCAAGATGGAGATTCTAAATGCCCGTTGAACCGTCTAAATCGAGTTTCAGAAAACAAGGACCTCGACCCGTCACTTACCAAAGCGGGAACCAAAAGTATCTGGGGAAAGATATGTACGCCACACTTGAGAAAGATAGAAGGCAAGCAATAAATTCTAGGATTGATGCGTTCGCGTACCCGAAGGATCGAAACGGAGTGTCTGGATACCAAACTGTGGGATGACCTTGGTTATCTCAATAGGGTGAACCCTTAGCAAGGAAGGATCCTTGGTAAGTTCAAGTTCAAGTTCTTTGCCCAAGAACAACAGGGAAGCTCTCAATCCAGAGAAACTCAATAATTCAGAAACTGAATACTATTAATCTCCAAAACTGTTTTGCAAAGGCATACACGAATTCCTTATATAGGCAATTCGGCTAGGAGGCTACAAGCTATGATGGATCCTCTAAGAAAGTTAATAAAACCCTAATACCCAATTTGGCCCATAGACATAAAGGCCCAAAATATTAAAAAAAATAAATTTAAAACTAATTAAACGTTTTGGCCCATAAACATAAAGGCCCAAAAATAAAACTAATTAAATTAAACATTATTTTTGGCCTGCTCCAAACTTGGGCTCCAAGCTGGCCCATGTGCACCTTCTACAAGAGACAGATAAGTGATCCATCTCAACTCTGAACTTGGCCCAGCTGCTCTTTCTTTGGTCTGCACCTTTTGGACTAGGCTCAATAATGCCTCTCTCACTCGCTTAGCTCTGCTTCTAGTCATCGGGCCTCCAACTCCAAGCAAGGGATCATGAACACTCCTAGGGTTAGGGCATGTAGCAAGCTGATTCGCATCATNTGATAAGTTCCAATCACCACAAGAACCAAGGGTTCTTGATAAGATCTAAAAGTTCTTTCAAAGAACCATGGAAGGAGAAAACCCTCAACTTTACTCAATAATCAAGTCTTAATTCTACCACAAGAGGGTCAACTCCCTTATAGAAGAAAACAAACCTAATTCTAAGTCTAATTGGGCAAAAGACCTGAAACAAAACCTAAATAAGCCCAAACTAATAGCTAAATATCCCAACATGGATAATATTAATATCATAAGTGAAATTGCTCACAAATTAGGCCCAAAATGGCTAAAAATTTGTCCAAGCCCAGAGCCACTAACCAAAACGTTCGTTTTGGGTCAAAACTCATTATGCTAAAAAATGCATGGGGGTTGCGGCACCCAAGGCCATGCCCTTAGGGGCTGCAGTGCCCAACGTGCTGCCTTCCTTTGCTGCTGAGTCTGAAATAAGGTGCTACAGCGCCCGACATTATGCCCTATCTTCAGCAAGCTCATTTTTAGTTCAAATGAAGTTCACAAGCCTTTGGTCTTCATCCACACTTGCTCCTTGAGCTCCAACCCTTCGATAGCCACTTGAATCTTCTTTGCTTACCATGGCTCATTTGGAGCCTTGTTGGTGCTTTCGTGATTCTCATCATTCCCCCTTTCTTTGAAAAGATTCATCCTCGAATCTTCACCTACATCAATGGGAGAACAATTAGTTGCATTATAATGGGAATTTAAATCATACTCACTAAGTAGCTCTGGCTTGTGAGCATGGTTATTGATCCTTGCCACCTCTCACACCCAAGCTCCCGGGTTGAAGACCACCCTTTCAAACTCCTTGGGAAGAAAGTATTATGGCCAAGTCTCCTTGGGGACTCCTAGTTCAAAGACCACCTTCACAAACTTCTTGAGAAGAGGTAGTGTTTCCAAGTCTCCAATGCCTTCACCAAGGCATACACCTCCTTGTCATATGTGTGGTCATGCAAGGCAGCTCCACTTAGCTTCTTGATAAAGTATGCAAGAGGTTGTCTTTCTTGCTTCAATCAAACTCCAATAAAGTCAATTTGATGTTGGAAAGTATCTTCAAAGTACTAAAAGAGGGGTATATGATGTGACTTTTTCCGGCAAGTGTACCGGGCCACACAAGTAATATAATGATGAGTAGAGTATCGTTCTCACGAGGATTAAGGCTAGCAACTACCAATTTCACCAATAAAGATTCTATTTGGAAAGATCAATGGTTTGAGAATGGTTGATTAACTAAAGCTAGAAAATAAAGCAAGAACAATTTAATAACAATTAAACTAAGAAATTAACAATGAACAAAAGAAGGTTAGGGGTTAATTTCACTCGAATTTGACTCCGGTTATTTCTTAGACAAAATAACCTTTGAATCACTGAAGAATAAGTTATTCTAAATACAAATCCTTTGTTGTTGGTCAATTTCCCTAATTTGATTGAACTCAATCCCTTGGAAAAACAACCCTACCTATCTCAATTAATTGCCCAATTCCTTGGTACAATAAACTTGTCTAGGTGATTAACCTCTAGGAAATTAATTCAAGACCACATAAACTAAGTTATCTATTCCTAGATTAACTTGATTTATGGTAGAGATTACAAGAGCATACCCATATCTTACTATCCCTAGCATCAACATGAGCCAATAAATCATTCAAATGGTGGCCAAACATTCAAAAGCATTAAGAACGGTAAAATCTACTCCAACAAATAGATTTGCATCAAAATAACATTATTCAACAACAAAGCTTCATCAAAATACGAGCTACATCAATCCCTAACTAAGAGAGTTTAACTACACATATTTAAACCAGAAAAATAGATAAATGGAAGACAAGATAGAATCAGAAAAACTCATTCTCATGAATTCTTTCAATGGGTTGATCTTCTATCTTGCTCTTCTTCAACCCCTTAGGGTTGGGCTGCTGCCTTTGGCTCTGAATCGTGCCTCTGGATGTCCAAAAAAACATAGCTCCCTTCCTTCCCCTCTTAAATGAATATAAATACAATTCTAAATGTAGGGTTTCACCTTTAGAAGCTCGAACACGGCCTAGACACGGTCGTGTTCACTTATGGTGGCTGGGCATGTTCTTAAGATGCTCTCTGGATTGCCAATACAGCCCGAAACACGGCCGTGTTGCTTCTTCATTCCTGGTTGTGTTCATTAGTGAGCTGAGGCAGGCATTCTGGAGCTACAACACGGGCATGGACACGGCCGTGTCCCCTATATAGACTTCAATTGCTTTTGATTCCTCTGCCTCTTAGGATCAATTAGCCACCGAAATCACTTAATTTGGACTTAAGATGAGTAAGTTATGCCCAAATCTCTTCATAAAGGTCCAGACCCGATTCCAGGGTATCGGTTCTGATTTCTGGGTTAAATTTTACCCACTGAATGTCCGAATTAGCCTTGGAGGTCTGAATGAAAGTTGTAGATAATCCTCTTAGCTTTCCTACAAGGTAAAATTCACCATTTTTAGACATCCAGAACTAAAAATATACCCGAAATACAGAAACAGTGTCAAAAACATGATAACACAAATATTGGGGTTAAGTACCATGTTTAAAGCAAATTGTGCTCAAATCTAAGTAAGAATCCATTGATAACACATGGAACTTAACGACATAAAAAACACATATCAAATAACCCCACACTTAAGCTATTGCTTGTCCTCAAGCAATTCAAATAAGAACATGTCTCTTTACAAGCTCTACTCTTGGGAAAACGGTTAAATTCAAAGAAGTTAATGCTCTGTACTTTACCCTAAACAGCTGCATTATTCAGTTCCTATACTCAGCTCATGAACCCAGTTAATGATCCACAGCATTGTCTTAGCTCACCCGTCTGTATCTGAATGGAATTACCCTGTACTTATTACTATTATCTAAACCTGACAGAAATATAAAATCTGCTACTAATTTTCTTTTTCTTTTGTTGCATAGCTAGGGGTTCTAGGAGGTGGTGTTCGGTCATTGCCTACAACCCACATTCAACTAGTTATGCTTCATTGGCATGCTCATATCCTTCTCCAGTTTTAGGCACAGAAGGTAGAAGAGCAGAGCCCCACTATGCTTAAAATAGCTACTCAATTATTTTTTATTTTTATTATTTTTATTTTATTTTTCTTTATATATTTTATTTTTTTTTGTTTTTTTTTTAATCAAAAGAAAACACAGGGTATTATCCATATCAGACATTCAGGGTTAACTACTACAAGGCTGTATTTCAATGTCCCAAATCCACTGAACCTAAGTGGTTACCTCATAATGCAGCTAGCTAAAAGGCAAAATACTAAGCAAAAATACTCAAACACAACATAGAAAGAAAAAAATTCTCCAGGAAGATCACTTCAAGAGCACATGATCCTAGATCGAATTACTTCAGACATATACATCTTGTTCAGTTCATGCATCATATTCAAACATTCCAAGTTCAAGCATAAATATACCCCCCCCCCCACACTTAAGTAATACATTGTCCTCAATGTATTAAAAGTTAAATTTAAAAGGACAGACACTCCCTGAGTGAAGAGGTTCATGTCGTTCTGAACAAGTGAGGGTGACATCCCAGTAAGATAGAAGGTGAGACTACAAAGAAAAGGATACACTAGAAAGAGGGTGAAACAATTAAGAACAATAAAATTTACTGGAATATTAAACTATTAAAAATCATGCCAAAAAGAAAGTATCAAAAAGAAATAAAGAAGAATAAACTAATCCCTAGGTTAATCTCTGGAATGCTCAAAGTGTGTCTCTGTAGCAGGAAAGTCAAGTGGCGGAGCAGGTGGTGCTCGGGAGGAAGGGCGTGGGGGAGGAATCGGTGCAACTGGAGGAATTAGATCTGCATCCTCGTCTGCGTCATGGAAGTGAGATGAGCTGGGTGGTGATGGTGGCTGAAGTCCCATGCTCTGGCACATCAGCTGCAAGGTAGACTGGACCCAAGACATCCACTATACCATATCATGGCGCATCTGGTGGTGGTCCACGACGAGGTTGTTGAGTCATGCCCGCGTTCCATCGATCTCCACCTCCATGCGGCACAGCTGCCGCTCGAAGGTGATGGGTTTCCGATCCTCCTCCTTGGGTGATGTGAAGTGAACTCCTGGAAATGGCTGTGATGATGGAGGGGATGTGCTGGGGCCTACTGTACCTGCCTCTTGGGGGTGACTAGTAAATGGCTCGTCTACTCGGGGCTCCTCTGTGGCGTCAATGGATGGTCCCTCTGCTAGTGATGGCTCATGGACTACTCGTGGAGGAGCACCGACTAGAGCTAGGTAGGTGCCCTGTGAGTCCATGCGGCGCTTGACTATCCCCATGGCCTTCAGGGTGTCCATCCCTAAAGGCAGAGGTCGGCAGGCAACAGTAAGAATGGACTCTTCACCTAGAATATCTAGGTTTCGAGCCAAACGAGTGATCACAAATGGGCCGATAGCGCCGAAGTTCCCCCTTTGTAAGTACCCTCTGACTAGCTAAAGGAATGCATAGCAGAGGTGGCAATGATGCTGCTCGTGGATACACCTCAGGTAGAACATGTCTCTCTTGCTCACCACTCCAGTGCTCTCTCGCCTCGCAGTCAATGAATGCACTAAAAGATTATGTATGAAGCGGAGGGCTGGTGAGCGAAGGGTGGAGGCCTTAGACCACGTGGCCTGGTATGTGGCCTCAGTGCTGATGGTCCGCCAGTAATCTGCAGGCTCTGTGGATGGTGAGTGCCAGTCCATGTCGCAAGAGTCTGAGACAAAACCCTGCTCAGCTAGTTCTGCTGCCTCTGTGAACTCCTGGAGGCTCATACTCTGCATGAAGGTGCCGAGGCGAAAACGGATGGTGTCCGGCTCTTGCCACGTGGTATGGGAATCTGTGAAGGTGCCGTTAATCTCCACCGTGGTGAGAAACTCGAGAGTGAGTTCTCGGTATGCTGGCTCACGAATCTCAAAGATGCTACTCCATTAGCTGAAATTGAGCAGATGGTGCACCTCCTGATCCAGGCCCAGCTCCTGTAGCATGGACCACTCGGGATATCGGCTAGGTTCGAATGGCTTCACTGAAAGTTTGGCTAGCCGCTCCTGGTGCTCAACCCCTTGGAATCTGAGGAAGGGATGAACTGTAATGTCTACGGCCCTTGATCTTCTCCTCTTGGCAGGTGGAGAAGGTGACTCCTGAGGTGTGGGGCGATTCTTCCTGGGTTGCAGCTTCTCACGTTGCTGCTGTACTCCATCGGTGCGCTTCGTCATATTTGTTTCCTGGAATGGACATGGGCATGTCTGAGATGATTTCATTCTTGGAGAGCGACACGGCTTGAACATGGTTGATACATGGCCGTGTTCTCCATTTAGATTCTCTGTAAGGTGTACACAGGATATAACACGCCCGTGTTGCATCCCGTGTTCTATAATATGACTTGTTGTGAGGCCAGCGCCCAGCGCCAGCATGGCCGAGAACAAGGCTATCTTCTTCCTTAATTCTAATGTTCATGACAACACCAGGCCAGCACCTCGAATCCTATTTAAACAAATTCAACTTGGGAAGAATTAAAACACACACTAGCAAACCTTAACTAATAGAAAAACAAAGACAAGAACAAAGTATTGCAATATGCAAAGAAAGAAATAAGTTACTAAGATAAAAACGAATTGGAAAGTAAAGGAGAAAAGATAAAAAGCTTGGGTTGCCTCCCAAGAAGCACTTGTTTTATAGTCCTCAGCCTGACTATCTCGGGAATAAATCAACCAAGATCAAAAATCAATGAACTAGAATCAAGAGTACCTCGCAAATACCAAAATTCAATGTAAGATCAGTAGTTCAGAGAAATAGAAATCAACAAATAGCAAGCTATTTGAATCAGATTAATTGACAGAAAATTAAAAATCCAAACTAGGACCTTATTGGTTACTATTAATAATGCTAATACACCGTTATCCCACGGCAACGGCGCCAAAAACTTGATGTGACTTTTTCCAGCAAGTGTACCGGGCCACACAAGTAATATAATGATAAGTAGAGTATCGTTCCCACGAGGATTAAGGCTAGCAACTACCAATTTCACCAATAAAGATTCTATTTGGAAAGATCAATGGTTTGAGAATGGTTGATTAACTAAAGCTAGAAAATAAAGCAAGAATGATTTAATAACAATTAAACTAAGAAATTAACAATGAACAAAAGAAGGTTAGAGGTTGATTTCACTCAAATTTGACTCAGGTTATTTCTTAGACAAAATAACCTTTGAATCACTGAAGAATAAGTTATTCTAAATACAAATCCTTTGTTGTTGGCCAATTTCCTTAATTTGATTGAACCCAATCCCTTGGAGAAACAATCCTACCTATTTCAATTAATTGCCCAATTCCTTGGTACAATAAACTTGTCTAGGTGATTAACCTCTAGGAAATTAATTCAAGACCACATAAACTAAGTTATCTATTCCTAGATTAACTTGATTTATGGTAGAGATTACAAGAGCATACCCATATCTTACTATCCCTAGCATCAACATGAGCCAATAAATCATTCAAATGGTGGCCAAACATTCAAAAGCATTAAGAACGGTAAAATCTACTCCAACAAATAGATTTGCATCAAAATAACATTATTCAACAACAAAGCTTCATCAAAAT
>QAOA01002314.1:162546-211796 GCA_003255065.1 Cercis canadensis
CTTGTTTTATAGTCCTCAGCCTGACTATCTCGGGAATAAATCAACCAAGATCAAAAATCAATGAACTAGAATCAAGAGTACCTCGCAAATACCAAAATTCAATGTAAGATCAGTAGTTCAGAGAAATAGAAATCAACAAATAGCAAGCTATTTGAATCAGATTAATTGACAGAAAATTAAAAATCCAAACTAGGACCTTATTGGTTACTATTAATAATGCTGATACACCGTTATCCCCCGGCAACGGCGCCAAAAACTTGATGTGACTTTTTCCGGCAAGTGTACCGGGCCACACAAGTAATATAATGATGAGTAGAGTATCGTTCCCACGAGGATTAAGGCTAGCAACTACCAATTTCACCAATAAAGATTCTATTTGGAAAGATCAATGGTTTGAGAATGGTTGATTAACTAAAGCTAGAAAATAAAGCAAGAACGATTTAATAACAATTAAACTAAGAAATTAACAATGAACAAAAAAAGGTTAGAGGTTGATTTCACTCAAATTTGACTCCGGTTATTTCTTAGACAAAATAACCTTTGAATCACTGAAGAATAAGTTATTCTAAATACAAATCCTTTGTTGTTGGCCAATTTTCTTAATTTGATTGAACCCAATCCCTTGGAGAAACAATCCTACCTATTTCAATTAATTGCCCAATTCCTTGGTACAATAAACTTGTCTAGGTGATTAACCTCTAGGAAATTAATTCAAGATCACATAAACTAAGTTATCTATTCCTAGATTAACTTGATTTATGGTAGAGATTACAAGAGCATACCCATATCTTACTATCCCTAGCATCAACATGAGCCAATAAATCATTCAAATGGTGGCCAAACATTCAAAAGTATTAAGAACGGTAAAATCTACTCCAACAAATAGATTTGCATCAAAATAACATTATTCAACAACAAAGCTTCATCAAAATACGAGCTACATCAATCCCTAACTAAGAGAGTTTAACTACACATATTTAAATCAGAAAAACAGATAAATGGAAGACAAGATAGAATCAGAAAAACTCATTCTCATGAATTCTTTCAATGGGTTGATCTTCTATCTTGCTCTTCTTCAACCCCTTAGGGTTGGGCTGCCGCCTTTGGCTTTGAATCGTGCCTCTGGGTGTCCAAAAAAATGGAGCTCCCTTCTTTCCCCTCTTAGATGCATATAAATACAATTCTAAATCTAGGGTTTCACCTTTAGAAGCTCGAACACGGCCTAGACACGGCCGTGTTCACTTATGGTGGCTGGGCGTGTTCTTAAGATGTTCTCTGGACTGCCAATACGGCCCGAAACACGGCCGTGTTGCTTCTTCATTCCTGGCCGTGTTCATTAGTGAGCTAAGGTAGGCATTCTGGAGCTACAACACGGGCATGGACACGGCTGTGTCCCCTGTATAGACTTCAATTGCTTTTGACTTAGGATTAATTAGCCACCGAAATCACTTAATTTGGACTTAAGATGAGTAAGTTATGCCCAAATCTCTTCATAAAGGTCCATACCCGATTCTAGGATATTGATTCGGATTTCTGGGTTAAATTTGACCCACTGAATGTCTGAATTAGCCTTGGAGGTCTAAATAAAAGTTGTAGATAATCCTCTTAGCTTTCCTACAAGGTAAAATTCACCATTTTTAAACATCCAGAACTAAAAATATACCCGAAATACAGAAACAATGTCAAAAACATGATAACACAAATATTGGGGTTAAGTACCATGTTTAAAGCAAATTGTGCTCAAATCTAAGTAAGAATCCATTGATAAGACATGGAACTTAACGACATAAAAAACACATATCAGTATACCAACACTAGGTAAAGAAAGGTCAAGTTTGTTAGTGCTAAGATAAATAAGCTCGCTTTCTTTTGCATATATACTCAATTGCTGTTTCTCTTCTCTTTCAATCAATTTTTTAAAAACGGGACCGGACCAGGCAATCTGACTGGTGCCCAGTAAGGAAACCGGTCTGGTTCATACCCTTGAGCCTCTGTAGCAGTTAAATCGCTTAAAACCGGTGAGAACCGCTTGAATCAGTTCAGTTTTGACAAAACCATATGGCTTGGAAAATTGGCATAAATGAAGAGAAAATTATCCATGCATGGATTTGAACCCCTTTCCCTTGATTCAAATTCATGCTTTGCTACTAGGACATTACAACTTTTGAGTATATTACCGCATATAAATATATTTATTAATAGAATCGTTAGGAAATTAATAGAAACAATATTTAATGGGTTTGAACCTATTACCTCTTACTCAAAAAAATTCACAATCCAAACCACTAGGACAACTCAAGACTTACATCAATTGTTGCTCAAAAATTATTTATTAACTATTTAGTAGATTTATTTAATATTATATATTTAAATATGTAAAAATTATAATACATACTTACATATTACATATATTTTAACTTAAGACTTTTTACTAATTTCTAAAAATTATATATATATTTTTTCTCTTGGTCTATTTTGCATGATTTAATTGGTTTCTTAGTTATTTATTTATTTGTTTGGCTAATACTATGTGACTTTGTCTCTCTCTTTTTTCTTTGTATTATTATCTAGTTAATTATTTATATGTTCTAATTATCTAATTTTGCTATATTAAAAGTTGTGAACTTCATTATATTGAGAGTATGTGAACTTGTAAGAGATATTGGCTATTGAAATAATCTAATTTTGTTATGAGACACTAATTTAAATTAGGTGTATATAGATTAGGTTTTATATCTTTTGATTTTTTGTTATTTGACTATTTAAGTTTGATACTTTCACTTACGAGTTAAGTTTGATGATTTGTGCTTCATTCTCCATGTTTTATTCTTTGTGAATCTTTAAGTTTGAAAAAAGCTTCGATTCAACCAGTTCGACCAATGGTTCAACCGGTCCGACCGATCATTTTTTGCCACACCGGTCCGGTTTTTAGAACATTCCTTTCAATGCTCTCTTCATTTTTGCCTTTCTCACTCTTTTGCTCTACACTTGGGCTCTCAGCCTCTTTTGCACTCATTTTCTCTTCATTTGGGCTCTCGGCCTCTTTTGCACTCATGTTCACTTCACTTGGGCTTTCAGCCTCTTTTGCACTCTTTTCCTTCAAGCTCTCAACCATGTTGTCCTTTGAGCTCTCACTCTCTTTTCTTGCTTCACTTCTATTTTGAAGTGTCTCTTGATCACCAAGCACTTGCTTAAGAGTCATAGGCACAAGAGTAATTGGCTGTTTATTCAAAGTGAAAGAGAATCTATTTGTAGACTCATCATGGGTTACACATCTATCAAATTGCCATGACCTACCTAAAAGAATATGTCCCTCATGCATAAGAACTACATCACATAGGACTTCATCCTTGTATCTCCTAATAGCAAATGACACCAACACTTGTCTAGTCACCCTAATCTCTTCACATTCATCTAACCATTGAAATTTATAGGGTCTATGATGCTTTAAAGTAGGTAAATGCAGCTAATCAACTAAGGTAGTGCTAGCAATATTGATAGGACTACCACCATCAATGATCATGCTACATACATTCTCATTGACAAGGACTCTAGTGTGGAAGTCTTAATAAGATGACATCTTCATTTGTATGCCACTTGGGTCATGATTCACATGAGCATGTCTTGTCATCCTTCCTCCTCCATCATGTCTAGCAAACCGATCTTGGCTTCTGGAGTTACTTTGCTCACTATATTTCTCATCCTCCACAACAATTCTCCTACTTCTCCTCCTTACTTCGGGTGCTCTAGGTTGCTTCCTTTGAAAATTCTCCTCAACATCCCTCTTATTCCTCCTCCTTGCTTTGGGTTCTCTAGGTGGTTTCCTCCTTTGTGGATCATTCTCATATCTATCCATCCTATCATGCAACTCTTCAAATCTCATTTCTATTCTCGCAAAATGTTGCTGCATGGCACAAAGTGTGGAAATTTGGTTCCCCACTTCACTTTCTCTATCCATGATGTTCAAATCCTGAAAAAGTTGTTAGCAAATAACCTCACCACTCCCTCATGTGTTTACTCTTTAATGATGTCACTCACACTCGTGTTTGACTCACTAGTGGCTCTTACCTTCTAATGACCTCACACTCTTGCCTTTTTCCACTCTTACTTTCCTTCCTTAGTTCTTTGTGGAACTAATGAGTAAATCAAGAGCTTAGGCCAATGTGACAAACATCCAGAACAAATCACTTACACATAGAAAGAACAAGGATGGCACAAATTCAATGACTTTAAGGAGAAACAAAATGAACACGAATAGGGCACAAAATCAAGCAATTAATTAGCAAGGAAAAATTCAAAAATCCAAGAACAAGAATAGGGTACTCAATACTGAATTTGAATTCACAAATAAAGAAGGAATTTAGTTTGCAAGCAATTGGAGATTTAAAACAAAAGGTAACAGAATTTCAAAGTCAAGTTGATCCTACCAATTCAAGCACAATTTGAGTAAAAGATAGCCACCTCAACTCAAAAGCTATTGCATGAAGCATCAAACAACTCACAGGCAATTAATTCCACGCTTTTAATCAAATCCATAACTTTTTTTTTTATACAATTTTTTTTTTCTAAAAAATTGCTCAAGAACACTTTGAATGTTCATCAATCTTGCCCAGATTTTTTTTTTATATACTATTGATTCATTCATGCTTTATTCAAGCTCAAATCATGAACTAGATGGACAGCAGCTCAGAATTGCACAAAGCAAGAGGAATCAACAAGATAATCCAAAAGAAATGAAATGGAAAAATGTCAAACAAGGCTCTAATGGTAGTTACCAAGGACACAAATGAAAATACCATAAAATTTGCCTAAAAAATTTCCAAAAATTCAAAGAAAATCAAAAACAAGATGAACAAGCAAGAACAAGAAGAAATCATGAAGAACAATGGAGAACAACAACTAGAACAACAAGAAAAACACAAGAACCACAAGAAATTCAACAAGAACAACAAGAAAAATGGAAGAACAACCCATTATTATTATTTTTTTTTTTTTTTAGCAATCAAGAAACAAAAACAAGAATAATCGAATCTCGATCAGAACCACAAGATCTGATACCAAATGATGTGAATCCCTATTGGGTAGCCCAAGATGGAGATTCTAAATGTCCATTGAACTATCTAAATCGAGTTTTGGAAAATGAAAACGAGGACCTCGACCCGTCACTTACCAAAGCGGGAACCGAAGGTATCTGGGGAAGGATATGAATCACGCTCAAGAAATATAGAAGGCGAGCAATAAGTTCTAGGATTGAACGCCACAAGAACCTAGGGTTCTTGATAAGATCTAAAAGTTCTTTCAAAGAACCATGAAGGAGAAAACTCTCAACTTTACTCAATAATCAAGTCTTAATTCTACCACAAGGGGGTCAACTCCCTTATAAAAGGAAATAAACCTAATTCTAAGTCTAATTAGGCCAAAGGCCTTAAACAAAACCTAAATAAGGCCAAACTAATACCTAAATATCCCAAAATGGATAATGTTAATAACTTGAGTAAAATTGCTCATATATTAGGCTCAAAATAGCTAAAATTTGGTCCAAGCCCAGAGCCACTAACCAAAATGTTGGTTTTGGGTAAACACTCGCTATGCTAAAAAATGCATGGGGGATGCGGCCTACCCTTAGGGGGACTATGGCGCCCGACATTCTTCGCTGTCTTCAGCAAGCTCATTTTTAGTCTAAATGAAGCTCACAAGCCTTTGGTCTTCATCCACACTTTCTCCTTGATCTCCAAACTCCTCAATCAACCCTCTGATAGCCACTTGAATCTTCTTTGCTTGTCATGGCTCATTTGGAGCCTTGTTGGTGCTTCTGTGATTCTCATCATCTCTTTGGTGTGTTCCTCTCGTATTTCCATCAAGATAAATACTTTTAGTTTCTAGTTTCCAACTTAGAGATGTCTAGATTTTTTAGAAGAAAATGGTTGACAACTATTCAGGGTAGGGACTAGTATCACTACAAGGAAATTTCTGTTTTCGAACGGAATATTTTATGTTGGAATTTATTCCAATGGTAGACATTTTAAAAAAATTCCAACAGAATTTTGTTCCATTGGGATTCCATTTAGAAGGGGAGGGGAATTTTTTTCAAAATTTCAACGGAATATATTGTTTGAATTTTTTAAAAATTAATTGTTATTACTTTTTAAGAAATTTTTTTTAAAAAAATCAACAATATATTTTGTTGGAATTTTTTTTAGTGAAATACACCATTTCATTAATGCATTCAATTTTTTTTGAATTTTTGTCGAATTCCAACGGAATTTTTCCTTTGCAATTCAAATTTTCAAATACAACCGAGTTCCCCTTATTTCTCTCTCACTTATCAATTCTTTTTCACCCAAATCACTCTTCTCTCTTCCTCTCTGTGCCGCTCCCCCTCCAATCCTCCATGTTCGGAGGCATGTTCCATTTTCCAATGGATTTCGGCGTCATTCTTCCATTTGCAGTGTGTGGGTTGAGCTCTCATATGTTAGGTAAGTTTTTCAATTATCCAAAACCCAAATCCCATTTCTCCCTTCTCACTTTGATTTAGATTAATTTGTTGTTATTATTTTGTTTTAATTGGTGGATTGAAGTTGAAATGACATGTAGAAGTAGTTAGATTGCATAATTACAAATTGGATGCATGATTAGTTGTTTAATTTAGGGTTTAAATTGAGTCCGAAAATGACATGACCAAATTGACAATGGGTGGACTTTATTTTGTTAAATTTGTTTAGGGGTTTTGATGTATAGGTGGTTTGAAATTGTTTTATGATTTTTTTGTATTTTTTTTTATGGAATATGGAATTTTTGTACTATTAAGATAATTATGTCCAAATTTAAAAATAGATAATGTAAATTTTTTATAGTTGAATTTCTTTAAGGCTTTTGATATATGGGTGGTTTGAAGTTGTTATATGATTTTTTGATAACTTTTTGATGGAATATGGAATTTTTGTACTATTACGGTAATTATGTTCGAATTTAAATATAAAAAAATAGATAATGTAAAAAAAAAAATATTAGTTGAATTTCTTTAGGGCTGGGTGGTTTGAAGTTGTTTTATGATTTTTAGGTATTTTTTTTTATAGAATATGAAATTTTTGTACTATTAGGGTAATTATGTCCAAATTTTAAAAAAAAAAAATCGATAATGTAAATTGTTTTGGTTGAATTTCTTTAGGGCTTTTGATGTATGGGTGATTTGAAGTTATTTTATGATTTTTAGATATTTTTTTATGGAATATGGAATTACTTATACTATTGCTCAATTTATGCATTTTTTGGATATGAAAATGTTGCTTATTTTTTCAACTACATGCTCTTGAATTCTTTCTAATATTTTCTTCTAAATGCTTTTTGTAGGTTGGAGAAGAATGAGCTCCTAAGCATTTATACCTTTAAAGATATATTACACATCTAGTTTGGTTGACTGTATTGAAGACTAACTATGTGAAGGATAAACTTGATGTAATTATTTGAGATGTAAACTTTTATACTTAATACATTACTAACTTATAGGAATTATTTAACGAAAAGGATATTTTTGTTATAGAAATTATTTAATGAAAAGAACATTTATAAATGGTATATTTTGATTTTGAATAAAATATCATTTTGTTCCTTAAAAAATTGTCACACTGTCACTTCAGTCTCTAATTTATTTCTAGTGCCACTATAGTCATTCAATTTATGTTTTGTTAGCCAATTTAGTCCCCCGTCTAGGTCAATTAGTGAGATTAGATGAAAATGTCCACGTGACAGTTAAGTGATGACATGACCGTTTGTGTGGTAACATGGCACATTAAAAAATAAAAAATAAAATGTTCTCTCTCATTTCTCTCTATATCTCTTCCGCATCATCAAGGACTCTTCCTCTCTCTGCAACTCCGTCTCTCATTTTTTTAATGGCACATTTTCCGTTAGAATTTAAAATTCCAATGAAAATTTACTAAATTCCAACAGAAAATTTTTGTTGGAATCCAGATTTTTTCTTGTAATGTATACAAGTCTTATCCATTCCTTTATCCATTCTCTTTTTGTGATACAACTGTTGTCTTTGGTTACTTTAATTTTTTTGTCGTAAAGTGGTTAATATCTATGATTGTAGTATTTGATAACGTTAATGATTGAGTCATAGAGATAACAATGTGGTGAGAAATCAATTTTGAGAATAAGGCTAGTCTCGAACAAGTAGCTAGGTAAGTTGGCATTAGTTAACTTGGTCAAGTTGGCCTCAATCATACTAAGTCAAGTTAGGCTTTGAAAGCTTTTTGTCCTAAGGTCTATCTTTCCAACTTGACTATGCTTATGCAAACCTACCTAGCTACTTGAGCCCGGTCGGCTGTCATAATGCTACCCTACCTACTTACTTGATAGAAACCAACTTTATTCTTCAAGACCAAGTTCTCTAAAGAGCCTTGTTACCTATCTAACTCAATCATCAACATATATTAAATTTGTATAAGGTTCATTTTGGGTCCATTGAGCCTTAGATAAATGCTGCTGCAACCACGCAACAAATGCTTGATGTGTTCGAAGTAATTGGAATTGTCCATTTTGGCATTGCGGGAAGTGCAAATAATTCGTTGTCCATTGGAGATGTCACAGTCGCCAAACAATTTATGGACAGTGGCTTAGGGCATTGGCAGCTATTATTAGCTTCTCTAATGTCTATTAACTTACTCTGTTCTAGTATAATTGATCACGTTAAGAAGTAGTTAATGATCCCTTATACATATTATAATGTTTGAAGAATTTTATTTAGAATCAGGAAAGTCCAATATATGGAAGCCTCTGGTTTTTGCAAATGTTACTCGTGAGTGGCTACAACTTTCTGCCCATTTGGAGGTTAGACCATAAAATGCCCCATTCTAACTATTCTCTATATGACTCATATGTTTCTAAATTGTACAAGCACGCACCACTGTACATATAGTTAGTGCGCAAGGAACATTACTTCCAAGACAAAATCTCAAAGAAATATGCTACCTAAGAAGCACGGTCATGGATATGGGATATGACGCGATACGGAATGAGAAAATCTAAAAAATGCAAGACATGACACGGTATATATATATATATATATAGATAATTCAATCAACTCATGTCCTAACTAGTTAATTAATGAATTTATTCACTTCTATCATATTCCCTCACCAAAAAAGATATGAACTCAACATGTATGAAATATTAATTTCTCTTCCAAAATGAATACAATTAAAAGGATATTATCAATTCATTCTACTCTATATCTCTTCATAGCAAAAAAGAAGAATATCACATAATCATTCTAATCTATCCCTTCCCTAATATATTTATTGCATACAAGCAAAAAAATAATTTTTTTTTTCTAAAAAAAATGCCAAAACTGAGTTAGCCTTATCCATGATGTGTCCTAGCCGTGTCCGCCATGTGTCCGAGCCAAAAAAAATTATCTTTTATTTGGACACGTCCGTACACGTGTTAGATACTTGTCATAGATGTTTCTGTATCTGCGGTGTGTCGGACATGAGGACATGGTTTGCCTTGTCTATGCTTCCTAGCTACCATGCACTTTTTCCTTTTTCTTTCTCTGTGGGATTAATGTTTTCAGAAAGATTTACAAATTTTGCAGATTATAAATGGCAAGTTTTGCTTAAAACACGTAAATAAATATGCAACTTTATTAAATAAAGAGTAAAACCTTTTTTTAGTCCTTGAAAAATGCAGTCACTAACAAATTTGTCCTCTAAAAATTTTTGGTGACAAATTAGTCCTTGAATTATTATTCTGTAGGACAAATTAGTCCTTCGGTAGGGTCCCGTTAGTGACATTTAAGGACCAATTTGTCACCAAAAATTTTTGGATGACGAATTTGTCAGTGGCTACATTTTTCAATGACTAAAAAAGGGTTTTACTCTTAAATAAATATAACTTCACTAACTTGTAAAACACGTAGACAGTGATTTTTCAATAAACAAGTTGATCTTCATATATATGACTTTCAACATCTTCCTCATAAGTTATAATCCTTTGGGTAAAAATGCATAAATATGAGCAATTGTGTAAGCTCTGTTCTATAATACACAATGTTGTACTTGTCAAAAAAATATCATGTGAATAGAGGAAATGGCGATTACTATGCTATCCAAGGGGCTAGCAGTACTCTACCATATTCTAGTGGGACTCACATCCTAAAATTAGTGTTGTTGCAAAGATTCCAAAAAATTGAGTCAAGCATTGTGGGTTAGATTCTAAAACAGTTAATAGAATTTGAGATTAATTGTGTCAAATAAAATCACTATTTATGGCTATTATTAATTTGGCATTTTTTTTCTATATTGATTTGTTTATGTATTTTATAGGAATCTAATTGTTCTGACTCACATTTAGTGACTCTTTTTTTTTATATCTTTGTAATGACACCAATTTCAAGAAGTAGATCCCACTAGAAGCCCCTTAAATGAAAGGGTGGTGTAGTGCTACCTCCTTTTGAAGAGGAGGTATCATAGTGTCACAATATCCCTTTTGGAGCACGATGCAAAGCAGCGAAACCCCCCATGAGAAAAATAAAAGATAAGATATATGATATGTTATGCAATAAATGCAAGAGAATAGAGTCACCACCAATCGTTTTATTATATTTTAAACAAATGGAATGGTGCAATTGGACACCTAAAAAATAAAGGTATACATTTTCAAATTTTGGATTTGAGGGTTGATTACATGTAGAGATTAAAATGATTACCCATTTAATAATTTATTATCTATTTTTAAATTAATTAAATTGGTCATTATATTATGTTTTAAAATAAAATTAATGTTTTATTAGGCCATACTAGTGCTTCTAGCAAACCCTAAAAATATGCCTCGAAACTATTGGATAGAAAAATTGATTGTCATTACAATCCTCCCCCAATCTATTCTTTCATAGGTAATGTTTTAACGTTTTAATAACTAAATGATAACTAGAAAATGCGCAAAAATACAATTTATTATGCGTGTTAAAAGTAGTTTAAGAAACATAAGTTACTTATTTGTGGCAAAAGACTTTTATTGGAAGTCTTTCTTTAAGTCTACCTACACTTCTAGAAAGACTAAAGCGATACTCCTCACCTTTTGAATGTTAAGGAATCGCCATCATTACAGTGACCCTTGACTATTTTCTCATTGGTACTTTTGACCCATACTTTAAGGCAAATAAAACTATAATATTATGCTCAAGGTTTGATTTTCAAAATGCCTATACATCAAAATGAATTTTATCTGTGGCCAGTCTCAAGCCTTACCAACATTTCTGGTAAAACAAGAGAGGTCAATTTACCCTCGAAATATCAAAACATCACCATCATTATGACTAATTTTGATTATTCCCTCGTTGGTAATATTATTCTAGCATAAATAAAAATAATGATAAAATGTAATGAGATCGAATGCAATGTAACAAATAAATGACAAAGATACCAACAAGGTGTTGGCTTAGTGGAAACAGACTGAGCCCCAAGGCGTTCTAGGCCAAAGGTCCTGAGTTCGAATTCTTGGAGTTGCACTTGTTGGGAGGGATATACTGGTTACTGCTCTCATTCTGAATAGGGATTAGTCCTATATCCAAAAGGTGTGGGAATACCCTAGGTGTAAACTGAAAAAAAAAAAAAAATAACAAAGATACAATAATTAGAGAAATAAAAGCAATATTGAAAATTTCATTGGCAACAACAATGCTTATGGCATAACCATCAAATAGCCTCTAACCTCAAGAGAATTAGGAAAAATTGTTATCACAATTATTCCATAACTTAGTCCGTCGTTGGGGCCTTAATTTTTATTTTGTAAAATTAAAGGAAACCAAGCATAATGTGAAGCATGTGAAATAACTAAGGTAAACTAATAACATTATGATAAAATAAAAATGATAAATAAGAAAAATTATAGAATTAAAAAATAAGTTATATTGACCCAAAAGCAAAACAAGTATCCTAAATAAATAGGTCCGAATTAAAAATATAACCTTTAAATAAAAAATAAATAAAACTAGACTCAGCTAGCTAGATTAAGACAAAAAGAAACCATCATCATTCTGAATTCAGCCCAAAAGAAAATGAAACTAACACAAATGTGAGTCACATTGAAATCAAAAGGAATTAAAGTAGTAATTGGACTCCAACAGCAAAATAATGTGGACCCAAAGAGCAAAAAAACATGGACTCAAAAATAACAACTCAAAATTGCAATAAAAAAGAAAAGATAAATCGGACCAAAAGCAGTAAAACGGGAGCGCAATCAGTGGCTTGGTCCAATGGATAATAAAACCCAACAAACCCCAAATGAGCAAAGCCCAAACACTAACTCCATAATTGAAATAACAAGCCCACCATAACTAAATCAAATAAAACTCAATAGCAATGTTTAGAAGCCCAAACAAACTTAATTTAAAAAATAATAATAAATTGAAACTTAAAATGCAAAACCAAAGAAAAAGAAAACAGGAACAGAGAAAGGGGGCTGTGATGGGGAAGAAAGGCAAGAGACAGAGGGGAAGATAGGAACACAAGTGCAGAGAAACGCAAAACTCAGACTAAAATATTGTTTTGATCTTTGACTTTTGTTCACATTCTCAATTTAGTCCCTGAGTACAAGGTGTTCTAAAAAAGGTCCCTTACTTATCATTTTTAGTTCATTTAAATCCTTTCGTCAAGATGCCGCTTAGCACACTAACGGAAGTGCTTATGTATCTAGTTAAAAGATGACATGGTAGCTTGAAATGCCAACACAAACCCCAAATAACCCAACCACTTCAAACAATGCCGTTTTATCTTAGATTGAAATCCTTTTGTCTCTTTTTAATGAAGCTCGACGGGATATTTCATTTTGAAAAATGAAGAGTATTAAGCTATTTCACTTTGCGTTTGTTCTTTCTATTTTTATTTTGTAGTATTTGGGATATTTGAATTGGATCTCCAAAAAGAAAATTAAAATACCAATGTATGAAGTGAGTGCAAATTTGGGTATCAACACATAGCACACACTTATAGAAATACATGGAAGTTTTAGAATATTCAACTCAAATAATGCGAATAAAAAAGTTAATAATTGATCCGGTATTAATTAAGATATAAATATTATAGGGCACAAAAGAAAAATAAAATATTATCATTTTGTCAATGGCCAGGTTTGGATGGTGAATTCTGTATATTCTAATTGTTAGCACTGGATTTTGCAGACAAGCTTGTCCAATGATTTCCAAGTAATTGTCATTAGAGGCATATCAGGAGGAACACAAGAGAGCCCAATTGATCAGATATTTGAGTCGCTTGCTGCTTCCAATGTTGTAAAAGTCGTCCTCAGAATTTTGAAGATTTTGTTTACCACGGAGAACACTGCTGTAGCAGTTCTCTAGTCAAATTTCTAGTTGATTAATAATGTTATTTTCACTCTACTTTGATTCATGTTGTGTGATTTATCAACGCAAGTGCACGCTATCATTTAACAAGTGATAAAGAATAAGTAAAGTATCGTCTCACGATGATTATTTGTTATTAAGTATAGAAATTATGTTAATCCCAATTTTATCTAAACAAACAATAAGTAAGAACAATGACTATTAAACTAGAAGAAAACTAGACATAAATGGAAAACAAAAGCAATCAAAGATCGACTATTGAATTAAAGCCTAGGATTTCCGATTTCATCATAACTAATCAGAATTGAATTCTATATCTCATTAATTTAGAATTATTCTCCTAATTGATAGTTGAGAATCCTTAAATTTTCCACTAGTCTCTCCCAAAATCTAACAGAAATATCCTTAATTGCTAACTCACTATATTCCTACGTAAATTAAAACAACTAAGAATTCATTAAGCTTTTTGAATCTCATGTAACAACTACACAAACCATGCAAGTATATTCTTATCTTACATGCAATATATGGCATTCATCACAATGAACTAAGACACATAAATGTCCTTCCAATTTCATTATGATTAACTAATCATCTAATTAGTGATCAGTTAATTAAAAACATTAAGCACAGTGAAGAACACTCAACTAAGGAAAATAAATTATTGACTATATTGATAGAAGAATTCAAATCATCATAGTTAGGCTAAATCGTAGCCCTATAAAAGGAACTTAGTTCATAACTAAAACAATAAACATCCTAACAATTGTCCTAAACATGAGTAAACAAAGGAATAATAAGAAAAACTCGAATTGAAGTTGAATTTGATGCCGTAGCCATTTTCTTCTCTACGCATTGCTCTTCTTTCCTTCAATTCTCTCCTCTGGGAACTCCTTTCCGAATCCTAAAATATCCTATTTTTGGGTTTTCAGAAGTTCAGCCCATAAGGAAATGTTTTAGGAGAGGAAACATTGAAATTAGGAATTTTTACCCTTGCATACGCCTAGGCGCTGAAGCTACTGGACTGGACATGTATTTGTGCACTTACGGGCACCTAGACTATGCTCTAAGGTGCTTAGGCACGGGAACTGCGGCCTAGGCTTGCTCTTTGATGACAGTAGCGCCTAGGCTCTCTCATTGAGCGCCTAGGTGCTCAAGCTTCTGCTAAGGAACAACTTTTCTCCCATTTTTAGAACATTGGGGCCACTGAATCATAAGCCATTCCCTCTTTTCCTACAAAATAAACATAAAAACACAAACCTAAAAGAAAAAAAAAAATCCTTAAAAGCTAACTAGATGTTAAGTGAATGATATATAATTTGTGGATATAAAATCCACTCATCAATTCACACCACTATATGCTAGCATATAGTTGGTAATTTTGAAAAATGGGAAAACTATAAACACAATTTTTATTTATATAGAACTCAATACATATCAAAATTTCTTCAGCTATTCTTACATATAGTACTCCTAGGACCTCTCTAAAATAAATATCGTAACTGGAAAATGTTAACTAGAGAACCACTAACTACTAGTGCCTTAATGCCTTCATTCTTGGTAGAAAATTACTCTTTGACTCAAGTCTCAGAAAATTTTAAATTAACTTCTAATAGGTAAAATATGAGCTTCATAAGTGAAAGTTTAGATGAATCCAGTATTAATTAGATTATGTCAATTATAAGCCTATATATAGATAAAAAAAAAAGTATAGATATATTTTTTTTATAGAAGATATAGATAAAAGATTCTATAGATATATGTTTATTTTTTTAAGTTTGAATTGGACACCTCCTGTAGTTTTTATTTTGGCTTAATTACAATTTTGGTCTACCTATTTTAGCCATATGAATGTTTTGGTCTCTTATTATCAAATGACACATTTTAGTCTCTCAAATTTTCCAAAATGAACAAATTGGTCCACATCCCTAATATTGTCAAAAAATTAACGGTGTTGCTAACATGGCAAATGCTTAGCAGGCATGTGGCACTGATGTGGAAATTTTTTTTGGCACCCTGATTGTGCTCATATTAACTTTTTAGTCCCTCTATTTTTCAAACATCACCTTATAATCCTTAAGATTCACAAAATGAACGAATTGGTCCACTGGTCTAACTCTGTCCAAAAACTAATGGTAGTGTTGATGTACCAGACACATGACTTACATGTAGCAGTGATGTGGCAAAGAAAAAAAAAAATTCACCCTCTCTATTTCTCTTTGTTCAACTTCTCTTTGATAGAGAAGATAAAGAATTGAAACAGAAAAAAAAAAAAAAAACTCAAATACATCATAAATGGAATTGAACTAGATGCACATGAAGCATAAACAAATATATCCATAGTTAAATGGAATTGAATTCTCTAGCATAAGGACTATTATGCAAGAGATATATAAGAATAGTGTAACTATTAATATGTAAATAATATTAGCCAAAACATTTTATTAATTAGATCTTAAAATTATTATAATATCTTTTTATTTTTGTAGTTAATAAAATGTTATGGGGACAATTTTTTTTTTTAACTTTTGTAGTTAATAAAATCTTAAAAAGTGTCATTTGAAAATTGAGGGACCAAAATGGTCAAAATAAGGGGATCAAAACTGAAATCAAGCCAAATTTTTTTTGCCATATTAGTGTCACATAACTATGTGTCTGCCACATCAGCACCACCATTAATTTTTTGACAGCGTTAGAGATGTGGATCAATTCGTTCATTTTGTGAAATTTAAGGGACTAAAAAGTTATATTTAAAAATAGGGGAACCAAAATAGGAGACCAAAACTACAATTAAACTTAAATTTTTCACAAAATCTAGCATTGGTTTGAATCTCTCAATCATGCAAATTCATATTTATAAAATTCATATTAATTTGACACCAATTTGTTCTTCATTACTGAGAGTTACAGAGAATGCATTTTTTTTAAAAAAAAACAAAATATTTAAACAATTTAATCAAATAATTATGCCCACTTTTCAGAAAATTAATTTTTAGCTTGAACGGTATAAGATAGAGAACTTTGGGGACAGAAAATATCACAAAGAAAACTTGTCAATATATGCCTGGTATGGTCAGATAAACTATCCCTTGAAAACTAGTTTATGAACAACCAAAAAGGAGAGGCGAAAAAAAAAAGAAAAAAAAAAAAAACTACATTTTGCAATTTGCTTACGAGGCACAAGCAGCAATCACACATAAGGATAAGGTTACATTAAATACAAATATCCCAACTATCTCTCCAACACTTAGGCAACACAAGAGCTTTCTTCAAGTTGAGAGGAGGCTGTGAAGAGAGAAATATGGCAAAAGCTGGGAATTTGGTATCATCAAAGAGCTTCAACTCAGTATTCAATCCATGTTATCAGTATCATCCACCCAAGCCCAAAACCCTCAAGTTTCTGTCTCAGATTCAGAATTACAATGGTAGCAGTAGTGATTCTTCCAAAAGAAAAGACATGTCTCCACCGGTAATATTTTCTCCCTTTTCTATGCTTCTTTTAATGCTTCAAATTGTTACTAATTTTCAATAGCTGAGTTTGAGCATGGATTTCAGTTTCTGTATATCTGATTCATTAATTAGTGAAAACTACTTTCTTTCTTTGGGCACATTTCTATATATACTGCAAAAACTAATGCCCTACGCACTGCCCCCCAATTCCCCCCTTTTTTTTCCTTCCGAATAAAACCATAGAAAAATTATCTTCATTAAAGACAATTATTATTGATTTCTTTTGGCATAAAAATTCTTTATAAGTGCCTGGCACTGCAACATAGTCGTGTTTTGGAGTATAAGTACAAAAATACCCTTGTTGTTTTAGTAAAGAGTCTGTGGTTGAGTAGTGAAGCTGGCTTAGTGGAGCCCCTCCCTAGCACTAAGGTGCTAGCTTTCTCACTTCCCAGGTTTGAACCCGGCCCCTTCCCCAAACACAAACTGCTGAAGCACATAGTGACCCCTATCTAACTAAGGCAAAAGAAAAAAAAAAAATGGCCTGTGATTAAATAATACTAAAATCATTCTTCAAACTTATAAATTATGTGATCGAACTCAAAGTAATAGTTAAAATACCAAAAAAAAAAAAATAATCCATATAATTTTATTTTGTATGTAGTTATCACGTGGAAGTGAATGTTACTGCTTACTTAGTTGTGGTCATAATGTCTTCATATGTCATTATTTTATTTTGGGGTATTTTTATAATTATACTCTAAAGTATGATAGTGTAATAGGCACTTGTAATAAACTTGTATTGTAAATTCCTACCAAAAAAAAAAATTGTATTGTAAATACCCACTAATAATTTTGTTTAACAACTAAAATCATTCCCAAAATTTCAATTTGCTGAGTTTTATCACCTTTCAATTTGTATCCAAACCAGATTGGGAAGAATACGTGTAGGGCTTCTCGCCGTCTGATCACAATATCAGCAGGAGATGGAAGATGGCATGGGAATTGGACATGTGACTACCTGCTGTCTTTGCAAGACCTACAGTTACAGGATTTGGTTGAAGTTGAAGATGAAAGAGATAAGGATGCACAAGTACTCATCAAACTCAGCATTGAAAAGGTAATTCAATTATTTTTCAATAGTACAATAACTTTTTTACATATTGTTACATGATAATATTTATGAGCATTTCAGCCATTGTTTGTGTTTCTTTTAAGATAATATAATATTTTTTTAGTGATTTATATTCCAGTTTTTTATCTATATATATATATATATATATAAATGGATAAAGACAATTCCTTTCCTTGGTATTCAACTTTTCTTTTCCTGAAAACCCAAATCTTTATTATTCACAAAAAAAGATAAAGAAATTTTTGTAATTTTAACTGCACAAAGAAAAACAATTTATCCTCACAACGTACTCTTTAAGTAGACAGTTTCTCAAAAAGTTTGTTTTGAGAAAAAGAAAAGGAAAAAATATTCTCAAGTTCCAACCAAGAAGGAAAGATAATTAAGTTCTAAGGAATTGGAGTTCTAATTATGTGCTTATCACACGTGATGAAATGGCTAAAATACATTTTGATACTATGTGGTTATTTCATTTATATATACGGTTATTATGTTTATAATTAAATATAATAACCGCATATATCTATATAGTACTAAAAGATATTTTAGTCATTTCATCCCATGTCTCAAGCACCAATTTAGAACTTTAATTTCTTTAACACTTAATTGTCTTTTCTTCTTGATTTTATAACTTAGGAATAATTTTCCCAAAAAATATACCCCCACGTACACACATAATGGGGTGGGGTTAGTTGTAAATTTTTCAAAAAAAATAAAGGGCGGATTGACAGGCATCGCATAGTACCTGTCAAGATGCTAGTAATTGATAATTTTATTAGAAAAGGACACATATATATTCAGGTTTTTGGCTAAATAGTCATTCACTTGAAAAATGCTTAAAATATTACTCGAGTTATGTGATTATTATGTTTATATATATAATTATTATATTTAGTATATAATTATCTTAATAATTTTTCAAGATAAATAAAATATTCTCATACCTCTAATTCATTTGCCGTAATCTTATTCTATTTTAATTGTTTAATTACTTTTTCCAGCATGCAAGCTTCGGCTTATCCGTGGATGGAAGAATCATGACATCTTTCACTAGAAAATGTAGTACCTGCTGTTCACAATATTGTAGACAGGTATTTCTTTCATTGTAAACAAGTATTAATCAATTATGTTATGTAGAGGAAGAGTTCTAACTAGTGGAACGTGTTCTCCATTATAAGGTTGGTCTCTTTACCTATTTTTCTGATTTGAATTCCTTCAATTACAAATACAGTTGTTATTTACCTATAAACAAAAAATATAAAAAGAATCAATTATATTAAAGTTACGGTATTTTATTTCAATTTGAATGACTATTTCTTGATTTGTTTTGATGTTACAGATCGATACAGGATTTAAAGTTTGGGTTCTATTGGCAAGCAGAGATAATCGCAACATACATCTACCTGAAATTGGCGGTGACCCTTCATTAAGTCTCTAATCCTTAATTACTTTCATTCTTCGATAATTTCCTTATCACATTGATTCACGGAGGCCAACTCTTAGGAATTAGAAATATTTTGAGATAATTATTCTGAAGTTACTATTTGAGAGAAAAGACAAACAAGATCTTAAGCCAAATGATTTCCAAAAAAGTGTCTACCACCTCATATGAAATGATTAAAATACCCCCTTAATATCATGTGATTATTATGTTTATATATGTGATTATCATGTATAAAATATATGATTATTTTATTTAGTATATAATTATTATATTCAAAAATAGGCAAAATGACTTCATACTACTATATAATTCTAGAATAATAGTACATATGTTATCTACACAACTTGCATTTATAACTTCATACTACTATATATGTGCGGAAAAAATGGAGTAAAATAACATGTATTTAAATGGAACTATTTATGCTAATGATATGTGAGTTTAATGACACTTTACTTGGTCATAGGATGTCAACTGTTTTATGTAGAATTGTAAATTGAATTTTAATATGTAAGAAATTCAGAGATTTTTTTAAAAAAAAATCTAGATAGTTTTATCCAACTCACACCTTTGAATGTTCTTTATATTAAATTTAAAGTAAGGGTTTTGATAACAATACAACTCTTGCATTCATAGCTGCACAGAAAAAAATATAGATAGCTCCATCTGAATTTTACCCAAATTTTACCTAGGGTCAAATGAACTCCATCCATAAAAAATGTACATAGTTGTAGGTAAAATAGTAGTCTTTAGCCAATGAGGGTTGGTTCAGCTGGTAAAGATCAAATTATTTTGCTTACATAACTTAGGTTCGAATCTCACTGAAAGCAGTTTCTATTTGGTATGCAATATGTAAGCACCACTATAAATCTTCGTTGAGACTTGTAGCATGTCCTAACTTAGGAATGGGATAGCCTCCTGTTACCCTAAATTTTTATTTACTAAAAAAAAGTAGTATTTAAACTATGTAATGCCACTACAGACTAATTATTTTCACATGGTTTCATAATAGTATATGAGTTTAATTAATTCCACTTAAATTTTTTTATACAAATCCGACCTTACACACTGTCCGAAGCATTTCTCATTTAAAAATTAGCATAGAATATACTTTGAAAAAATCTCAGTACAATGTTAACGTCATTTAATGGTAAATCTAATACAGTTGCTCATGCAGGTGATATATGTTAAACCAGGATCTGAAGCTGATCTTGATTCCCTAGTACAAGATACCATCCGGCTAACCACCCCAGTAAAAGTATGAGTAGAATAAAAAATCCTGGTTCGACATTTTGGCTATCAAAGATTTGATGGTAATAGCTTAATTAATTAATAAATGTTTGCAGGATACTTGCTCAGAGTTGTGTGAAAAATCCGAGGCTACGTTGCAATGTACGTCTGTTTTGAAAACTTTATGACGAATAAGGTGAATTTAGTGATCAAGATGGAAATTACTTAAAGAACATATTCTTTGCAGATAATGCTGGGCAACACAAGGCTTCCATTGATAAAAGGTGGTCTAGACTATTGGAACTAAAGAAAACCCAAGGTAAAGCACTTCAATAATATATTTTGTGAAACTTATTCCATAATTGGGGTACTTTTGAAAGTATTTTCATCAATATCGTTCTTTTGAATATTTATATATTATCACAGTTTGAAAAAAAAGAGATGTGACTAGTACAAATGGTGACAACCTATGAGATATGTTGTTACCAACTAGGTGATGCTATATGTCAAATGGAATCACCATGTAAGGGACATCATTTGACATATGACGTCACCTCATATGTGGACACTACTTTTTGCAAGCACATTAGAGACCACAACGAAGGCTTAGGTGATTGTGCCACTATGGCACCAGAGGCTTGATGCCATAAGACATATGGCGTCACCAACCTAGTGACACAATATGACATATTGTGACATTGACTTACTTGACTCCCTTTTTTCTACTTGATTAAAATATTTAAATGTACAGTATTAGTGGAAACTCTTTTTAAAACTATGGCATTTATGGAATTTTTTCCCCAAATTACATTTTTTAAATCAAAAGCCTGAAAAAGCCAGTTATGATTTACTATTATAGAAGGCCAGTTGAGATAAGACATTAGACAAAGACATCTCATGACAAGAGGAGATTTAAGTTACTTTTGTAAGTAATGTTAGTTATAGTTAGTTATATAACTGTTAGATATAAGTTTATACAATTATACCAGTAGTCACTTTTTTTTTAATACGTATATGTAACTATCTATGAAGTTGTATAAATTTAAAGATCGAAGAGTAGTACTCATGAGGCATGGCCAAAGAAAAAAAAAAATCATTAGATATAAATTAAGTATATGAAACAGCTTAGTGTAGTAGAAAGGAAGTTGCAAATTGACTGTATGATTTATTTAATAATTGGACAGTCACTTTGGCTTGTGCAACTCGTTTGATTATGTAGATAATAAATTTTTAGATATAACAAAAAAAATATAAAGAGAAAAATGACAACTACTTTATTGAAATTTTAAAAGGAGGTAACGTTTAAGTACACGGATTTTTATTTATTTTTATTCCTGAGAATTATAGTTTACATTTAGTTGGTTTTAAATATTATTAAGAATGAGACAAAATATATTAGGAATCTTGATTATCTTTTTAAAAATAACCCTATTTATATTTAGGTAAATTTTTTTAAGAAATAAAATAACAAAACTTATTAACAATTTAAATAATTCTTAAAAATAAAACAAAGAAAAAAAAAATAACAAAATATTTGAAGAACTTGAAACTGCGATGGATAATTGTCTCTGGAACCACTTTATTTTCCTTGTCATCTCCGTCATCACCGCCGCCATCATCATCATAACCCCACCCCACATCAATCATAACCCCATTGTTTTTAATATATCTTTCTTGATGTATATTATTCTAAACCAATGAGTCTTGTGGATACTCCAGTCATAATACATACAACACAGTTTCCAATATATCTCACGCTTTCATACCATTCCAAGGGCAATCATGTGAAAAAGCACCAGAAACCAAAAATGTTACAAGATAATGGTGAGATCATCAAAACAAGAAGAGAATTAATTAGGACACAGCATAGGTAATTGCAATTAAACAGAAATACACAGATATTCTAATAAGTTTTCCAACCCCCATACGGTCAAAATTTTATATAGCACCTAGTGGTGTGAGAGCGTGCCATTTCGGGGTGAGCCGAAAAGAGTTTAGGGTTGATATCCCTTAACACTGCACATTACTTGTATCTGTCCAAATTCTTTTTCCCGGGTAAGCAAGTAAGTATAATCCTCATAAACATAATTTACAAAGAATTACGATCAGACCATGGTGAAATTGACCAAGAATCCCCCCACCCTTTCGTTCCCACTTGACAGCAAAAATAACATGGGCAAAGGGAAGATGGACAAAAAGTGAAAGGAAAAAGGTTAATCACATTGCAAGTCTAAAAAATCCAGGACAAACAACACAGCTTCAGTTAGCTTATTTTCCATAATATTTTGTGATACCATGGGCAATTGATCATCTTTTTGTAGGTTCAAAGGAAAAAGAGAAGCGAGTTTAACTAAACAACCTCCAGAAGGTATGTTATGGATACAATAGTAAGAGTTGACACACAGTGACAAAACCATATGGAATGCGCATCACCTAGGGCATGATTAAGAATGGCATGTTGAATTTCACCTCGGCATTAATGATGACCACCAAAAGATTCGCAATTGTAATAGTTTCAAATTGTTTCAACTATGATTATATAAGACATGCCAAAAAGTGCTAAACTACATCTGAAATCAACTCAGAGATCTTAAATTAGATTCCTAGAATGCCAGATAGAGGCTAGTAAATCCCTAACATATAATATTGGCCAATATTGCAGAACTTTCATGTAGCAATTTTCTGGCTGAAAAGTAAATATACGTTTTCTTCAGTCCAATTTTTCCCCACAATGGAATGATGGATTCAATATATTAAAATTTAGAAGCATATTATCAGCACAAATATCTACAATAAGATAAAGTGATATACCAAATCAAAGCAGACCAGACTTATAAAATAGATAAATGTTATAATTTATAGAGTTGAAGACAGTGGAAGTCCAAAATGATGCCTAGTCTTGAGGGCTTTTAAGAACAACTCTAACGGTACCACCACACTGAATCTAGAAGATAGACACATAGAAAAGATAGGCACCACGCATATAATATAAAGAGGGTCATACTACCTACTTGCTAGGCACAATTAACACTACACACTGATACTCCCATTACAGCACACAAGTATTGACAAATCCTTGGAAAAATGAAAACAGCAGACTGGTAACATCAACAGATAACCATCAGCACTTGCCTATAGAGAGAGCACTTATGTATAATTCTAACTCCTATTAAGATAATAAGACTCAAACAACAAAGAAATTGCTTCAACGCCTCTTGCTTAAGCTAATTAAGTTTGGAAACTACTAAACGCTTTACATCAGCTATTTTGCAAACCAACCCCCACCCGTCCCCACCCCCCCTTTTTTTCCTCTTTATCCCCATATATATATACCTATCACCTATAACTCTGGAAATCAAGCCCAGTCAGAAACATGAATTATGACAGACCATTCTTTGGGGTTAGTAGAGATTTGAGAGCTAAGTCACCGACTCTACATGATCCACAAACTTATTACGCAAACCCACTACCTTGAATCATTTTAATTTTGGATGATGAGGAAAAACAATAATAAGCAACCAAGAGGTCTGGCCTGAAAAATTTAAGAACAAGGCCAAATCAAATTTCAAGTTAGTAAGTATATATTGAGATGCCTTTCCTGGAAAATATAGTTCTCAATTATTTTATTAAGAGACAAAACCAAATAAATTAGTTCTGCAAATCAATTGAGCATGAACCACATAGCTATAACAAGATTAAAAACAAGGGAACATCATACATAGAATAATTAATTTAGGAGTGTGAAACAATAAAACCTTTTAATTGTAGTAGAGCTCGAGGCCCATGCCATCGTGGATTTCGTAATCTTTAAGAGTGATGTGATCCTTGTAGATGTTATACCACTTTTGGATGCGAATCTTGTCAGCTCTGGTGCCGGTTTGAGCCGCCACGAGCTTCTTCAAGTCCCCAATCGTGTCATCTTCATTGCACTTCACCCTCACCTTCTTCCCCAACCGATCGTTCAACACCACCTCGATCATCTTCAAACACAAAAACCCTAATCCCCAATTCTGTCTGCACCCAAAAGTGGAACCAAATGAATAAAGTAAAGCGAAAACCAATAGATTGAAACTACCCATAACAAGAGAAGACTAAACTAAGCAGGAAAGGAAAAAAAAAAAAAAATCAGTTTTGCTCAAGTATTCCATGTAGAAATTTGGATATCAATTATGCATATATATATATATATATATATAGAACAATATAGCACCAGATAAAAAGGAAAAATAAATAAATAAATAAAAGGAAATTATAACATAGAGCTCCAGTCTCCAGATACAGATAGCACTTGCCAGTACCTTAAACGGCAAAAAAAGAAAACAAAAAAACAGATTGCAAGTTTGCAACAGACAGATGCGATAGAGAGAGAGGGACTCACCAGAAGCTTGAACTGATCGCTGATGGGAGAAGAAGAGGCCGAGAGAATGAGTTGGGCGCGAGTATACAGAATAAATTGGGGAAAAGGTGTTTAATTAAACGGCGGCCGTGTCTGTGGTACATAGTACCATACAACGTGTTAGGTACCAATAAAAATTGGACATATGGCAGTGTACTACAAGTCAATTCGGTTTATGGAAATCAAAATTGTACCCTATGTTTGTTTAAAATTATAAAATGACTCATAATTTATTCATAAACAACCTTTTTCTAATTGAAATGTTCAAGTTTAGGAAAATAAAATTAATGATAATAATAAAATACATAAACTTAATTAACATTAAAGCTCACATATCATAAACTTTCAATGTTTCATATAATCAATATCAAAGCTTATTGGTAGTTTTGGTTCTTTTATTATATTAATTCTTACAAGTCAATCTCCTATTTTTAAAAGTGAACGACTTAATTTTTGTGTTTTTTAAGAAGTTGCAATTTCGGTCTAGCCATTACTTACCCGTTATAAAACAAATGACTTTGGCTTATGTGTCTTAAAATAATAATATTTTGGTCATTAAAATGCCACATAAGCATGATGTGGCACCCAATTAATCCCTAATTAACACATTAGGGATTTGATTACCAATCAGCCCCAATTAATTGGACACGTGATAAAAAATTTCCTCCTTCTCACCCATTCTACTCATGCGAAGAGACAAAGTGCTTGCCCCTTGTGCAATTTGAAGAACCCTAACCCCCCAAATTGTTGAGCGACAGAGTTGAGTGGGTGAGGTATAGAGCATCAAATTGAAGGAGAAGAGAGAGATACAAGGCTTGAGAGGAGTGTTTGAAGGTGGGAATTGAAGGAGAAGAATTGCAAATTTAAGGTTAGTGAGTTATGCGAAGAGAGACGTACAAGGTTGGTGAGTTCTATGAAGGCGTTGAAGCTTGCAACAACCATGAGGGGGTGGGAATGGATGCATAGAGATATTACGGCACACTACAAATATGTGCAAGTCACTACTTTTTGAAGTTGAGTTCTTCGAAATCCATAAGTTGAGTACTGGCCATAGCTTTATATTTGTGTATTTTTAGTTGTGGTCCTTCTCTGATTGAATATTATTATGCATTATTCTTTGTTTTGTTTGGCCATTATGAAGTTGTATATGTAATTTTAGTTGTGGTCTCGTTTGACATGAATTTTTAGAATAGAAATATGGAATCTTATGTTTTGTAGCATTCGAAAAAGTTGAATGCATGTGCTACTGTATATGTAATTTTAGTTGTGGTCCTTCTTTGATTGTATTATTCTATATTGTAGCATTCTTTTGTTGTGGTCCCTCTGTGATTGAAATTGTATATGTATGTAATTTTAGTTGTGGTCTTGTTTGACATGAATTTTTAGAATAGAAATATGGAATCTGAATATTGACTAATTTTTTTTTATTTCCTTGTTTTTCTACATTTACATATCAAGCCTACTGTTCAAGAATATTTCATGTTTGCCATACATTATGGCAGGTTTTTTTGTGAGTGACCCTTGTGATAAATATATTAGAGGAAGTTGTAAAGAGTCCTATGAATTTGACCCTGATAAAGTCCCTATAATTGAAGTTAAGAAAATGTTGCAGGAATGAGGGTATAGGTCAGGTGTTAAGTTGTGGTGTAAGATTCCTGGGAGGTGTCTAAGTGATGGTTTAAGACCTCTTAAAACATATTCGAGTGTGCATGAGTTGATTGATGTTGTAAAGGGCCACAGTGTAATCGATATCTACGTGGAACATGATATTGATGCTCTGGATGTAGTTGTTGCAAATATGTTACTATTAACTAATGCAGAAGAAGCTGAAAAGGAAACAAATGATGTCCCTAAAGAGAATATGTGTGAAGCTAATGCAGAGAATTTGAATAAATCCTAATTATGTGCCAACTGAAGAGATGGGAATGATGATCCAAAAGAAAATGGGCCAACTGAACCCCATGAGAATGATGCAAATGAGGAGGATGAAGATTACCAAAATGTGAACTTAGATGATCGAGATTATAATTAAGATTATGATTGGGGTGAGGCATTACCAAAAGATCCAAGGACTTCAACTAAAAGTTCAAAAGGCAGTAAGGAAAAAAATCCTACTGAAGCTGTTGGGCCATCTTAACAGTTAAGTGAGGGACCCTAACCTTGCAACCAATAGCCTACTAATGACCCTGTTGTGAATGTCACCATAGATATCCCAAAGGAGGATCTATACGACTCAGATTACTTAGAAACACCACTAGGATCTGATGATGAGGAGTATTTTACAAGACCAAAGTTTCCAAGGTTCAAGATGCCTGATGATCCAAAGAAGATCCAATTTCAACTTAGGCAGAAGTTCAACACATCTAAATTGGCGAAGCAGGCAGTAAAGGAATATGCCATTGCAAATCAGAAGGATGTGAAGCTAAATGACAAGAGAAGGTTGATTGTAAAATGCAAAGGTGATTGTGCTTGGGTATTGCGGATTAGTAAAGTACAAGGTCAAAGCTACTATCAAGTGAAAACTTTCAATGACAGTCACACTTGTAAATGTTCTTTGACAAATAGACAGGCTAAAACCAAAGTTTTGGCCCAAAAGTTAATGGACAAGGTGAGGAAAGAGCTAGAAGTGAAGATTAAGACATTGATCAATGATGCTCAACAAAAGTGGAGCTTGAAACTATCTAAATGGCAAGCTTATAGGGCTAAGAGAATGACAATAGATATGGTTGAAGGAGCTGCAGACCAGCAGTTTGCTCACCTATGGAGTTATGCTAAAGAATTAAAGAGGAGTAATCCAGGGACTTCTGTATGGATCAAAGTGAATAGAATTAGAAGGGATGAAGCCCCCTGTATTTCAGAGAATTTATGTATGCTTCAAAGCTTGTAGAGATGGTTTTGTGTAGCATTGTAGACCATTGATAGAGCTTGATGGCTGTTTTTTGAAGGGTGAATATGGTGGCCATTTGCTGAGTGCTGTGGGCATAGATGAAAACATTCAAATGTTTCCCATTGCATTTGCAATTGTTGAGGCTAAGGTGAAGGACTGTTGGGACTAGTTCCTAGAGAAGCTACTGGATGACCTTGGCTCTGTAGCTAAGAAGAAATGGTCATTTATTTCAAACCAGCAACAAGTATTCTCTTTTTACATAATCTTATTGGTCATGTATGATATTTGCATTGTAAGTTAAATTGTAATTTGGAAATTCAAGCTGAAAAGTGTTTGGTGATGCATTTCTCATCTTTTAGTTTCAAGTCATTATTCTGTGATCTATAAGTCGTAAAGAGATAGATTTATGTGTACATTGTGATCTTTCTCTTTATTTGTCATAAGACAATAAATTGTGAATATTTTCCATGACTATAACTGATATAGTTTTGTTATTTATGATAAATATGGCAGGGTCTTCAAACTGTAATCAAGAAGTATGGTGGGCTTAAATGTAGAACACCGAAATTGCTGCAAGCATACTTAAGGGAATTTTATTAAGGGTTGTAAAGAACATGATGATGATATAAAAGCACAAATGTGGATCACAGCTAGAGCCCCAATAGTAGAGGAGTGGGAAAGTGAGATGCTTGAACTAGAAAGAAATTCTTAGGACTGCTATGCTCACATGTTAAAATTCAAGCCACAAGTTTGGGCTAGATCTCATTTCAAAATTGCCCCCAAATGTGATCTACAAGTCACTAATATGTTGCTGGAAGAAGACAGTGAAGGTTGGTTATGTAGATGGGCAGGTGACCCTACTGAAAAGATCTATGAAGTGTCCCAGATGCCTAACAAGTAAGTTGTAAACCTCGCCACAAGTACATGTTCCTGTAGAGTATGGGATCTAACAAGCATCCCTTGTAAGCATGCATTATCAGCATTGGCATGGAATGGATATAACTATGAACATTATGTACATGCGACATATATGTTATGTGACAAAATCATTAAACTCATTTTCTCTATGTTTTGCATTCTTATTCATGTTATATTTGGCTTATGCAGGAAGGAGACATTTATTTAGTGCTATAGCAACATTATCCTTCCTACTAATGGACAAAGACTCTGGCCTAGAGTTGACAAGGGACCCATTGCTCCACCTCTTTTAAGAAGAGCCCCAGGCAGGCCAAAAGTGAATAGGAACAAAGCAAATGATGAGCCCAAACACCCAACCAAACTTAGCAGGCAATGTCACACAGTCATGTGTAGGAAATGTGGCAAACAAGGCCATAATGCAAAGAGCTGTAAGGGAAAAACCAGAGCTGATAGAGAGATTCCAAAAGGAGGGAACGAAGTATATATTTTTAACTCTATATTCCTTGAATTGTATAATTAAAGGAACATCAATATTCTTACTTGTTTACATTATTATTGTCTATGGCAAAATCTGAAGAAAAAACAAAAATAACCTGTTGGGATAAGTGTCAACTTTGAGGATCCAAATTGGGTAACAAATGCTCATATTACCATGGTTGCACCAAGTAAACAAGTGGCTGCAAAAAGCAAGGCCACAAGGACTAGCTACTTACAACTAACAACTTCAAGCAACCAAATTAATGAAATTGAACATGGAACTATCAGTCCATCTCAACCATCATCCATTATGACTCGCAAAAGAAAAGCTAATCAAGGCCAGCAAGAAGCAAACTCAAGTACAGCCATGCGCAAGGGGAAGAAGAAGACCTCAGTTAGTGCAAGCCAATAATGAAGACTTTGGAATTAATGGCAGACAACATGCTTTTTGGATTTAGGAATATTGTAATGGCAGAATACTATCTTTTGGGATTTAGGAATGTTTAAATGTAATTCTTTTGATGTAAAGCTTTATGGATTTATATTTTAATGTAAAGCTTTCAAACTTGTCTTTTTTATGTAAAGCTTTATGCCAGAATACTCAAGTACTGCCATGCTTTTGATGTAAAGCTTTTATGAATATTTAGAATTTGCTTATGGAATATGTATACATTTTGGAATGAATGATACGTGTAGACACCGTATTTTGTTTGATGTGTTTTTCGTGGCATAAAAAAATAATTTTCATAAAAATGTAGGTCTTTAATTTTTTATTATTATTTTTATATTTGAGCCTTTATAATAAAGCAAACCCTAAGCTTAGTCCATTGTTAGTCTAGTCTATTTGGCCCACTCTTTAATGTTTAAATTTTCTTAAATAATAAATAAATCAAAAAAAATGAGAAAATGAATTTTGTAAATAAATTTTTGTGTCACTAGATCTAAGAGTACTAATAGGATAGCAAAGAATAGATTTCATCTTCTCTCCATTGGTCCAAGTCCATGCATTATCTTTTTTTTTTAAATAATTGAAAAAAGAAAAAGGGAGATAGGCGGCAGTTACTTGGAGGGCAGAATGGGAAATCAAAGAAAAAGGAAATTTCATGAAATAGAGAGAAGAGTTATACGGATAAGAAGGGGAGAACCATTCGAAAAAAAGGGGAGAAGAGAGCAAGCAAAGGGAGAAAGAGGGAGAGCTACGAAGAGAGAGCAAGAACCAGAGGAAGAGGCGTGAAAGAGTGAAAAAAAAATAGAGAGAAGCAGAGAGCAAGAGAGAGAGGCGTGAGAGAGCAAAGAGAAACTAAAGGAGAGAGAGAGAGGCTAGCAATTGTGGCTTGAAGGAAAGCTTAAATTTGCTATTTGAGGAAGGTTAGAGGTAGGATTTGAGTGAAAAGAAAGGATCAATAGGAAGTTTGAAAGAAAATAAAGAGGGAAATGGAAAGGACCATTAGGGGTTTGAGTTAGAAAGAGAAATTGATAGTGGAGGGAGAAATCCAGTGAACTCTGGTGGTTTCTGACGGTAGTAGTGGCAAAGGATAATGGAGGCTAAGAATTTACCCATATCTACATCCACTAGACTCATTGCTCAACATCTAGGTTGGTTTACAAATGATTGACAGTAATTGTGATCGTGGGCAAGTTTGAGGGCTCTACTCGATAAGGCTTTGTTGCAAGCTAGAAGCAAGAGATTTTTATTTTAGCTTACTTTATTTTTTCGAATGTAATTAAAATCTCTTTCCCTGAAACAAGTATTGTAATACTTAAAATCATACATTTGCACTGCATATAAAATATATATTTGTGTTGCTTAATATCCGTAAACCTCTTCACTTATCATGGGAGGATAGATCGAGTCTAATTCTTTTATGGAATAGCTTTGTTTATCCAACCTAAGTGGATGTAGCGCCACCTTAGAGGGCGCTTTATGGGAGAAATGGGTGAAAGGATTCATGTCTCGATAGAAAAATCATGCACTGCACGTTTAAATTATCTCTTTAATTTTCTTAGATGTTCTTGTAATACATTTATTATTTTGGGATAAATAAAATCTATATTTTTGGCCATATTATGTTCATACAATAAATTTCAGGTAACCGTCCTTTAGACGGGTGTTGTGGGATGCCTAACACCTTCTCCACACACAAATTGACTCCCAAACCATCTCTAGTTCGCAGTCCATTTTTAAAATAAAAAAGAAAGTTTTCCAATTATTTTTTGTTTTCTTAATATAATTGGTGACGACTTCAAGTTTTCTTTCAAAAATTAATCTCTTTTTTTTAAAAAATTCATCATTTACATCATAGTGACTTTCAGATACGTTGTAACAATACATGTCTTCGGAATTCCGTGTGACTGGTTTCATTATTGTTAAATTTTGTTGTGTGCAAAGCACCAAAATATAGGGACCATTGCTCTTCTTTACATTCTTTGGTGTGCATTATTTTTGGTTCCTAACTGTCATGATGCATGCCATTTTACATGGCATAGTAATTCTGATTTCTTTAAGTTTATATGTTGAAGCTAACTTAAGCCAATGTCATTTGTTATATAGAATTAGGAAAAGAATAAGACAAGATTCATTGGCCTCAATTTTTTTTTTCTTACAATTCATAACTGTGTCTCTATAATGTCATAGAATTTTCCAATTTCTGCATAGGGTATTCTCCTTCAGTAAGAAACACTGAGAATAAATTCATGGGAACAACAGTACATTAATAGAGACTAGTATCAGTACATCAAAACAGTAAAATGTGAATTAAACTAGTCCTATTCAGCTTAAGCATTACAATGACTACGAGCTACTTTGAGATAGCCTTAACAATTACAATGAAGAGAATAACCACTAACGAAAGGAGAACAACAACAACCACAATGTAAGCTTTTTCTTTAATTTCAAATAGGTCCATCCTTCTTAGAACTCCTCTAATCACTTTCTTGTCACATTCACTGCTAGGAGGATCATGCCACTGATGGAAATTGCAACATTTCAATCCTTTGGCTTTTGCATCACACTCCAAAAAATGTCTTCCAAGGCTATCATGGCTCCATAAAGTATTCAACACAGCCTCCCTCTCACATAGACATAGACGCCTTCAACTTGTTAAGCCCTGGCCTTTCAAAGCACTTCTCGCACTTCTGGAGCCATCTTCCCTTTCCATTTCCTCTCCCTTCCTTTATTTGCTGACTCCCTGCGTGCTTAGGGTTTTAGGCCAGCAAAATGGCCACTTTATTTGGGGAAGAAGGCATTAAGTCCTCACATGCCTAGTACCTGACTTATTTAAAGTGTGTTTAGAAGAAAAATTGCCTAGCTAGACATTCAGTTGGCATATTAGGAATAAAAAAATTTATTTGTATTGCCACATCAGTTCCCTTTATTAGTAGATAAATAGAGCAGTAACGGCTGGACCAAAATTGCAACTTCTTCAGAAACACAGGGACTAACTCGTTCATTTTAAAAAATAAAGGACTGACTCATAGGTATCGGTATAATAGGGGGACCAAAACTTAAATAAGCCTAATATCAATTATCTATATCTATAAATTATTAGAAATAGAATACTTAGAGGGAACCATTATTTTCACACTCAATTTTGTTAATGTTGTCGCAATGTCCTTTTCGGGAGCGCAACGACGTGAGGCAGCGAAAAGAATAGGTATAAAAGTGTAAGTTTTGAAAAGCTTTTTAATTAAAAAAATGATTGAAGAAAACTAATAGAGTCGCCGCCAATAGATTTAAGGCATGATTGGATGCCTATATATAAAAAAAAGTTTGGTCTACATTATCAGAGTTTCGTAAAGGAGTTGGTTACGTGCAGGAAAAGTGTTAGCACCTTACGATGCCCGTTCTAGCGAACGGTTACCAATTTAATTTTATGTCATCTAAAAAATTGTTGAATGAAATTGGTCCTTAAATTATATGTTAAAATAGATTAATGTGTTATTAAGCCCCACTAGCACTTCTGCCAAAACCTAAAAAGATGCCTAAAAACTATTAGGTAGAGACAGTGATTGTCATTACAATCCTCCCTCAATTTATTCCATCATAGGTGGTTTTTAGAAATTTCACTAACTAAGTGATAACAAGATACACGAAATGCAATTTATTATGTGTTCAAGAAATGAGTTTGAGATTCGTGACAAAAGATTTTTATCGGATATCTTTATTTAAGTCCACCAGTACATCTGAAAAGACTAAAGTGATACTCCTTACCTCCGAAATGTCAAGGAATCATCGTCATCACAACCATCCTTAACTATTCCATCGTCGGTAATCTTATTCTAACATGAACAGAAATAATGATAAAATAAGATAAAATGCAACGTAAAATGTCAAAATATAGTAATTAAAAGAATCGAAGCAATATTGAGAATTTCGTTGGCCACTCCAGTACCTCTGGCATAACCAAGAAATTATCTCTCACCTCAAGAAAATTAAGAAAGATTGTCAACACAATTTTTCCCCAACTTAATATGTCGTCAGGCTTCGATTTTATTTAAAAAACAAAGTTAACATTTTAACAAAGTAAATGAAATAATAAAGTAACAATTTAGTGGGCTAAACAATAAAATAATGATAACTACAATAAAAGGGACTTATTCATATTACTAAAGTCCAAACTCATCAATAACAAGTAAAGCATTAAGAAATTATCGAAAAAATTGAGTAAATCAACCTAATTCAATGGGCTTGGTCCAATAAGAAAAACCAAAATAAAATTGGACAACTAGTAAAATAAAATGGGCCACCAAAAAAGAAATACTAACCAAGTCCAATCCAAATAATACTAGAACAAAAAGCTATGAAGAATAAAAAAGAAACAAGTTGAGCTGCTAGCCCAATTTGTGGGCCTAGTCTAGCAAACACATAAGTCAAACAAAACAAAACCCTATAACCCAGCAGATCCTAACCCATTTAGCCCAATAACTTAATAACTCAGAAAAAAAAAAAAGCCCAAACAACCCATACTAACACTAACAAAACCAAAAGCCATATTCAAAAACCCAAACAAACAAATATACACCTAAAATGGAATTAGTAAATAAGCTTTAAAAGAAGAAATCAGATAGCAAAATAGGACCATGTGATAAAGAGAAGAAAACAGATAGGAAAAGGGGGAGACAGAGCAAAAGGGGAAAATGCAGGGGAGAAAAGGAGCTTCTTTCTCAAGTCTAGAGTTCAAGAAATTGGTCTTAGCTTGAGTAAATGGTGTGCCAAGGTAAGAATCTCCCTCTTTATTTTATTTTTCTCTCTAGAGTTTCTCTGATTCTCTCTCTTTAAATCTCAGTTTTCCTCTCTCTAGGAACTGTTTCTCTTTCTAAAAATTGGGGGTTTCCATGTACCCTACCTCTGTGATTTTACAAATTGATGGTATGAAGGTAAACCACATCCCTCCAACTCTTTGTTTTCTTTCCAATTTCTCTTATTTCATCACTTCAAATCTTTGTGGGTCTCTGTTCTCTCTCTTTAGGTGATGTTTCTCTCTCTAGATTGGGTGCTAATGGGAATGGGAATGGGGGTGGAGCCATCGCTACCGGTGGTCCCACCCTTCTGCCTTGCTCCTCTCTTAGCTTAAAAATAAAATATTTCTCCTTTATCGAAATAAAGATAAGGAAACTCTTAATTTTTTTTGTATGATTGGTGCTCTGTGTGTGATGTGAGTACTAAAAGAAAGAAAGAAAATGTGAGGGTGAGTGAATAGAAAATATATGTGGCGCCCCTCCCTTTTCTTCAAATGTTTTCCTTTTTTTTTTTTTTTTTTTTTTTNTTTTTTTTTTTTTTCCAGAGCTCCTCCTCTAAATTGTATTCTGGTACCTCCTCTGTATATCGCTCTTAATTTTATTTTTTTTCTGGTTGCTTTGTTTTGTGAGGCTTTTATAGCCAGAGTTTTGTGCAAGTTACAATTGGTTACTTATTGATATGGGTTTTCTGTTTCCTTTTGGAAGTTGCAAGGGGCACTGACAGGGTGGGTGGTGCCGGACTAGTGAATAACATTTCGTCGAAAGCTGGATTGCCGCCCAGGAGTCAAGACTATATTGCAGAAAGATTGCTTGCCGCCTACAATGACATTTATTTCTTCTTTGCTTTTTATTATTCTTCATTTTTAATAATAATAATAATAATAATTTTTTTTTGTACTTTTTGTACTTTTTATCTTTTTAAGTTATTATTATTTTTGTAAGTATTTCAACATTTTTGTTTTTGTATTTGTTCTTTATAGGTTGACCCGTACGAAATTGGGTATCAACAGCAGCCCCTATTTGCCTATTCTTTCGAATAGAAAGGATACGGCAAAGGTTTATGACACTTAATTTTGTTAAAGGGATAACTCTATAACATGCTCAAAAATTTTCAAACAATTGTAAATGAGATGAGGTGGCAATGTGAGAAAGATTAAAATACTTGTTATGATTTTTTATGAAAGGTAAGAGATGCTTTAAAAGAGCGAAACCTGGGGACAAGTCCCGGCTAAAATTGAAAGAGGTATGATGGCCTAAAATGCGCTTTAGACACAACACCCTAAATTGAATGAGGGGCACGGTCACAAGACCTTGCGTAAATTGAAAGAGGTATGACAACCTAAAATGTGCTTCAGACACGACGCCCTAAATTGCAAGAGAGGCCCGATCGCAAGATCTTGCCTAAATTGAAATAGGTATGACAACCTAAAATGCTCTTTAGACATGACACCTTAAATTGAAAAAAATGTGCGGCCACTAGATCTTGCCTAAATTGAAATAGGTATGACGACCTAAAATTATCTTTAGACACGACGCCCTAAATTGAAAGAGAGGCGCGGTCACAAGACCTTGCCTAAATTGAAATAGGTACGACGGCCTAAAATGCTCTTTAGACACGACACCTTAAAGTGAAAGAGAGGCGTGACCACTAGATCTTGCCTAAATTGAAATAGGTACGACAACCTAAAATTCTCTTTAGACATGACACCCTAAATTGAAAGAGAGACGCGGTCACAAGACCTTGCCTAAAAAATGTGAACTTGAATGCAAAATAGATATCATGGGCGGTGCATCAATGAAAAGGTGACCCATTTTAAAACATTTGAAAAACAAAATTTATTTCCTTTTAAACTTATTTGTTCACCATTACACCATGTGAAGGCACTATTATGGACTCAATGGCATTTCGTTAGTGGCCAAGAGAGAAGATTGGCGATTTTGATAGGGGAGAAGAAGAATTCATCAAGAAAATTTGCTTTGTGGGTACAATTGGGTATCAAACCTAACCCTGAACAAGTCTCCACATCCACAAACACTTTTTGTTAATCAATTATATCAAAATCTCATTGTCGTGTGGTCAATGTGCTTTTCTTTCAATAGCCTTTCCAATCTTGTGTTAATCAATTATTGTATCATTTGAATGTCTTGTTTCCACCTTGTTGGTAATAGAGACTTACTTGAGAAATAAGGAAATTAATGTTCAAGATGAAACAAAACTTATAACGATGGTTACAAGAAGGAAACAACAAGAGAAAGAAAGACAAGATCAGTACATGATCTCAAATTCGGGGAAATAGCCAAGAGACTCAAAATTAAATGCTCATTTCAAGTAAAGAGCTTGATTGTGGAAAGAGTAACTGGTCTCCACCCAACTTAGTCTTTAAAAGTATTTGTCCCAAAATTAAAGTTCTTAAAAATGAAATAGTCTGTCATTAATCATAATGGACTTGTAGGCTTGTAATGCGGCCATGATTCATGTATGAAGGAAATGGATAAAAGGGGCCCAAAAACTGTTTTATGGGCTAAGAAAGATAAAGGATCATTTCCAGAGTAAGTCATTACCGTGACTTGTTGAGCTTCCCCTCCCCCCCCCCCTTTTTTAGGGATTGGATTTTGGAATATGCCAGCATATATTGTCACTTTGTAACTAATGCTCTTCTTTATCATTTTTTCAAATGATCATATATCAAAACACTATTATTACAACCACTAGTATGAGAGTGATCCTTGCTTGGGCATACTTTGAAAGAAAGCCCAGATGTAGGGTGATCCTTGTCTTGGTATGTTTTGAAATAAAGATTCAAGCTCGAAAAGGACAACAAATGATGAAAAATTTTATGAGAATAGCAGAAAAATGGCTAATCCTCCTTTCAACTCATAATTATCCATTTAAATAACCTTGATCCAGGGATAAACTACTATTAATGGATGAGTATAAACCAGTCTATTGATTTATGTTTTTTTTTTCTTTTTTCTTTTTGGACAATAATAAAAAGCTCATGGAAAAAGATTATAGAGCAATCAAGAAACAAAATGGAAAGGAGTTGAACTTCATTCATTGGAAAAGAAAAGTACCCACCATACCACTTAAATGGAAATAAGACTTTAAACAAAACATTGAAAAGATAAACACAAGATGTGGACATTGTTCAACATTCCTAAAAATCTCCAAGATTCTTTTACACAATCTCAGGGTTGTGACTCGACATTGGATTAGTGACCAGATTTGGACCGGAAGGATTGCTATCTTTCTCTGCAAATGTCAACCAACTGGCATCCTTAAGTTTCTTCACCTTGAACTTGAACTGATAGCAGCTTTCAATTGAATGACCAGGTGCTCCACCATGATAGATGCAACTCTCATTTGGCTTGTACCACTTAGGAGGCAGGTTCGAGACAAGGATTTAAGGTTTAGGGCCAATCAAATTACTTTTCAACAAAGATTGATATAGGTCCGCACATGGAATGGGTATATCATCAAATTTCATCTTTTCTTTCTTTTGTGGAATGAAAGAGTTTGGAGAAGCAAGGGTGAGTGATGCGTTCGCGTACCCGAAGGATCGAAACGGAGTGTCTGGATACCTGTCTTGTGTGCCACTCTTCTCGCCTGTTGAATGGTTTCTTGATGCGTTCACGTACCCGAAGGATCGAAACGGAGTGTCTGGATACCAAACTGTGGGATGACCTTGGTTATCTCAATAGGGTGAACCCTTAGCAAGGAAGGATCCTTGGTAAGTTCAAGTTCAAGTTCTTTGCCCAAGAACAACAGGGAAGCTCTCAATCCAGAGAAACTCAATAATTCAGAAACTGAATACTATTAATCTCCAAAACTGTTTTGCAAAGGCATACACGAATTCCTTATATAGGCAATTCGGCTAGGAGGCTACAAGCTATGATGGATCCTCTAAGAAAGTTAATAAAACCCTAATACCCAGTTTGGCCCATAGATATAAAGGCCCAAAATATTAAAAACGAATTTAAAACTAGTTAAACGTTTTGGCCCATAAACATAAAAGCCCAAAAATAAAACTAATAACTAATTAAACGTTTTGGCCCATAAACATAAAAGCCCAAAAATAAATCTAATTAAATTAAACATTATTTTTGGCCTGCTCCAAACTTGGGCTCCAAGCTGGCCCATGTGCACCTTCTACAAGAGACAGATAAGTGATCCATCTCAACTCTGAACTTGGCCCAGCTGCTCTTTCTTTGGTCTGCACCTCTTGGACTAGGCTCAACAATGCCTCTCTCACTCGCTTAGCTCTGCTTCTAGTCATCGGGCCTCCAACTCCAAGCAAGGGATCATGAACACTCCTAGGGTTAGGGCATGTAGCAAGCTGATTCACATCATTCAAATGATGCGTTCACGTACCCGAAGGATCGAAACGGAGACTGAGAATTGCTTTCTTGCCACGTCAGTCCATCGACCCCCGATGATGCGTTCACGTACCCGAAGGATCGAAACGGAGTGTCTGGATACCAAACTGTGGGATGACCTTGGTTATCTCAATAGGGTGAACCCTTAGCAAGGAAGGATCCTTGGTAAGTTCAAGTTCAAGTTCTTTGCCCAAGAACAACAGGGAAGCTCTCAATCCAGAGAAACTCAATAATTCAGAAACTGAATACTATTAATCTCCAAAACTGTTTTGCAAAGGCATACACGAATTCCTTATATAGGCAATTCGGCTAGGAGGCTACAAGCTATGATGGATCCTCTAACAAAGTTAATAAAACCCTAATACCCAGTTTGGCCCATAGATATAAAGATAGTAGAGTGTACAGTGCGATTATAAGCAAACTCAACATGCGGCACAGATTGTTCCCAACGCTTAAGATTCTTTTGCATAATAGCACGCAATATAGTAGCAAGTGTTCTATTAACAACCTCAGTTTGCCCATCTGTCTGAGGATGTGCAACCGTAGAAAATAGAAGCTTAGTCCCCAATCGACCCCATAGGGTTCGCCAAAAGTGACTTAGGAACTTCACATCTCTATCACTCACTATTGTTCTAGGTAAACCATGCAAGCGCACTATTTCTTTAAAGAACAAGTCAGCAATGTGTGTTGCGTCATTAGTTTTAGCACAAGCAATAAAGTGAGCCATCTTGCTAAACCTATCAACAACCATAAAGATACTATCTTTCCCACCTGGTGACCTTGGCAGCCCTAGCACAAAGCCATCTTGCTAAACCTATCAACAACCACAAAGATACTATCTTTACCACCTGGTGACCTTGGCAGCCCTAGCACAAAATCCATAGAAATATCAATCCAAGGTTGACTAGGTATAGGTAATGGTGTATAAAGTCCATGTGGCATAACTTTGGACTTGGCCTGTTTACAAGTAATACACTTGTCACAAATAGAAAGCACATCATGTTTCATGTGAGGCCAATAAAAATGTTCATGTAAAATATCCAAAGTCTTTTTAACACCAAAGTGCCCCATTAGGCCACCACTATGCGTCTCTCTAACAAGCAAATCACGTATAGAACATGCAGGCACACATAATTTATCTTTCTTAAACAAGTACCCATCATGCCTATAATAATCACCACTAGCATACTTAGCACAAGCAATCCATAGTTGACCGAAATCAGAATCAGATTCATACAAGTCTTTGATAAGCTCAAAACCTAATAGCTTAGCATGCAAAGAAGTAATTAAAGTATACCTTCTAGACAAGGCATCAGCAACGACATTCTCCTTCCCAGCTTTATATTTAATAACATAGGGGAACGTCTCAATGAACTCTAACCATTTGGCATGTCTCTTATTTAACTTACCTTGGGATTTCAAATACTTCAAGCTCTCATGATCCGAATGAATGATGAATTCCCGAGGCCATAGATAGTGCTGCCACGTTTGGAGAGTCCTCACTAGAGCATAAAGCTCTTTGTCATAAGTGGGATAATTTAATGCTGCCCCATTAAGCTTCTCACTGAAATATGCAATAGGCTTGGAATCCTGCATCAAAACAACCCCTATTCCAATACCTGAAGCATCACATTCAATCTCAAAAGCTCTGTCAAAGTTAGGCAAACATAAAAGAGGAGCACTAGTTAAAGTTTCCTTTAAAGTGGTAAATGCCCTCTCTTGTTCCTCGCCCCACTTAAAACTCACATTTTTCTTAACTAGTTCATTTAGGGGTGCGGCTATGGTGCTGAAATTCTTTACAAACCGCCTATAAAAACTAGCTAAGCCATGGAAAGATCTTACCTCATTCGCATTCTTAGGTGTAGGCCAATCTCGGATTGCCTTAACCTTCTCCTCATCCATGCTCATACCCTTAGAACTTACAACAAACCCAAGAAATATAACAGAATCGGAACAAAATGCACACTTCTTAAAATTAGCATACAATTTATGTTCTCTCAAAGCAATAAAGACATCATGCAAGTGTGACACATGATCATCTAGGGTTTTGCTATAAACTAGGATATCATCAAAATAAACCACCACAAATTTTCCAATAAAGGCACGCAAAACATGGTTCATTAGTCTCATGAAAGTGCTAGGTGCATTAGTTAAACCGAAAGGCATTACTAACCACTCATACAAACCATATTTTGTTTTAAATGCAGTTTTCCACTCATCTCCTTCTTTCATGCGAATTTGGTAGTATCCATTCTTTAAATCTATCTTAGAAAAGACACTAGAACCATACAACTCATCAAGCATGTCATCTAATCTAGGGATAGGATGTCTATACTTAACCGTGATTTGGTTGATGGCTCGGCAATCCACACACATGCGCCATGTCCCGTCTTTCTTTGGCACCAAGATAACTGGAACTGAACATGGGCTTAGACTTTCTTTCACGAATCCCTTTTGTACGAGCTCATCTACTTGCCTTTGAATTTCCTTTGTCTCGTCAGGATTAGCTCGGTAGGCTGGTTTATTAGGGATAGTCGATCCAGGAACAAAGTCAATCTGGTGCTCTATGCCCCTCAAGGGAGGCAAACCATGTGGTATCTCTTCAGGGAAAATATCAGTAAATTCCTGCATCAAAGAAACAACCACACTAGGCAAAGAAGGGTTAAGAGAGTTAGTAAAATAAACATCCTTGTACATAAGTACAAGAAGGGTTGGCTTAGACAATAGAACACTCTTGACCTCACTTTTTTGTGCAAAAGCACTCACTTTTTGTCTTCTCTCACTCTTTTTGTCCGTACTTTTTTCTTTTTCTCTCTCAGCCTCTTTTTCTTTGGCTGCTTTTTCTTCTCTCTCTTTACATTCTTTTGTAATCTTTGCTTGATCCGCATATGCAAGAGCAGGTTTTAAAGGTTTCAACAAAGTGGCCTTGTCATTCTTGTAGACAGTGTAAGTGTTGTTGTATCCGTCATACTTCACTCGCCTATCAAACTGCCATGGTCGTCCCAACAAAATATGACAAGCATGCATAGGCACCACATCACACAGTACTTCATCTTTAAAAGTACTAAAGGCAAATGCAATCCTAACTTGCTTGTTTACCCATAGGTCTCCTCTATCATTCAACCACCTTAGCCTATAAGGCGAGAGGTGTGGAATAGTAGGTAAATTCAACTTTTCTACGGCCAAGGTACTAACATCTCTATCACTCACTATTGTTCTAGGTAAACCATGCAAGTGCATTATTTCTTTAAAGAACAAGTCAGCAATGTGTGTTGCATCATTAGTTTTAGCACAAGCAATAAAGTGAGCCATCTTGCTAAACCTATCAACAACCACAAAGATACTATCTTTCCCACCTGGTGACCTTGGCAGCCCTAGCACAAAATCCATAGAAATATCAATCCAAGGTTGACTAGGTATAGGCAATGGTGTATAAAGTCCATGTCGCATAACTTTGGACTTGGCCTGTTTACAAGTAATACACTTGTCACAAATAGAAAGCACATCATGTTTCATGTGAGGCAAATAAAAATGTTCATGTAAAATATCCAAAGTCTTTTTAACACCAAAGTGCCCCATTAGGCTACCACCATGCGTCTCTCTAACAAGCAAATCACGTATAGAACATGCAGGCACACATAATTTATCTTTCTTAAACAAGTACCCATCATGCCTATAATAATCACCACTAGCATACTTAGCACAAGCAATCCATAGTTGACCGAAATCAGAATCAGATTCATACAAGTCTTTGATAAGCTCAAAACCTAATAGCTTAGCATGCAAAGAAGTAATTAAAGTATACCTTCTAGACAAGGCATCAGCAACGACATTCTCCTTCCCATCTTTATATTTAATAACATAGGGGAACGTCTCAATGNCCTCAGAAGGATTCGTCCTCGAATCTGAATCGTCACCTTGGGATTTGAAATACTTCAAGCTCTCATGATCCGAATGAATGATGAATTCCCGAGGCCATAGATAGTGCTGCCACGTTTGGAGAGTCCTCACTAGAGCATAAAGCTCTTTGTCATAAGTGGGATAATTTAATGCTGCCCCATTAAGCTTCTCACTGAAATATGCAATAGGCTTGGAATCCTGCATCAAAACAGCCCCTATTCCAATACCTGAAGCATCACATTCAATCTCAAAAGCTCTGTCAAAGTTAGGCAAACATAAAAGAGGAGCACTAGTTAAAGTTTCCTTTAAAGTGATAAATGCCCTCTCTTATTCCTCGCCCCACTTAAAACTCACATTTTTCTTAACTAGTTCATTTATTCAAGCTCTCATGATCCGAATGAATAATGAATTCCCGAGGCCATAAATAGTGCTGCCACGTTTGGAGAGTCCTCACTAGAGCATAAAGCTCTTTGTCATAAGTGCGATAATTTAATGCTGCCCCATTAAGCTTCTCACTGAAATATGCAATAGGCTTGGAATCCTGCATCAAAACAGCCCCTATTCCAATACCTGAAGCATCACATTCAATCTCAAAAGCTCTGTCAAAGTTAGGCAAACATAAAAGAGGAGCACTAGTTAAAGTTTCCTTTAAAGTGGTAAATGCCCTCTCTTGTTCCTCGCCCCACTTAAAACTCACATTTTTCTTAACTAGTTCATTTAGGGGTGCGGCTATGGTGCTGAAATTCTTTACAAACCGCCTATAAAAACTAGCTAAGCCATGGAAAGATCTTACCTCATTCGCATTCTTAGGTGTAGGCCAATCTCGGATTGCCTTAACCTTCTCCTCATCCATGCTAATACCCTTAGAACTTACAACAAACCCAAGAAATATAACAGAATCGGAACAAAATGCACACTTCTTAAAATTAGCATACAATTTATGTTCTCTCAAAGCAATAAAGACATCATGCAAGTGTGACACATGATCATCTAGGGTTTTGCTATAAACTAGGATATCATCAAAATAAACCACCACAAATTTTCCAATAAAGGCACGCAAAACATGATTCATTAGTCTCATGAAAGTGCTAGGTACATTAGTTAAACCGAAAGGCATTACTAACCACTCATACAAACCATATTTTGTTTTAAATGCAATTTTCCACTCATCTCCTTCTTTCATGCGAATTTGGTAGTATCCATTCTTTAAATCTATCTTAGAAAATACACTAGAACCATACAACTCATCAAGCATGTCATCTAATCTAGGGATAGGATGTCTATACTTAACCGTGATTTGGTTGATGGCTCGGCAATCCACACACATGCGCCATGTCCCGTCTTTCTTTGGCACCAAGATAACTGAAACTAAACATGGGCTTAGACTTTCTTTCACGAATCCCTTTTGTACTAACTCATCCACTTGTTGAATTTCCTTTATCTCATCAAGATTAGCTCGGTAGGCTGGTTTATTAGGGATAGTCGATCCAGGAACAAAGTCAATCTGGTGCTCTATGCCCCTCAAGGGAGGCAAACCATGTGGTATCTCTTCAGGGAAAATATCAGTAAATTCCTGCATCAAAGAAACAACCACACTAGGCAAAGAAGGGTTAAGAGAGTTAGTAAAATAAACATCCTTGTACATAAGTACAAGAAGGGTTGGCTTAGACAATAGAACACTCTTGACCTCACTTTTTTGTGCAAAAGCACTCACTTTTTGTCTTCTCTCACTCTTTTTGTCCGTACTTTTTTCTTTTTCTCTCTCAGCCTCTTTTTCTTTGGCTGCTTTTTCTTCTCTCTCTTTACATTCTTTTGTAATCTTTGCTTGATCCGCATATGCAAGAGCAGGTTTTAAAGGTTTCAACAAAGTAGCCTTGTTATTCTTGTAGACAGTGTAAGTGTTGTTGTATCCGTCATACTTCACTCGCCTATCAAACTGCCATGGTCGCCCCAACAAGATGTGACAAGCATGCATGGGCACCACATTACACAACACTTCATCTTTAAAAGTACTAAAAGAAAATGCAATCTGAACCTGCTTGTTTACCCATAAATCTCCTCTATCATTCAACCACCGTAGCCTATAAGGCGTGGGGTGTGGAATAATAGGTAAACCCAACTTCTCTACTGCCAAGGTACTAGCAACATTAGTACAAGATCCACTATCAATAATTACGCTACATACCTTGTCTCCTGATGAACACACTTTTTATATAATAGTTATCCCTCATACTTAGTCTTTTAAACCTATTTTGGGCTGAATTGCATAGACTTAGACCTCATTTCATGACTTTGGAATAAGTATGAGGGATAACTATTATATAAAAAGTGTGTTCATCATTCTCTCTCTTTACATTCTTTTGTAATCTTTGCTTGATCCGCATATGCAAGAGCAGGTTTCAATGGTTTCAACAAAGTAGCCTTGTTGTTCTTGTAGACAGTGTAAGTGTTGTTGTATCCGTCATACTTCACTCGCCTATCAAACTGCCATGGTCGCCCCAACAAGATGTGACAAGCATGCATGGGCACCACATCACACAACACTTCATCTTTAAAATTACTAAAAGAAAGTGCAATCTGAACCTGCTTGTTTACCCATAAATCTCCTTTATCATTCAACCACCGTAGCCTATAAGGCGTGGGGTGTGGAATAGTAGGTAAACCCAACTTCTCTACTGCCAAGGTACTAGCAACATTAGTACAAGATCCACTATCAATAATAACACTACATACATTGTCTCCCACCAAGCATCGATTTTGAAAGATATGCTTTCTATGTTCTTCGATGTCATCTTCCCTCGGTTGTATGTTGAGCACACGCCTAGACACCATCAAATACTGATCTGGAAGAGAGTCATCAATACCCTCCACGTCACTAGCATCTTCCAAGGGTGGCATGTCTTCACAACCATGTGTAACAGTAGATTCCTCCTCACTATCATACTCACCAGTAGCAAGCATAACAACTTTCCTTCTATTGGGACATTCAGAATATATATGTCCACGCCTTTGACACCTGTAGCATTTGATGTCACGTGACTTAGAAAAAGAGTTATATTCTGTTTTACCTTGGGAAATAGGAGTAGAACCCGTAGGCCTTGGTCTTGTGCTTTCTCTCGGCTTTGGAGCTGTGTGAGGATTATCCTTCCAATTCGATTTCCAGTAGTAGAACCCGTAGGCTTTGGTCTTGTGTCGTCTCTTGGCTTTGGAGGTGTGTGAGGATTATCCTTCCAATTTGATTTCCAGTTTGAAGTTCTGGAAGGCACACCGAATCTAGAAGCTGCTCTAGCCTTCAACTGTCGCTCTACATGCTCGGCTTTATGCACCAAGTCCTCCATCTCTACATAGTGACTCATCTCCACCACTTCAGCAATCTCTCGCTTCAAGCCACTAATAAACCGTGCCATGGTTGCCTCACGGTTCTCATCAATACTAGCCCTCATCATGGCTATCTCCATCTCGCTGTTGTACTCAGCCACACTCATAGACCCTTGTTTCAAATCTTGCAATTTCTTGAAACAATCTCTATAGCAATGTCTAGGTACAAACCGTTTCCTCATCACGGCTCTCATATCGGCCCATGACCGAATAGGTCTCTCACCATCTCTACGCCTGTTAATCACTAGCTGATCCCACCAAATACTAGCATAATCAGTGAATTCAACTACTGCCAGCTTCACTTTCTTTTCTTCAGAGTATTCATGGCACTCAAAAACATGTTCCACTTTCCTCTCCCAATCTAAGTAAAGTTCAGGATCACTCTTACCTTGAAAGGTAGGAATTCTCATTTTTGTACTCCCCAAGTTATTATCACGACGAGGGGCTGCCCTCCTCTCTCTTCTGGTCTCGGTTTCAACCTCAGAATAGTCTTCTTCCTCTTCCTCAGAATACCGAAAGGGTCTAGTTGTTTTAGTTTTTGTCTTAGGTGAAACTAGGTTTTCTAACCTCTCTAATCTGTCCTCAGTGCCCATTCGTAATGCTGCAATTTGGTCCTGAATTGCGTTCATATATGCATCCATATGACTTTTGGTGAATGGTTCTTCCTGTTCCATGTTGCACACACTCACCTCACGTGTTTCACTCGTGTTTACACTCAATTGGCTTTTTCCCGATAATGCGCTCACCACTCTTGCCTTTTTCCACTCAAATTTCCTTAGAAGCCCTTAAACAAGAACTTTCCAAGAACTTATCAAGGAGAAAAGGTAATAGAAACAAAAATGATAAGAAAGCCAAACAAGGGTGTTGAATAAAAATAAATAAGATAAGGAAGCAAAAAAAAAGATGACAAGGAAGCAAAACAAGAACTTCAAGAAGGAAAAAGAAATAAAATAAAATGACCAAGACTTTTGAATATAAATACTGAACAAGGGTGTTGGTTTGGACAAGAAAAGAATAAAAGAAGCTAGAAAACAGCAACAAATTGAAAGAAAATAAGCAAATTACAGAAAACAGCCCGAAACAGACGTTTTTGAAGGATTTTGAGCTCAAAAATGGCATCAACTGGGTTTACCCAGTCACCACGTCGAAGGTCTCTGAAGGAGCTTCGAAACGCCGGGTCACGGGTTCCGTAACTCCAAACGAGCTGAAAGTTATGGCCTTTTCAAGTAAGTGAGTCCAAATAGTCCGTTTTTTTTTTTTTTTTCACAAGAACAGATTTTGCTAATCTTTTTTTTTTTTTTTTGATTTGTTTGTTTTGCAGAATCTGTCTCTCTTTGTTTTTTTTTTTTTTTTTTTTAAAACTTGACTAGGACTCGACGAACAACTAGGATTTGCTATTGCAATTGAAATAGCCGCCGCCTCTAGGCAATTTTAACCTAGGACGTGGACTCTTAAACACAAACAAGGAGAATAAGGAAAAAACGACCAATCAATGATCCGAACAAAAATAATAGGGATAACTTGACCAGAAACTTAAAGAACATAACGAAGAATGAAATTGATGGGAAAAATAAAAGACAAAAAAACTGACATAATAGAAAGGGGGTAGAATAACTCAAACAAATAAGATAGATAAAATAAAAATAGAATAGGGGGTTTATGACCAGAAACTTAAAGAACACAACGAAGAATAAAATTGATAGGAAAAATAAAAGACAAAACTACTTAATAGAAATGGGGTAGAAGATGATCAACTGAAACAAATAAGATAGATAAAATAAAAATAGAATAGGGAGTTTTAGGAATACCGATTGAAACTCCAAGGAGCCAAAGCTCTGATACCAAATGATGCGTTCGCGTACCCGAAGGATTGAAACGGAGTGTTTGGATACTAAATTGTGGGATGACCTTGGTTATCGCAATAGGGTGAACCCTTAACAAGGAAGGATCCTTGGTAAGTTCAAGTTCAAGTTCTTTGCCCAAGAACAACAGGGAAGCTCTCAATCCAGAGAAACTCAATAATTCAGAAACTGAATACTATTAATCTCCAAAACTGTTTTGCAAAGGCATACACGAATTCCTTATATAGGCAATTCGGCTAGGAGGCTACAAGCTATGATGGATCCTCTAAGAAAGTTAATAAAACCCTAATACCCAGTTTGGCCCAAAGACATAAAGGCCCAAAATATTAAAAAAATAATTTAAAACTAATTAAATGTTTTGGCCCATAAACATAAAGGCCCAAAAATAAAACTAATTAAATTAAACATAATTTTTGGCCTGCTCCAAACTTGGGCTCTAAGTTGGCCCATATGCACATTCTACAAGAGACAGATAAGTGATCCATCTCAACTCTGAACTTGGCCCAGCTACTCTTTCCTTGGTCTGCACCTCTTGGACTAGGCTCAACAATGCCTCTCTCACTTGCTTAGATCTGCTTCTAGTCATCGGGCCTCCAACTCCAAGCAAGGGATCATGAACACTCCTAGGGTTAGGGCGTGTAGCAAGCTGATTCGCATCATGTTCCTTCAGGGCAAATGGCTAAGTCGCCTTCTTCCAAGAGTTTCTTTATCATGGCTGCGTCTGTGGCTCGGTCACGGCTGAGTCTAACAGTTTGATGGGTGAAATGATTTCAGAGAGGCGGGAAACGGAGTAAGTGACTATAGGGATAGGGTGGCCGAGGGTGATGGAGAGGAAAATTGGATCAAGTACGGTTCTATGTGAGCAAATGAAGAGATCTGCAGATTTTCCAGTAGATTTCTTCACTGGTGGAGGAGGGGTGCCATTGACAATTACACGAACACCAAGTGCCCAAAAGGCATAGTAGACTATTCGCGTAGGGAGTAATGCGCCGGCGGTGATTCTCAGGCAAGCTAAGGGAAACCCTATGGGGATCCACAAGATTGTGAATAAAGCACGTAGAGGTGTAGGTTTTTGGACAAGACGACCATCGTGAAAGATTATGGGCTTGGGGAGTTTGTCACTCGTCATTGCCTTCACTTCTGGTTTGGCTAGCACAATGTAACCCTCCTGCAGTCATCAAATTCAAAAATTTCCAAC
>QAOA01002338.1:0-10305 GCA_003255065.1 Cercis canadensis
GCATTGTAGGATTTGCTTGGTTCCTATATATGGAAAAAAAAAAAAAAAATCTTGTGCACTCTTAGAATAGTATTTTTATAGACACAGAAAAATGCACGGGACTCACTTGATTCCCACACTCTATGAGAATATTACCCTCATAATATACAAAAAAATTTATATAGTAGTATATAATTTTCCCTAACTTTATCTTGCCACTCTCAAATAATCATTTCTATTAACTCTTAATAAAGGGGATATTAAAATCATTGATAACCAGTTCATATCGCTATCTAAAATATTTTATACCCATCCCTTTCAGGTTAAACAAAACTACAAAGACATTCTCTTATTTTATAAAGTGACAAAAGTTTACCTTTTGGTGACAATCGTTCTATAGCAATGTTAAGTTTATATGTTATGCAAATACCCCCTCTTCAATTATAGATATAAATGTACTCAACAAGATTTAACCCTCCATATTCTCATTAATCATAATTCTAATTTCTACTATAATTTTATTTTTCCTTAACAAGAGGAAAAAAAAAAAATTAAGGAGTGAAAGTTAAAATATTGCATTTTGATTCATAAGTTACTAATATATATCATTGCTTGGGTTTGCATATGAGATCTCTAATTTTATCTTTGGGCTAGAATAGTGAAAAATGAAACAAGAAAATAAAGGCACTCCATTCTTGGAAACAAGTAATTGGCAAGTGCCAGCAATGGCTAAATTTTAGGAGGATACAAACAAAATGACTGCAATGGGCAAAGGCCAACTACCAGCTTCAGTATGCCTCATAGTGAAGCAACAAGTCAATCAGGTTAGGTCTACTTCGGATAATACATTATGTCTCTGACCAAACTCGCAACTGATAACCAATGCTAACCACACATTTAATTGGAGTTATGTTAGATTACTTATTTATGGTGTTGAACATTTATTATTTGTCGTGAAATATGATTTAGATTGAGATGGACAAAGAAAGCTAATCTGCGAAAGAGTTGTTGAGTAGAAAATTAAGGTATCTACAAAGGATTAATTAGGTTTTAATTTTTTATTGAAGAAATATAAATTCGAACATAGAACCTTAATTTTATGGGGATCATTTAGATCAACTGTACAGTGTATTAATTATGTTGTAGAGTCTCCAAGAGGGCACCCGAGTGATTAAGGAGATAGGCTATTTCGTATTGTGTAGCCTTAGTAGACCAAAATAAATAAATAAATATTAGGTTGTAGTTAATTAATTGACTAGTACCTCTTTAATTTGATCATGATTAAAACGAAAATAGAAGTTAGGTATCTTCATTGGTTGGATAATAAAGCAAAATTAAACAGATGGCTTTCTTTCGTTAGATGGTGAAATCATTTAAGCCCAAGTGTTCATGTAAGCACTCATTTGAAAATATTGTGAATTTTCATGTTTGTTATATGAATGAAATCATAACCGTAGCTATGTGAGAACAAATAAGAAAACAAACCTAAAGTTTGCTCGTTTCTGAAGAAATGAGGGGAAAATTGTGTGTATTGCATTCATTGTAAACGTATAAATACAAAGTGTTACAAGACTTTGAGTTGGACACCAACTCTTGATACAAGACAAGATAACCAACTTGCTCCCACTTTGTGTGAACGCAAGATTGAGAGAAGGTTGGCCAGCGGCAGATTCAATAGTTGGAGAAGGAGGCTGAGCAGTGGGAGTGATATGGTCATCATAGACATTGAAACCCTTCAACACATGAATGGACAAGGATCTCCATATAAGGTAGTTGGAAATATCAAGTGTGTGCGTTTGAGGAAGAAGGTGCAGTAGCATTATCCTGAGAAGAGGAGTCGTCCATGGTTGCTGTGAAGCTATCAAGCTCTGATACCATGAAGAAATGAGGAAAAAACCGTGTGTATTGCATTCATTGTAAACGTATAAGTACAAAGTGTTACAAGACTTTGAGTTAAGCACCAACTCCTGATACAAGAAGATAAAACAATAATATACACGTAAAATGCTAGATATATAAAGATAAACAAACTACAAGATATTATCTTGACATATATCTTATCAATTTCTAATAGCTTGGAATCATTACTCCCATCTCTTTGAAAGAAAAATATTTTTTTTGGTAACATAGTGGGTAACCCAAGATGGTACTCGATAGATTTGCCAAGGAGCATTAGGCCTAATACCGGCAAGGGAATACTGAACATTACTAGAGGAGTAAACTCCATGAGGCTCAAGATCTCCTGCCAATGATTTAAAACCCTCACCAAGTCTTTGCATAATTTAAGGGTGTTTGTTAAGCTACACCCCCTCTTAGAGGGGTGTAACTTTGTTTAACTCTCTAATTGGGAGCATTTGATGGGATTCAGAGACTGAATTTAATGTCATTGCAAATATCTTGAGAAATTGAGTTATATAGTATATGATAGAATATATATTTTTTTATAAAATGCAATAACGAAACAATAGAAGAAAACATGTCAAACAAAAAATTTAACTTTTGCCAAAAAAACTAGAATTTGACATGTTTCTTATATCGTGTCGTTCATGTATTTTATAAGAAACCGTGTGTTCTATCACATACTATATGATTCTGTTTTTTGAGACATTTGCAACGATACTAAGTTTATTGGGTGAGTCCCACTGAAACCCACCAAACTAAATGTGAGGATAGTACTACCCTCCTATTTTTGGTGATTGTAGCATAACAATCACCTAATTTAAGACAATATATGGAATCATTACTTCAATCCAAGTAAGACTTTTATACTCTACATTACTTAACACTCACGTTACTTATATGTACATTTCTAATAATTTACGAGGTAAAAAAGTTTATTTCTTGAAGTTTGATAGTGTGTTAATACTTAATTACTTATACTTGAGTTTGTCAAAATATAAAATTAGAAAAGTACAAATTCGGATTGAGTAAGAAGTAATAAATAGAAAATTAAAGGAAGAATGGGCTTGTATCTAAATATTTTTATTTTGCCTATAAATAAATAATAATGATTTTATAATCGATAGAATTCATACTTAAAAAGACAAATGAGAATACTAACTTTATGACTATGTAATTTTACATTTGCTTCTTTCTATATATGATTTTGGTGTAAATAATCACTAACATAACAAAGATTTCACCATGGATATTTCTTGGCATTTTCGTTTAACATTTATCACACGTTTTATTCAATCAAATCACGTAGTATAAAATCTTCCTTTCGTTCTTTTCCCTCATTCTCTTTCATATTTTTGTGTATGACAAACTGGAGTGCCCACCATTTCCATTACGAGTACATTTAAAATTGGTCAAATACGTAATTTCGCTTTCACGAGGTCTCATAGTCATCAATCATGACAGCGTGCCTAATGCCATAATATTTGTCACGTGATCCCCACCTGCCGCTGCCTAAATCAAACAACCGCGTCCCAACAATGCCGAATCCGGATCGCCCGCGTCCCTACCTTTACTTATCCTTACACCACTCCGCACGATATCCGACCACCGTGGGAGGCAATATGAATCCACACACCGTTGGTCGGCTAACGGAACTTTGCCAATGCTGATAGGTCAACCGTCAAGGGCAAAACCGTAATCGCAACGAAGCAGTCACTTCAAGTGGGTAGTATTAGATTAAGCAATTAACATGATCATTATGTAATAAAAAATTAAATTTTCTTATGTATATATAGGTAATTAACTATTAAGCAGCTTTGCTCTTATGCAAGTTTCTGGGTTGGATTCAATAAAGGCGTCGAGTCCGTGTCTCCAGAGTCAGAGGCTGTGGTGACAGAGAGAGAAAGAGGAAGTAGTAAATCACAGGATTCGAGCGTATCTTGGGGGACATTGGAAGATGGTGAGCTGCTTCTTCTTGTTTGTGATCCTTTTGTGTGAGCTAGTCAAGTGCTCTTTGAATTTATAGATTTTGCAACTGAAATTTTCATCACTTTTTCTAGATTTACAGTAGTTTTCTTTAAAAAAAAAATCAGTGAGATTGGTCTATTTGAAATGGAAACAGGTCCGATCAGTGTTTTCTGGGCTGTTTGATTCTGGGTTCTCTTTGCATCTTTGGGAAGTTTCAATTTTTATATATGGGTTTTGGTTGAGTTTGCACTGGGTTTGGTAAACCTCTTGAGTCTTTCCTCTGATTTGGTTTCTGAGTTTGTGGGTGTGTATCAGTTTTGGATATTTGTAAAAAAGTTTTTTTTTTTAGTTAGGAGTTTGGTTTTGTCATTTTTAGGTTGCAGTAGTTATCATTCCCAGTTTGTAGGAGATAGTGCTGATCGTTGTGTGGTGTTTACAGATCTCTTATGGTTTGTGATCTCAGCTTTAAGAGAGGGGACCTAGTTTGGCACTGAAGTTTGGTATTTCAGGTTTGTTATCTTACCTGCACTTTAATATCTTTGCTCTGCTTGTGTGTGTTTGGATGAAGAGACATTCATTCAATTCCTGTCCTTGAAACTCCCATTGCAAAAGAAAAAGCAAGAGAGAGAAAGAGAGAGAGAATGCTGAGTCATGGGGCAATTAGATTCTCTTAAAAAATTTAGGTAATGAAATGGTTAACATGTGATGGAGACTCACAGCATTTTCTTTAAGTGTTTGTTACACGAAATTGATGTATTGGCAACCGTGACTACACCTAGTTTGTTGTTTTGCCCCTTTGTCCTTGTTGTGGAAAGGTGGATGCAAGCATAGTCATGTTGCTAAGATTCTTATTGGGGTTTGATTGCTCCTATGAGAAGCTAAATTTAGGTTCAAGATGAGGTTTATTACCCGCCAAAAGATGTTTCTGACAAAAGTCTGGAATTTTGGGCTGCTTTAGGTCCCTGTGAGGCTTTCTTTTATAAGAATCTCCTTTTCTACTTTGTGCTTTTCCCTATCCATCTTCTTTCTCTTTTCTTACTTGATCACTAAGCATTGAAGGTAGGATTTAAATTAAAGTTTTGTTAATTTGCAGTTCTTCACAGTACTGAGACATTTGACTGTGAGTTGGGACAATTATTAACTAGAGTGGAGCATCTATCTTTTTAAGCAAAGTTGATGACATATTAAATTCTTGGGCTGTCACTGTATTGGAGCAAATGTCCTTCCGCAGTATTGTTCGAGATGTAAGGGATGGATTTGGAAGCTTGTCAAGGCGGAGTTTTGAGGTAAGGCTTCCTGGTCATCACAGGGGGAAGTCACATAGTTCAGTCCATGAGTTGCATGAACAGCCTCCAGTGATACAGAACAGCCGCTGGGCTAGCCTTCCACCTGAGCTTCTTAGGGATGTTATCAAAAGATTGGAAGCAAGTGAGAGTACATGGCCTGCTCGAAAGCATGTGGTTGCATGTGCTGCTGTGTGCAAGTCCTGGAGAGAAATGTGCAAAGAAATTGTTAGCAATCCTGAGTTCTGTGGAAAGATTACTTTCCCTGTTTCCTTAAAGCAGGTGAGATATTTGTGATATCCCATCTTGTGTCTAAGATATGTTGGAACTCTCCATAATTTGTTTTATTTGATTATTTCTGTTTTACAGCCTGGACCTAGGGATGGAACTATGCAGTGTTTCATCAAGAGAGACAAATCTAATCTCACGTACCACCTTTTCCTTTGCCTTAGTCCTGGTAAGGTTATGTTTTACTTTGTTGCCCCCAATTTTTATGATATTTGTGTGATAACCCTGTTTTGTGATTGATTGGGATTGTGCGGATAACATTTAATTATGTACCTTTTTTCCTTATCAATCCAAGCTGGGTTTATCTTTCATTATAGAAGTTTCTTTTATTTCATTTTGATTTGGAATCTGCTGCCTTTATTTTTAATATCTGATATGTTTGTTTGCTGTGAAAATGTATATGCCCCTCATTTCTTTTTGGCAAAATGGATAGTTCAATAGTATTCTGTTATGTGAAATGCTGGAAGACTTCAGTTTAGTTCAATTGGTGTTGAGTTGAAGGTTGGCACATATTGTAAATTCTTGTGGTGTCTTCCTGAAAACAGGAAGACTGGATTATATGGTTGATTTTTACACATATGCCTATGGATGCAAATCTTCTTGAAGGAAATCGTTTATTTTGGCATCATCCAGAATTTGCACTATGAGAGCATCCATGTGACAGTGGCAAGTCTGTGTATTTACCCTAATTTGGTTTCCATTGGAACTAAGTTCCTATTTGTGCAATTGGCAACTTGGCCACTGTTGCTTTTGGTTCTGCTACATTTATAACCTTTCGAGCTTTATCAGAGTGTGATTGCCCTATTTTGATGTTTCTCTGCTCATAAACGATGGTGCTGTTTGTTTAGTAGCAAATTCATTTATGTTGGTTGAAACCTACTCCATCCTTCTAAAATACTGATGAGAAAACCTGGTGGTTTGTAGATGCATTTATTACAATCTCCCTAATAGATGTAGTTTTAACTGTGGCCAGGCTCTTAACTTTGGTTCATTTATCCATTATCATCTTTCATTTATTTACATTACTGAATGTAACTTCTGGTCATCAAGCTATGTATAGTTGGAAGTTGGATGCCACCTCTGGCTAATTGTTTGTTTCATCCATTTCATCTCCATTATGAGCATACTTACTGACTCTGCAATATTGTTTTTTGCTACTGTTTTTGCAAATGATTTATTTGTGTTATGCATTAGTCAGCTCTGTGCTCAGGTCATCTGAGAATTATTATCAGATAGTCTATAGCTCTATATCTTATTTTTACAATTGATAATCTTAATGTTTTTTGATTCTGTGTATTGGTTAATTGCTTGCTGGAAGTTCAGATGGCATAGTTAATTACTTTGACCTGAAAATTTCGTTGCTGTAACTATGCATATAATTTTGGATTCAATAAATATTTTCGTCGTGGTTATCATTGGCTCTGGTACATGTTCTGAATTCAATACTGTGGTCACGCAGCCCTGCTTGTTGAAAATGGAAAGTTTCTTCTCTCTGCAAAACGGACCAGGAGAACAACTTGCACCGAGTATATCATATCAATGGATGCAGATAACATATCAAGATCTAGCAACACTTATATTGGAAAACTGAGGTAGGACTTTTTAGGGTACTCTAACCTTTCTGGCTGCATGACATACACATTTTGCATATCAAACATGATTTAATATGTTCACGGGTCCATTAGCAGCAGTTCCCTATGTAAGAGTTCTTTATGAAAAATGAATTCTATCATGGTATTTCTTCAGGATTCTTAATTGCATTTGTAATTAATATATTTTAACTTTTTCCTTCTTTTTAGATTGGAAAACCCTTGAGGGGTATCACTCTGATTATGGACTTACTATATTAACTTTTGCTTTCTTCAGGTCAAATTTTCTTGGCACCAAATTCATAATCTATGATACACAGCCTCCCTATAATAATGCTCAGCTGTCTCCACCTGGCCGAAGCCGTAGGTTCTATTCAAAAAAGGTTTCTCCAAAGGTCCCTAGTGGCAGCTATAATATTGCCCAAGTCACCTATGAGCTGAATGTGCTAGGTACAAGGGGGCCACGCAGGATGCACTGCACCATGTACTCAATCCCTGCATCGTCTCTTGAGCCTGGTGGTGTTGTCCCAGGCCAGCCAGAGCTTCTTCCCCGCTCCCTTGAGGACTCATTCCGGAGCATCTCCTTCTCAAAATCAATTGACAATTCAACGGAGTTTAGCAGCTCTAGGTTCTCAGACATAGTTGGGTCTGGCAATGAAGACGAGGAGGGAAAGGAGAGACCACTAGTTCTCAAGAACAAGGCACCAAGATGGCATGAGCAGTTGCAATGTTGGTGCCTCAACTTCAGGGGGCGGGTGACGGTTGCCTCTGTCAAGAATTTTCAACTGATCGCTGCAACACAGCCTGCAGCTGGTGCTCCGACACCATCACAGCCAACACAGTCTTCTTCTGATCATGACAAGATTATTCTTCAGTTCGGCAAGGTTGGCAAGGATATGTTTACAATGGACTATCGATATCCCCTCTCTGCATTTCAGGCATTTGCCATCTGCTTGACCAGCTTTGACACAAAACTGGCTTGTGAATAGTGACAAAGAGAAATATGGTAAGAAAAAATAGAATTTAATCTCCATTTTTAGGCATTTTGTAGGATGGTGAAGTTGCATTCAGTCATTGTACACCTCATAGTTTAACTGCAAAGTATAGAACAATCTGCTCAATGGGGGCTCCATTCTTTCCTTTTTTTTTTTTCTCTCCCTCTCCTCCTTGGGTTAGTATGCTTTAAACTGTCTCTTCTTTCTATCGAACTTTTTTCTTTCTTATTTTCCTCATGGTGGGGAAAAAAGCTTAGACTTTGATAGCATTTATGTTGGAGTGTAATGAAAAATGTAGTTGCGTTCAATCTTGGTGTTTCCAATGGTTGGAATTTCAATTGCTTTGTGAGACTAAGATTAGTACTAATGCACCGGACGCCGAATATTGAATGGACAAAACTTAGGTAAAGTTTTTATAGGTGCTGGCAGTGTTGTTCTCCTATTAGAATATTACATGTGTATTAATTTTACAACTCAGTATTACCTCATCTCTCTCTTAATGTTTCTCAAAATATCACATTGACCCCAACACCTAATTTCTCTCTCTTTCCCACATTGACCCCAACCCCATTACTCCGTCTCTTCTCTTCTTTCTCTCTTTTCTTTGCGTCTTGTCCAGCTGCTTGACAGCTCACTAAGTTCCCATTTATGAGAAAAATCCACAAATAAGGGACTCTCTTTGTCTCACACTCTGCAAGAAAAGAGCAAACATTTCCAAACAAACAGACAAAAAAGCAAACTTGATAGAGAAAGAAAGCTTTAGATATGTCAAACCCAAACCCGTAAGAGCGAGCCATAACCCAACCCACCTCCACTACTGCTCGTGCACCTGGCGCTAACAGAGGAAGGAGGAAATTGTGGTGATTGAGATGGACGGTTTCTTGTCGCTGCTAGTGATGGCGGGGTGGTGGAAAGAGTGGTGGAAAGAGTGTTTAAGGGCATTGTTGTTTTACCAGCTTTTCAAAAATCTGCTGCCATAATTCTTGTTCTTGAAAGCTTCCAATTTCAACCTCACTCTTTGGTTGGCTATGATAGGTGGGAAAGAGAGAGAAATTAGGCATTGGGGTCCAATGTGGTATTTTGAGAAATATTAAGAGAGAGATGAGACAATGTTGAATTAGAAAATTAATGCACGTGTAATGTTCTAATAAGAGAACACCACCACCAGCAATGAAATTTTATCTAAGTTTTGTCCATACTAAATATGGTTTCAGTTACAAACTTACCATCTATTGAAGCTCCTCGGATTGTAAAAAAAAAAAAAAAAGTTGATTGGATGAGAGAATAGGGTTGTGCTGGTAGGTGGAGAAAGTTAAGAATATGATAAATACATTAACTATTTGATTTTTATATAGGTGATTTTACTTGATTTGAAAAATAAAAAATAAATAATTAAGATTAAATAAATTTATATCAATAATAATTAATATTATTATATTAAAAAAATGATATACTTATGGGGATTCTATGATATTACATGAGTATGTCATATTACACTGACGTGATAAATATACGTAATTTTTATATTTTATTATATATAAATATAATTTATCTTATTTTTTAAAACAAATTTAAAAACAGTTGATTTGTACACATGTTATTTACATATTGATTGTTCTTATATAGTATAACATATGACATAAATATCAAAAGTATTTAAGGAACTTTATTTATTTAAATGTATAATATAACATATTTAAATAAAAAGAAGAAAAAAAATTTTAAAAAAAAATTATGAGATGAGAGGTGGGAGTGGGAAGGGAAATTGGGATACGTTGCGTGGGATGCGTGAGAAAAGAGGGAGGGGAACGTGAGGGTGAAACAACAGTCAAATTTATTTATTTTTTAATTTTGGAAAACCTGGTTACGTGTTTTTCAATGTTTAATATTTATGCAATTAGTTTTAAAATTTTTATTTATATTTCAGAAATTTTTGTTTGCAGACTTTAATATTGTTGTGAAAGAGCCAATTTTGTTTAGATCAATGAAATTAATATTTGTAGACAAAACGATGACAAAAGACGGCCCTCACTGTCGTTTTCATGAATGGATTTAAGTAACGTAACAACTAACCCATAAAACAATTAATTGACTTGGAAAACTAATAAACAAGCCGACAGATAGAGGTGTCAAAATGGGTTGGGCCCGTTAAGTTGGCCCGCCCTACCATGCAAAAGGGTTGAGTTGGGTTAAGGTTTTGCTGACCCGTTTGGAAGCGGGTTTCTGAGCCCGCCCCGTTTGGGTTGTGGATTGGTGGCGGGGCGGGGCGGGCTGGCCCGCCAGTCAATTTTTATTTTTATTTTT
>QAOA01002356.1:8377-121512 GCA_003255065.1 Cercis canadensis
TTCCATTATGTCTTCCATCTCCTTCGTATCCTTTTGGACATGAACAACTGTAGTTCCCAGGTTCGTTGTAGCATTTTCCAATACAAGGTTCGGAATTGCATTCATTTATATCTAGAAGAAATTAAACACAACAACAATGAGAGAGTTAAATTATTGTCGTTATTGTCAATTTATTTTACTTACTACGACAAAAATAATTAAGACTCTTACCATAAAACTTATTTAGTCAATTGGAAAATAAGACAGAGAAGAAATGGTAGTGCTTACATAAGCGATGACAAAATGGTAACATCATTTCGTACAAATTCAATGCGTTGAAAAATATTAGTTAGTTTGACTTTTCTTTCACAAATTTTTTATTAATTAGATTAATGTTTACGACCTTTGATGAATATGTGATTTCTATCAATTTATTTTATCCAAAGATAGTTATAAATATATCTCAATCTAGCAATAAGTTTGTCAAAAAACTAATAATAATCAAGCTACCTAGCATTAGTTGTATAGTAAATACATCTCATATTGATGGAAAATATTGTTGTTTGACTAACAAATACATTTTTTTTCTCTAATGCTTGTAGAAGCATACCGATACATGAAGATCCAAATTCTAAGTAGTTTGTTTTAAATGTTTAGTTAAAATAGTAGCTCCCTATAAATGATATTAATTTAAAATTTTAATTTATTAACAAATTATTTTATATAATAATATTTTTTAATTTGTATATTTTAACACTGATTGAATTTAGAAATTATTTTTAAGAACAAATATATTTCATTTCTATTTTAAAAAAAAAACAAAGAAACTATTCACAAAAAGTTTGATAAAAAAAAAAAACCACAAACTTAAAAAATTAAACTTTTGAATTGAAGTCCTCGATTTTACTGGAACAAACGCAACACAGAACAAGATATAGATGCTCAAAAAACAAACAAACTTGATATGAGTAATCTAATTAAAAAGAAAAACACAGATCAAGATATAGAAGAGCAATTCATGTAAATCTAATTGATTACCTCGGCAACCATCAGGAAGGTATGGGTTTCCTTCATAACCCTCTCTGCATTTACAACGGTACCCATATCCAGTGCCTGTGTCGTCACACTCGGTATTGTGGCTGCTGCAGGCATAGTCTTGTGATTTTGGAGCACTTTGACAAGTCTCATTCCCAACAGCCCAATCTATCACCAAAGGAAACGTGTTACTCCGTATATTCTTAAGATCCTCAACGGTGAAATCAAACGACCCTTGTTTGGCAACAAAAGAATACCTGCAGTTGTTGAAGTCCCACACATTTTTATCGAATGCAAAACTATACGCATCAGCTTTGAAGTCCCTCATTCCCACAGGAATATCTACCTGGCAACACCCAATCCCAGAACAAGTTTCAGAATCCTCCTTGTTTGGAATTCCACTACATTTTGTTATGCACCCAGTTGAGTAGGTCTGATTATTTTTAGAGCCATCGAGATAGCCATAGGTGTTGCAGCCAAGGGTTATGAACTTGTTTTCCTTGCTAGAAACGGTAAAAGTTGGTATTCCCAGTACGGGTTGTTCATCGGCCACTGTTCCACCTGATTCATCGTAACAAAAGCGGGAGATAGGCATAAATATGTCCATTTTACCTTGGAGATAGATTTCCGAAATTTGGGATTGATTATTTTCGGTTTGAGAATTATGGGATTGAGTAGTCCATAATTTGGAGTCCTGATCACAGGTGAGATTAAACCATTGGTCTAAGAAACAATCATTGCCGGTGTTAGATTGTGTACCAACACCAAATGGATAATGTATTTCAACTTCTCCGCAGTTGCTGAGGCAGTCAGGAAAGGCTTGAGCTGCGGTTTGTGCCGCGGTCGCAAAACCAATCAGCCACACCATTGTCACTTTCATGTGCATCGTCACGTTCAGCACCATATTGCTGTGAAGATTAAAGAACTATTTCAACTTGAAAGTTTAAGTTGTAGGATTCTCAATATGAAAGTCTTTACTGTTTGAAAGGTGTAAACAAAAGAAAGTGAGGGTAATAGGTGTTTATGCTGCATGCTTGCGGGGTAGCTTTTATTCGGAAATGGAAAGGAGATAGACTTGGTAAGAGAGTATTGGCGACGCGTTTAAGACAGAGTATTGCCATTCTACTCTGATGGCGGTCCTTCACAATTTCCATGAGCATGATGCTTGAGACTTTTTCTTCTATGTGGAAAGGAACGACGATCGGGCATGGCTCTTACGGCCTTGAGACTTTTCTTTTGTTTTAATTCCTGCGTGTTAGTTAGATAGCTTCTTTCTGACTAGGTTTGCCTGGAGAATTAGTATTTTATAGTGGAAAATACAAACAAGTAAAAGTTACAAAGAGGATTAAAAAAGATGGCATTGTTAAGGATAATATAGTTTAGAACCAGAACACTTTTCATATGTGATTATATATAAATTAAAGCTGCGCTAATTAATCGAATTATACAAGCAAAATAAAAGTTCAATCTATTAAATAATTTTTGAACTTTTATTTAATAATTTAAATTTTTAGATTAAATCAGTTATTAATATAATATCAGAGTCTCTTTAAACAAAAAATTAAAAAAAAAAATAAGAATTCTTACTCCCTTCACTTTCTTAATTAAAATTTAAAAAATTTAACATAAAATATGAGTAGACATATATTTTATTTACACTTTAAAGTGAAAAAATTTTCAAGTGCAATATCGTTTTATATATAAAGTAACATGCGGATAGCGCCCCGCGTGGCTAAAAATAAGCGAACTCAAACTTTTTTTTCAGTTCCACTGAGAAACTCGAGTCTTGTAAAGCCACTCTACGAGGGAATATATTATTCTTAATAATGCCATCTTTTTTAATCATCTTTGTAACTTTTACTTGTTTGTATTTTCTACAATTAAAATACTAATTTACTACGCAAACCTACCAAGTCTTCAGTCATTAAAATACTTCAACAGAAACTAGCTATTTAACTGACACGCAGGAATTAAAACAAAATAAAAATCTCAATGCCGTAAGAGCTTGGGTGCCCAGTTCGTTGTTTTCTTTCAAGATAGAAACAAAAAGTCTCAAACATGAAGGTAGCGCAAATACTGTCTTACCAAGTCTATTTCCTTTCCATTTGCCTATACTGTCTTACCCCGCAAGCAGCATAAACACGCACTTTACCTGTTTTTTTAGGGATAATAATATTCGTTGTAGTACTCTAAAGTTGTTGGAGAAGACCCGTCCAAATAAAAGATGTAGGCCAGTAAAATTTCTTTACAGCCTCTCAATTCATCATCAAAATTAATGGTCCACACGTCACTGACTCCGGCAAGTCGTCGTCCACATACTTTTATTGTTCTTCTCTCTGGTTGTGTCGGAGGGTGAGAGTGGGTGTCATGTGGCCCAGTAATTAAGTAATCGATAGAGATTGAACTGTCATTTTCCTTTTATAATTCCATTACTTAGCCGCTTTAATTTGTATATCAATCACATATGCAATTAGTGTTTTGGTTCTAAACTATATTATTCTTAATAATGCCATCTTTTTTAATCATCTTTGTAACTTTTACTTGTTTGTATTTCAACGATTAAAATAATAATTCACCACGCAAACCTACCAAGTCTTCAGTCAATGAAGTACTTACACAGAAACTAGCTATTTTACATGGAGGAGCATATATACAACTTTAACTTTTTAAGTTGAAATGGTTCTTGATCCTGACAGCAATATGGTGCCGAACTTGGTGATGGGTATGAAGCTGGCAACGGCATTCTTGATTGCTTTTGCAACTGTGGCACAAACCGCAGCTCAATCCCTGCCTGGTTGCCCCAAGAAGTGTGGAGAAGTTGAAATACCATATCCATTTGGTGTTGCTGGTATACAATCTGACAACGGCGAGGATTGTTTCTTAGAGAACGGGTTTAATCTCACCTGTGATCCGGACTCCAAATTATGGACTTCTCAATCCCAAATTTCAAACATATCTCTCCGAGGTAAATTGGAATTATTGATGCCTATCTCCCGAATTTGTTTCAATAAATCAGGTGGAGTAGTGGCCGATGAGCAACCTTCCCTCGGAATACCTGCTTTCACCGTTTCTAGCAAGGAAAACAAGTTCATAAGCGTTGGCTGCAACACATATGGCTATCTCTGGAGCTATAAAACCAATGAGACCGTTGCAACCGGTTGCTTATCAAAATGCAGCAAAATACCCAATAATGAGAATACTGGAACTTGTTCTGGGATTGGGTGTTGCCAGGTAGATATACCTGTGGGAATGAGGAATATCATGGTTGATGCCTATAGCTTTGCAAATGAACAGCTAAGTGTATGGGACTTCAACAACTGCAGCTATTCTTTTGTTGCCAAAAATGGATGGTTTAATTTCACTGTTGAGGATCTTAAGAATCTACGATTTAACATGACCCCTTTGGTTATAGATTGGGCTGTTGGGAATCAAACTTGTGAAAATGCTCCAAAATCACAACACTATGCCTGCGGCAGCCACAATACCGAGTGTGAAGACACTGACAATAGATCTGGGTATCGTTGTAGATGCAGAGAGGGTTATGATGGAAACCCATACCATCCTGATGGTTGCGGAGGTAATCAATTAGATTTACATGAATTTTTCATCTATATTTTGTTCTGTGTTTTTCTTTGTAATTAGATTACTCATATCAATTTTGTTTGTGTTTTGAGCATCTATATCTTGTTCTGTGTTACGTTTGTTCCAGTAAAATCGAGGACTTCAATTCAAAAGTTTAATTTTTTAAGTTTGTGTTTTTTTTTTTATCAAACTTTTTGTGAATAGTTTCTTTCTGTTTTTTTTTTAATAGAAATGAAATAAATTTGTTCTTAAAAATAATTTCTAAATTCAATCAATGTTAAAATATACAAATTAATGAATATTATTATATAAAATAATTCGTTAATAAATTAAAATTTTAAATTAATATTATTTTTAGGGAGCTACTATTTTAACTAAGGATTTAAAACAAACTATTTAGAATTTGGATCTTCATGTATCAGTATGCTTCTACAAGCATTAGAAAAAAAAAAATGTATTTGTTAGTCAAACAACAATATTTTCCATCAATATGAGATGTATTTACTGTACAACTAATGCTAGGTAGCTTGATTATTATTAGTTTTTGACAAACTTATTGCTAGATTGAGATATATTTATAACTACCTTTGGATAAAATAAATTGAAAGAAATCACATATTCATCAAAGGTCGTAAACATTAATCTAATTAATAAAAAATTTGTGAAATAAAAGTTTAACTACCTAATATTTTTCAACGCATTGAATTTGTATGAAATGATGTTACCATTTTGTCATCGCTTATGTAAGCACTACCATTTCTTCTCTGTCTTATTTTCCAATTGACTTAATAAGTTTTATGGTGAGAGTCTTAATTATTTTTGTCGTAGTAAGTAAAATAAATTGACAATAACGACAATAATTTAACTCTCTCATTGTTGTTGTGTTTAATTTCTTCTAGATATAAATGAATGCAATTCCGAACCTTGTATTGGAAAATGCTACAACTTAGATGGGAACTACAGTTGTTCATGTCCAAAAGGATACGAAGGAGATGGAAGACATAATGGAAAAGGCTGTACTCGCAAATCTAGCAATACTTGGCTAGTAATTGCTTTAAGTGAGTACTGCTGAAACCATTCTCTCTCTCATTTTTTTTTTTTTTAAAGTGCTTCTGAAATCAATCTTGGCTAGTCGTAGAAAGCAATATTTTTGGAAACAAAATATTATATAGTGGAAGAAGTTCAAAGAAATTACTTGCTAGTGTCCCTACGTTTTACAGGTGCACCTTTAGTGAAATTTCAAAAAATACCTTTTTTGCTTGAGTATATTTCATTTGTCTTGCGGTTTAATAAAATGGCAACAAACTTTAAATTTGACAATAAATTACACTCCACCCCATCTCTCTTTTGACTATCTTCTAACTAAGCATGAATTTAACACCTTTTTTTAAAAAAAAAATATCAAAATACCAATTAATCAACATAATCAATGCATTGTTTTAGACAAAATTTAATTATATAGTGCAAGAAGTTCATAGAAATTTCTTGCTAGTGTCCTACGTTTCTTTCAGGTACACCATTCATCAAATTTCAAAACATACCTTTTTTTTAAGTAAATTATATTTCACTACCTTAAGATTTAACAAAATGATAATAAAATTTGACCTTGGCTATAAATTACACTCCACCCCATCTCCTACCTTTGACTAACTTCTAAATAACCATGAACTTAACGCCTTTTTTCCTTTTTTAAGTATCAAAATACCAATGAATCAACATAATGAATACATTGTTTTATACAAGATTTAATTATATTAATAATTTAATCATATATACAGTAATAGGGTCATGGATGGCCTTGTCCCAACTTGGCCCCAATATATATACCTTCTCCGTTGATCTTTAACTTCAATTAATGCTTTGGATCAACTCTCTTCTTTTTTTTATTTTTTTTTATAGGAAGTGCTTTAGGTGTACTCATTAACATTTATTTAAGTACTTTAGGAAGCATATATAAAATGAGTGTCTTTCCACTTTTTATATTCAGGTGTGAGTATAAGCATCATCGCACTGCTTGTAGGAAGCTTTAATGTATATTGGGGATTGAGGAAAAGGAAGTTAACCAAACTTAAAGAATTTTTTTTTCAACAAAATGGTGGTCTACTATTACAACAACAAATTGGTGGAACTGGAGGGTTAGCAGCAACAACGAAAATCTTTACTGTGGATGATCTCAAGAAAGCCACCAACAACTTTGATGAAAGAAGGATCTTAGGCCAAGGGGGGCATGGAACAGTTTACAAAGGAGTATTAGAAGATAGCAGAGTGGTAGCAATAAAAAAGTCCAAGATTAGTGACCAAAGCCAAGTTGAGCAATTCATCAACGAGGTTATTGTGCTCTCCCAAATCAACCATAGAAATGTTGTCAAGCTCTTGGGTTGTTATTTAGAGACAGAAGTTCCTCTACTTGTTTATGAATTCATCACTAATGGGACTCTTTCTCAGCATCTTCATAGTCAAAGTCAATCATCTCAACTTTCATGGACAATGCGTTTAAGAGTGGCAACAGAAACTGCAGGAGCCCTAGCATATTTACACTCTGCTGCTTCTACACCAATCATACATAGAGATGTAAAGACAGCAAATATACTACTAGATGATAGACTCACAGCAAAAGTTTCAGACTTTGGAGCTTCAAGACTTGTTCCTCTTGATCAAACTCAAATAACAACTTTGGTGCAGGGTACATTTGGATATCTTGACCCAGAATACTTCCACACAAGCCAATTGACAGAAAAGAGTGATGTCTATAGTTTTGGGGTTGTCTTGGCAGAGTTATTAACAAGTAAGAAAGCACTTTCTTTTGATAGACCAGAGGAAGATAGAAACCTATCAGTTTACTTCGTTTCTTCATTAAACGAGGGTCGATTGCCTCAAATCCTGGACAATCACATAATAAACGAAGCAAACGTTGAGCAGCTAATGGAAGTTGCAAATATTGCAAGGCGGTGTTTAATGGTGAAGGGGGAGGATAGATGATACTTGTCTTTTAGAACTATACAATCCATGCTTTAATACTGAATTTTTACCTGCATTTCAAGCAAATTCTCTCTAAACATGGTGTTTAATCCATAAATTGGCTTTGACAGGTACCAAGATGGGTAAATTGGAAATGAGAAGAATCTGGCAGCAATTCATGGAGAAAATGGCAATGAAAGCAGCCATCTACCAAGTTTTCTGCTAGACACGGGCAGTGACACGGCCGTGTGTACCCCGTGTCTACCATCCAGAGGCTACTGCTCAAGCTCATGGACAAACACGGCCTCAGACAGGAACAGACACGGCCGTGTCCAAGGCCGTGTTGATCAAGTAGAATGTCCAAGAGAACAAAGGCCCAGTCTAAGGGCAAACACGGTCAAGGAAAGAGAAGAACACGGCCGTGTGAGGGGCCGTGTTAAACAGGCAGAGGCTACAAAGTCAGGACACGCCCAGGCCAAAGAAGAGCATGGGCCATGTCTAAGTGACACGGCCGTGATCAGAAAGGAACACGGCCGTGTCAGAGCCCGTGTTCGAGGACCAGAAATGCAACTTAAGTGACACGCCCAGGACCAGAAAGGAACACGGCCGTGTCAGGGCCGTGTTCGAGCTATTTTTGACCAAATGACCTAATTCTGCACAAGTATAAAAAGGAAATCTGATGCATGGCAGAAGGAGGCCGTACTTGGGAAGAAAAGAGCAGAAGAACTAGAGAGCAAGGGGGAGCAATTGGGACTGGATCGTCATAGAGTTTCTTCTCCTTCTCTTCTTTCATCTCATGTTGAATACTTAATTGTTTTTATTGAATTCAAGTATGAGTAGCTAAATTCTTATTGTTAGGGGTTTGATGTAATTCATTTGTAATGAAGTTTCAAGATTGAATAAACTTGTTTTAGTACAACTTCTTTTGTTGAATAGAATTTGCTGTTCTTAATGCCTTTAAATGCTTAGCTACCATTTGAATGGTTAAGAGATTCGTTTCAACACTAGGAATAGTAAGATCCGAATGTGCTCTATAAATTCTGTCCTAAATTGAGTTAATCTAGGGATAGATAACTTCGTTTAGGTGGTATTAGATTAATTTCCTAGAACCAAATCACCTAAATTAATTGGTTGTATCAAGGAATTGGACAAGTAATTAGTATAGGGAGGATTGTATCACCAAGGAATTGGGTTCAATCACTTTAAGGAAATGAACCAACAACAAAGGAATTGTAACTGAAATAAGTAGTCCAGTATTGATTCTGAGATTACCTTGTCTATGAGGAAATCGAATTGCAAGTGAATGAAATCAACCCCTAACCTTTCTCATTCTTATTACAAATCTCACATTTAGATTGTCTCTTAAAGATTGTTACGATATTGTTGGAATTTTGTTACTTAGTTGCCACTTAGTTAATTGCAGCAGCTCAATCCAGGGCTGCCTTCAATCCAAACCATTTATCCTTCCGAATAGAATCTTTATTGGTGAAATTGGTAATTGTTAGCCTTAATCCTCGTGGGAACGATACTCTACTCACTACTATATTACTTGTGTGACCCGGTATACTTGCCGGAAAAAGTCCCATCAAGTTTTTGGCGCCGTTGCCGGGGATTAACGGTATATTAGCAATATTAATAGTAACCAACTAGGTCCTAATTTGGATTTTGAAATTCTTGTTAGTAAATCTGGTTCAAATAGTTTATCTGTTGTTAATTTGTTTCTCTCAATTGCTTATCCTACTTTAATCTTGGTGTATGCGAGGTACTCTCGATTCCAGCTCATTAGCTTTTGATCCTGAGATTGAGAGAACAGCTAGAAGACTTCGCAAGCAGACTAGAGGAGCAAGACAAGCACATCAGAAAGTTATGGCAGAACAAAACCAGAATCCTCCACTGCACAATAATGGCAATGGAGTTGGACAAAACCCTCCACCGCGAACACTCATGGAATATTCTATCCCAACAGCCGCAGGATGTGGAGCGAGTATAACAGGACCACCGGTTCAGGCCAATCATTTTGAACTTAAACCAGCTCTTCTTCAGTTAGTACAGCACAATGAGTTCAGTGGAAGTGTGCTAGAAGATCCAAATGGGCACATAGCCAACTTTCTGCAGATTTGTGATACGGTGAAGTTGAACGAGGTGAGTGATGATGCAATTCGACTCAGGCTTTTCCCTTTCTCTGTGAGAGATAAGGCCAGAAGCTGGTTGGATTCTCAACCAAGGGGCAGCATCACCACTTGGTCAGATTTGGTGAATAAGTTTCTAGCTCGATATTTCCCTCCTTCCAAATCAGCAAGGTTGAGGACAGAAATTACTTCATTTCGCCAACAAGATGGAGAATCATTGAGTGAAGCTTGGGAGCGTTACAATGATATACTGAGGAGATGCCCACATCACTCGTTCGAATTTTGGATCCAAGTCTAGAGTTTTTACAACGGTATGCTTCCTCACACGAAAGCGAATGTGGATGCTGCAGCAGGAGGAGCTGTGAATTATAAAACTCCGGAGCAAGCCTGGGATTTGTTTGAGAAGATGGCTTGTAATGACTACCAGAGTCAAGGAGAGAGATCCATAGTCAAGAGAGGCGTCATGGAAGTCGGGACACTAGATGCACTGTTAGCCCAGAACAAGCTATTGACACAACAGGTGGCTGAGCTGTCCAAGAAGTTTGAGACTGTCAACGTGAATGCAGTCAATTTCTCTCCACCAGTTTGTGACTTTTGTGCAGGGAGCCATGCAAATGGAGAGTGTCCGGGCAACATGTTTGGACCTCCAGTGTCTCAAGAGCAAGTGAACTACATGGGAAATCCTTCCAGACCTCAGAATAATCCTTATGCTCCTACGTATAATCCGGGGTGGAGGAATCACCCAAATTTCTCATGGGGTAATCAAGGAAATCAAGGGGGTTCCCACAGACCCAACTACTCATATCAGTCCCCACATCAGACAACTCAAGGTCATGCTTCACAACCTCAAACCAATGAGAAGAGTCCTTCTTTAGAGAGTGCACTAGAGAAATTGACCACTCAAACCTCAGCTTTCATTCAGAAAACTGCAACATTTATGGAGGAAACCAGGAGCGGGTTCAGAAATCAAGATGCATCAATTCGGAAGTTGGAAACTCAAGTGGGGCAGATAGCGAGACAATTGGCAGACAGACCTCAAGGATCCTTGCCCAGTGATACTATTCCGAATCCTAAGGAGCATATCAAGGCCATAACTACAAGGAGCGGAAAAGTGCTGGAGTCCAGTCCAAGACAAGAAACACCAGAAGAGGAAGATGATACGGTAAATAGGACAAATGGGGACACAGTATCTAGCCGCCCCACTGAGGCAGAAAGTGGAGAAGAGGGGGAGGAATTGACCAGACCTTGTGCTACAATACCTCCAGTCAAGGTGCCTTTTCCTCAAAGGCTCAAGAAACACCAGGATGAAAAGCAATTCAGCAAGTTCTTAGAGGTTTTCAAGAAATTACAGATAAATATACCTTTTGCTGAAGCACTGGAACAAATGCCATCCTATGTGAAATTTATGAAGGATCTTCTGACCAAGAAAAGAAGAATCGGAGATGATGAGACAGTTATGTTGACAGAGGAGTGCAGCGCTATTCTACAGAGAAAATTGCCTCCAAAGCTCAAAGATCCAGGGAGTTTCTCTATTCCATGCACTATTGGAGACATCACTTTTGGGAGGGCATTATGTGATCTGGGAGAGAGTGTGAGCCTGATGCCTCTATCTATCTTCAAGAGGTTGGGAATTGGTCAAGCAAAACCCACCATGATTACACTGCAGCTTGCCGACCGGTCTGTCAAACATCCCTACGGTTTAGTAGAGGATGTCTTGGTTAAGGTTGACAAGTTCATCTTTCCGGTGGATTTTGTTGTCCTAGATATGGAGGAGGATGGAGAGATTCCGCTGATCTTGGGACGGCCATTTCTAGCTACTGGGAGAGCATTGATAGATGTAGCTGATGGGACTCTGACTCTGAAAGTTCAAGATGAGAAGGTGATCTTCAATGTGTTTAGCGCAATACAACATCCTATGGAGAAAGAGGAATGCTTCCGCCTGGATATTCTGGACTCTATCATTGCTAACACGTTCAGGGAGAATCTAACCTCTTGTCCTCTTGAAAGAGTTTTAGTGGATGCAGTGACCATAATAGATTTAGCAGGAGATCCAGCATGCGCAGAACATGTAGCATTATTGGATGCTCTACCATCATATTCGACATCCGCACCACCTAAGCTAGAAGAATTAAAAAGGGAGGTGAATCAAGAGCAACCTCCAAAAGTTGAGCTCAAGCCACTGCCGCTAATCTTGAAGTATGCCTTCCTTGGTGAGAATAATTCCTCTCCCGTTATCATTAATTCCGGATTGACTAAGCTAGAGGAGGAGAAACTGTTACGGGTATTGAGGAGGTATAAGAGCGCCATTGGATGATCGATTGCTGATTTAAAAGGCATCAGTCCATCTTTTTGTATGCACAAGATCCTCATGGAAGAAAACCACAAAGCTGTTGTACAACCCCAAAGGAGACTAAATCCAATCATGAAGGAGGTAGTGCGAAAGGAAGTGGTAAAACTCCTAGATGCTGGAGTTATTTACCCTATCTCGGACAGTTCATGGGTAAGCCCAGTTCAGGTAGTGCCCAAGAAAGGAGGGACAACAGTGGTGATGAATGAAAAGAATGAACTCATTCCCACTAGAACAGTCACTGGATGGCGCGTATGCATCGACTACAGAAAACTGAATGATGCCACGAGGAAGGACCATTTCCCTCTTCCTTTTATAGATCAGATGCTGGAGCGCCTAGCCGGTCATGAGCATTACTGTTTTCTGGACGGGTATTCGGGTTACAACCAAATTGCCATAGCTCCGGAGGATCAGGAAAAGACCGCCTTCACTTGCCCTTATGGAGTGTATGCTTATCGGAGGATGCCATTCGGATTGTGCAATGCCCCGGCCACTTTTCAAAGGTGTATGCTTTCCATATTCTCTGACATGAATGAGAAATTTATAGAAATATTTATGGATGACTTTTCTGTTTTTGGCTCTTCTTATGATAATTGCTTGCATAATCTGTCGTTAGTGTTAAAAAGATGCCAAGAAACCAATTTGGTTTTGAATTGGGAAAAGTGCCATTTTATGGTCAGAGAGGGGATTGTTTTAGGGCATAAAATTTCTGCCAAGGGAATAAAGGTCGACAGAGCTAAAGTAGAGGTAATTGAAAAATTACCCCCTCCTACTACTGTCAAAGGGGTGCGTAGTTTTTTGGGACACGCAGGCTTTTATAGAAGGTTTATTCAGGATTTTTCTAAAATTGCTAAACCCCTATGTAACCTGCTTGTGAAAGATGAAACTTTTGATTTCAATAAGGAATGCCTGTTAGCTTTTAATACATTGAAACAAAAGTTGATTACTGCACCTGTGGTGATCCCACCTGATTGGGATTTACCTTTTGAACTTATGTGTGATGCTAGTGACATAGCTTTAGGTGCTGTCTTGGGGCAGAGAAAAAACAAATTATTGCATGCCATATACTATGCAAGTCATGTGTTAGATTCTGCTCAACTTAACTATGCCACTACCGAAAAAGAGTTGTTAGCCATTGTTTTTGCATTTGATAAATTCCGCTCTTATTTAGTAGGTGCCAAGGTTATTGTATATACTGATCATGCAGCTCTTAGGTATCTCTTTGCTAAACAGGATTCCAAGCCTAGGCTCATCCGCTGGATCTTGCTGTTGCAAGAATTTGATCTGGAGATAAAGGACAAGAAAGGAATGGACAATGTGGTGGCTGATCACCTGTCTAGGATTGAGCAACAAGAGAAGAACCAAGCTACACCTCTTCCCATCAATGAGGAGTTCCCAGACGAACAACTCTTGGCAGTGCACAGCTTGCCATGGTATGCTGATTTTGCAAACTTTAAAGCTGCTAAGGTTCTACCTGTAGATCTAAACTCCCAACAATTGAAGAGATTCCTTCATGAGGCTAAGTTCTATGTCTGGGACGAGCCTTATTTGCTGCGAAAATGTGTTGACGGCCTCTTGAGGAGATGTGTCTTACAAGAAGAGGTGAAGGATATTTTGTGGCATTGCCATGCTTCAAACTATGGTGGCCATTTCAGTGGAGATCGGACAGCTGCCAAAGTTCTCCAATCAGGGTTCTACTGGCCAACAATCTTCAAAGACGCCTATGACTATGTGAAGACGTGTGACCGCTGCCAAAGGACCGGCAACATCTCAAAAAGGTATGAAATGCCTCTGAATTCAGTACTCGAAGTTGAATTGTTTGATGTTTGGGGAATAGACTTCATGGGTCCTTTCCCATCATCATACTCTAATGAGTATATTCTGGTCGCAGTTGATTACGTGTCTAAATGGGTTGAAGCAACTGCCACAAGAACCGATGATGCTCAGATAGTTATGAGTTTCCTCAAGAAGAATATATTTTCAAGATTTGGAGTTTCAAGAGCTTTGATCAGTGATGAGGGTACTCACTTCTGCAATAAGCGAATGGACGCTTTATTGAGCAAGTATGGAGTGAGACACCGCATAGCAACTCCATATCATCCACAAACCAGTGGTCAAGTTGAAGTGTCAAACAGAGAGTTGAAGAGAATTCTTGAGAAGACTGTCAACGCCTCTAGAAAGGATTGGGCCCTGAAACTCGATGATGCTCTTTGGGCGTACCGTACTGCATTGAAGACACCTCTTGGCATGTCTCCGTATCAGTTAGTGTATGGCAAGGCTTGTCATTTGCCTGTCGAATTGGAGCACAAAGCATGGTGGGCCACGAAGATCCTAAATTTTGACCTGGCAAAAGCAGGGGAAAAAAGGGTACTTCAACTTCACGAACTGGATGAATTCAGATATAAAGCTTATGAGAGTTCCAAGCTTTACAAAGAGAAGACAAAGAAATGACATGATAAAAAAATCATCCAAAGGATTTTTGAACCAGGACAACAAGTGTTGCTGTACAATTCAAGACTGAGACTCTTCCCGGGAAAGCTGAAATCAAGGTGGTCAGGACCATTTATGGTTAAGACAGTATACCCCTATGGAGCGATTGAGGTGGCTGACAGAGAAACGGGAAGGAGTTTCAAGGTTAATGGGCAACGACTTAAGCATTACTGGGGAGATGGGGTTAAACACCACATTTCTTCAATGGCCCTCACTGCATCAGCATAATCTCCGAGATAGTCCGGCTGAGGACTTTAAAATTAAGCGCTTCTTGGGAGGCAACCCAAGTCTTTACCCCTTTCTCCTTATTTACTTTTAGTTGTTTTCATTCTGTTTTTGTTTTACATCTTCATTTTTGTCATTTTTGTTCATTAAGTTTTGTTTTTGGTATCTCAGGAAGGAACACGGTCTGTAACACGCCCGTGTCATGAACCGTGTGAAGAGGGCAGAGAGCTCAGAGATACAGCACGGCCTGGAACACGCCCGTGTCGTGACCCGTGTTCACTATACAGAGAGCTCAGAAGAGAGACACGGGCACACACATGGCCGTGGCAGTGAACGTGTAACTCTCACAGGAATCCAACAGGCAGACAAGGTCTGGAACACGCCCGTGTTCACCCCCGTGTCACTTACCCAGAATTAATTGTCCCTAGACATGCCATGTGTTGTCTCAGGTAAGTTTATAATTTTGCCAGATCACGAACACGGTCACAAACACGGCCGTGTTGTGACCGTGTCACTTAATTCACATATTCTAACTTTGGACACGGTCTGAGACACGGGACGGTCACGCCCGTGTCACTTAAAAAACACCCCCGTGTCACTTAAACACCCCGCGTGTTTATCCCGTGTCCCAACTTTACAGCACGACACGCCCACAGAACACGGCCGTGTTGTGGGCGTGTCACTCAGAAACTTTAAAAAGCTGAATTCGCAGGGCATTTCATCACTTCAGAAATTCCCCTTCTTCTCATTTTCTCTCAAATCCCTAGCTTTTCCGAGCATCCCACACCCATTTCCGGCCAATCCCAGTCCAGTTAAGCACCAAATTCTTTGCCCTAGTCATATTTCTCCATTTCACCACATCAGCACACACATTGCAGCAGTTCTTTTGGAATTTTCGATTACCCTGCTTCCTACAGGTATGACATTCTTAATTCTTCTTGTCTTCTGCTATGTTTTGATTATGAGTGTTTGCTCTATGTGCCTAGCTTAGTTCATATGGTGGTTATCTGCATAATTTATGTACTCTATGATTGTTGTCTGCATAATCTGAATTGAGTGAGGGAATTTTAACTAAGCTGCATCAGAATTGGAATCATAATATCACTGAAATAACTGCTGCATAATCTGTGCTTAGTGAGGAAATTTAGGATGGCATAGTATACTGAATTGACTGTAAGAATAAATCATTGGGGGAATCTACTGAGGTTGAGGGTGTTATCCTGAAATTACCATTGCTGTCACCACTCTAATTCCATGCTGAATTTCTGTTAATCTATTGCAAGTTGTTGTTAGGGACAGTTGTTCATTTTACAAATTCCTCATTTAGCCACTATCATGGATATTGTCCTGTGGATTTGGTTAATCCATCCAAAAATTCATGCATAGATTGTGTTTTCTCAGCTGGTAATGATCATTACTGTGGATGGATTATCTGAGTTTCTTGTATAGCACAGTAGGAATTGATGTTGAATTCTATTGTACTATGACCAGAGAATAAATTCTGGTTGAGGAACCTGAATTTGTTTAATTGTTAGTGGGGTAATTGCTGATGATGACTTGGGTAAATATCTGATGTTAGAAATTGGAATTATGAAAATGAGATAGGATTCGAGAGATAATGTGGGGCACTGAACTAGTATACTGAATTTCAATTTCACTACCCTGTTGCCTTGTGTATAACTCTTTGTTGAATTATTGCTTTTAGAGTGGTGTTGGGTTAGTAAACATGTGGGAATTAACATTTCTATTGATTAACTGCTTGTGAAAATTGAAATCTGATTCTATTGCATTCATGACGTGGAATGGCCATTGGATAAATCTGTGCATGTACTGAGATTCTGAGAATACTTGCTGAATTACTGTTTTGAGACTTGTGGTTTTATCATATAGACATGCATTTTCCCATTTTGAAATAGCTCAATGTTATGCATCAACTGGATTTTGCATGCATATTCTGTTTTGTGGTACCACTCTTATGTGCTCATTTGTCCAAATTTGGCAACTTACAAATTTATTTTCCTGGACACCAAAATGACAAAGCGTACTGCTGACACACAACCTCGCCGGGAGAAATTGAAGACCAGGAAGAACCGTCCAAACCCTCCCGAGTCACCTTCTCCACCTGTGAAGAAGAGAAGATCAGGAGCAGCTGACACTTCAGTTCATCCATTCCTCAGACTCCAAGGGGCTGAGCACCAGGAGCGGCTAGCAAAGCTCTCAACAAAGCCGTTCGAACCTAGCCGATACCCGGTATGGCTAGTGTTACAGGAGCTCGGGATTGACGAGGAGATTCGCCATCTCCTCAGTCCAGGACAGTGGGGAAATATCTTCGAGCTCCAAGAACCGGCATACAGAGAACTCACCCTGGAGTTTCTCGCAACTGTTGAGATCAACACCACCTTCACAGCCAACAACACGACATGGTATGAGCCAGACGCGATTAGATTCCGTCTCGGCTCGTTCATGCATAGCATGAACCTCCAAGAGTTCACTGAGGCGGCGGGGTTAGCTGGACAGCCATCTGCAGAAATAAGGCCAGAGAACACCTTCCTGCTGGACTGGTCTTATACCAGCAAAGACCCGGCAGAATGCTGGCTCGAAGTGAGCACTGAAGCCACTTATGAGGCCAAACGGTCCAAGGCATCCACCCTCCGGTCACCAGCACTCAGATACATTCACAAGCTGCTGGTGCACTCACTGAACGCCAGAAGGGAGAGCACAGGCGTGGTGAGTAAGAGGGACCTCTTCTACTTCCAATGCATTAAGGAGAAGAGTCATTGCCATCTGGGGTATGCCTTCCTGCAGCTGGTCAAGGGTTATCTCCAGCGAGGGAACTTTGGAGCTATAGGCGGAGGTTCAGTCATCACCCGCCTCGCTCGCCACCTGGATGTATTGGGTGACGAGTCGACCCTCACGGTTGCGTGTCGACCTCTGCCACTGGGAATGGACACCCTGAGGGCAATGGGGATGGTGGAGCGCCGTACTGACAGCCAGGGCACCTACTTTGCCCTAGCCGGTGCTCCACAAAGAGCTGTACCTGGCAGTCCTGCAGCGCCAGAAATGGAGGCCCCGGTGAGCGATGCACCACCACCACCACCACCACCTGAAGAACCACCGGCGGAGGAGCCGAGCACGTCCGCACCTCTCCCGCCACAATCCCCTCCTGGTGTCCCGTCCACTGAAGCCGACGAGGAAGACAGGAAACCAACAGCCCTAGAGAGGTAGTTGGCTCGGATCGAGGTTGAAGTCGATGGCACAAGAACCCGAGTCAACCGCCTAATTTTAGACAACCGGCGGGAGCGACATCATAGGCATCAATGGATGTCCTATGAGCTGGCACATCACCAGTGGGTACAATTCACTCTACAGATGATGTGTCAGTCCTTGGGACTCCAGCCTCCACCGCCGCCTCGTCCGCCTACCTTTCAAGATCCAGTGGACGATGCCGACATCGCCCCGTCGGTAGAACATATTCGGCCGCCGCGCACCTCATCTTGACATCCACGGCCTGACTCTCCGGCATCCTCCGACCACCCTTTTGGAGCACCTTCCAGGGAGTAGTTCCAACTATTCTCTCATTTTTTTTCATTCTTTCATATTTCTATGCCTGTTGATTCTATTTCTGCCTCCACCTTCTATTTGTATGTCATTCATTGTGGACAATGCATGATTTAAGTGTGGGGGGGGGGGGGGGGGGAATAATATAAGACTAGATGTAGATATTTGCATGTGAATCCTCTGGCATGTGGAACGGGAACATTGTGTCTCTGGAATTTCCTGGATGACTTGTTTTTAAATAGTTACTTAAGTCTTTTAATGCCAAGTAGTCTACTTTAAGGCTTGCTGCATTAGGAAGTAACTATTGAGGTGTAATGGACTTGGGAATGCTAGAAATTTGTTTATGCTAGCTAAACTTGATGTTTGTAGTTAGAATACCCTGTGCTGAGTACTGGTTTTCCTGTTGTTTTAAAAAAAAAAAAAATTCATTATTTGTTTTCAAGAGGTGATCCATGATGAGCATAGTGGGGCTCTGCTCCTCTACCTTCTGTGCCTGAAACTGGAGAAGGATATGAGTATGCCAATGAAGCATAACTAGTTGAATGTGGGTCGCAGGCAATGACCGGACACCACATCCTAGGACCCCTAACTATGCAAGTAAAGAAAAGAAAAGGAAAGAAAAAGAGAAAGAGAGGAAAGAATAGGTCTTGAGTACTTAGTTTGGAGTGTTGTTATTTTTGCCTGTTAGTAGAATAGAGTAATAAGCACAGGGTAATTCTTTCTATTTACTGATAGTGTAGCTGAGGCAAACTGTTTAGTGATGACTGAGTCCATAAACTGAAATAGAAACTGAATAATGCAGCTGCTCATTGTAGGGTGCCTTGCATATATTTTTGTAGAAATGAAATTGTCTGTCCAGGGAGAACACCCAAGGCACATGTTCTAATTTTCATTGCTTGAGGACAAGCAAATGTCTAAGTGTGGGGGTATTTGATACTTGTCTTTTAGAACTATACAATCCATGCTTTAATACTGAATTTTTACCTGCATTGCAAGCAAATTCTCTCTAAACATGGTGTTTAATCCATAAATTGGCTTTGACAGGTACCAAGATGGGTAATTTGGAAATGAGAAGAATCTGGCAGCAATTCATGGAGAAAATGGCAATGAAAGCAGCCATCTACCAAGTTTTCTGCTAGACACGGGCAGTAACACGGCCGTGTGTACCCCGTGTCTACCATCCAGAGGCTACTGCTCAAGCTCATGGACAAACACGGCCTCAGACAGGAACAGACACGGCCGTGTCCAAGGCCGTGTTGATCAAGCAGAATGTCCAAGAGAACAAAGGCCCAGTCTAAGGGCAAACACGGTCAAGGAAAGAGAAGAACACGGCCGTGTGAGGGGCCGTGTTGAACAGGCAGAGGCTACAAAGTCAGGACACGCCCAGGCCAAAGAAGAGCACGGGCCATGTCTAAGTGACACGGCCGTGATCAGAAAGGAACACGGCCGTGTCAGAGCCCGTGTTCGATGACCAGAAATGCAACTTAAGTGACACGCCCAGGACCAGAAAGGAACACGGCCGTGTCAGGGCCGTGTTCGAGCTATTTTTGACCAAATGACCTAATTCTGCACAAGTATAAAAAGGAAATCTGATGCATGGCATAAGGAGGCCGTACTTGGGAAGAAAAGAGCAGAAGAACTAGAGAGCAAGGGGGAGCAATTGGGACTGGATCGTCATAGAGTTTCTTCTTCTTCTCTTCTTTCATCTCATGTTGAATACTTATTTGTTTTTATTGAATTCAAGTATGAGTAGCTAAATTCTTATTGTTAGGGGTTTGATGTAATTCATTTGTAATGAAGTTTCAAGATTGAATAAACTTGTTTTAGTACAACTTCTTTTGTTGAATAGAATTTGCTGTTCTTAATGCCTTTAAATGCTTAGCTACCATTTGAATGGTTAAGAGATTCGTTTCAACACTAGGAATAGTAAGATCCGAATGTGCTCTGTAAATTCTGTCCTAAATTGAGTTAATCTAGGAATAGATAACTTCGTTTAGGTGGTATTAGATTAATTTCCTAGAACCAAATCACCTAAATTAATTGGTTGTATCAAGGAATTGGACAAGTAATTAGTATAGGGAGGATTGTATCACCAAGGAATTGGGTTCAATCACTTTAAGGAAATGAACCAACAACAAAGGAATTGTAACTGAAATAAGTAGTCCAGTATTGATTCTGAGATTACCTTGTCTATGAGGAAATCGAATTGCAAGTGAATGAAATCAACCCCTAACCTTTCTCATTCTTATTACAAATCTCACATTTAGATTGTCTCTTAAAGATTGTTACGATATTGTTGGAATTTTGTTACTTAGTTGCCACTTAGTTAATTGCAGCAGCTCATTCCAGGGCTGCCTTCAATCCAAATCATTTATCCTTCCGAATAGAATCTTTATTGGTGAAATTGGTAATTGTTAGCCTTAATCCTCGTGGGAACGATACTCTACTCACTACTATATTACTTGTGTGACCCGGTATACTTGCCGGAAAAAGTCCCATCAATAGACCCACTATGAAAGAAGTGGCAATAGAGCTAGAGGGATTGAGGATTATCCAAAGGCACCCATGGGGATGGGGAAGCACTCATATGTCTTCAGAAGAGAGTGAGTATTTGCTGAAATCAGACCCTGGAGATGAGGATGGTGGAAATGGCGCAAATACTGGGATAGATAGCATAAACCAGATTTCGATATCATCGTATGGTGGTAGATAATTAGCTATTCTTCTGATTGAGGTTGTGTTGAAATTAGTAAAGTAATTTTTTAGAATAATATCTCTTTATTTCTCAAGAAGCTTATTTTCTCAATAATCCTAATTTTTAGTGTGGTTCATGTATTAGAAATTAATTAGGATGATGAACTTTTTGTTATTAGAGTCCTATAAATACCTATATAATCTTTCATTTGATGTGTATCAGAAAAATAGAGGTCTTGTTCTCTTATCCATCATTGGAGTTCTATTCTTTTCTTTGGCTTGTTTTTCTTCACCAAGGTTGTTGATCTTGGGCTAGTGTAACATTGTTGCACTACTGTTTCTCTTTAGGTTGTGCTATTACAATAAATCCAAGCCCATTCTTAGAGTATACACTTCACGGATCACAGATGCATGTGATGTAAGAACTCCGAAAGTATTTAAGAATGTATTATCTTCTTTAATTTTCTTGACTATTTATTGTTTTCTTTCTTGTTTAATTTGTTATTAATGATGTGATTCGTTAACTTAATCTTGTTACTTTTCACTGCCTGTGTTTATTAAATTAGTTGTAGGAAAATAATGTTGGTCATATAAGTGAGATAACCAAGTACTATTCATAGCAATGGATAGTGGACCGTCAAACTCTAAAAATAGAGAAATCAGAACCAAGTCAAGATGATACGGATCAACCCCTCTTTTTTCGCCAAAGATCTTACCATTTCTGAAATAATTGGAGTTACATCTATTTTTCCATTTCAATTCAAGAGTAATGGATAGTGGACCGTCAAACTCTAAAAATAGAGAAATCAGAACCAAGTCAAGATGATACGGATCAACCCCTCTTTTTTCGCCAAAGATCTTACCATTTCTGAAATAATTGGAGTTACATCTATTTTTCCATTTCCATTCAAGAGTTCTTATGTGTTTCCACGCCCCTTCGACCCCAAAAATGGACAAATTCCTTTCATATAAAATACAAGCTCTCAACATATAAAGTTGAAATTGTTGACCATTGCATGATAAGGATCCAATGTCGTGTCTATTTCTTTGAAAGAAAATTCTAAGCAGTATATTAAATTGGTCCACAAGTACCGTGCTGACTCAGACAATTAAGACGTCAGTCCTCGTCCATGTATTTTTTAATGTTCTTCTCTCTGGGTCGTGTTGTGTAGGTGGAGGAGAGAGAGAGCGTGTCACCTTTAGTTTAGTTATTACATAAAAGTTTAAGAATGTCTTTATATATAAAACGATATCGCACTTGAAAATTTTTTCACTTTAAAGTGTAAATAAAATACATGTTTATTCATATTTTATGTTAAATTTTTAAAATTTTACTTAAGAAAATGAAGACAGTAAGAATTGTTTTTTTTTTTTAACTTTTTTTCAAAAAGACTCTGATACTTTATTAAAAACTGATTCAATCTAAAAATTTAAATTATTAAATGAAAGTTTAAAAATGACTTTATATTTAATAGATTGAACTTTTATTTTGCTTGTATAATTCGATTAATTAGTGCAGCTTTAATTTATATATAATCACATATGAAAAGTGTTCTGGTTCTAAACTATATTATCCTTAACAATGCCATCTTTTGTAATCCTCTTTGTAACTTTTACTTGTTTGTATTTTCCACGATAAAATACTAATTCACCAGGCAAACCTAGTCAGAAAAAAGCTATTTAACTAAATGCAGGAATTAAAACAAAAGAAAAGTCTCGATGCCGTAAGAGCCATGCCCGATCGTCGTTCCTTTCCAAATAGAAGAAAAAGTCTCAAGCATCATGCTCATGGAAATTGTGAAGGACCGCCAACAGAGTAGAATGGCAATACTCTGTCTTAAACGTGTCGCCAATTCTCTCTTACCAAGTCTATCTCCTTTCCATTTCCGAATAAAAGCTACCCCGCAAGCAGCATAAACACCTATTACCCTCACTTTCTTTTGTTTACACTTTTCAAACAGTAAAGACTTTCATATTGAGAAGCGTACAACTTAAACTTTCAAGTTGAAATAGTTCTTTAATCTTCACAGCAATATGGTGCTGAACGTGACGATGCATATGAAAGTGACAATGGTGTTGCTGATTGGTTTTGCGACCGCGGCACAAACCGCAGCTCAAGCCCTTCCTGACTGCCTCAGCAACTGCGGAGAAGTTGAAATACATTATCCATTTGGTGTTGGTACACAATCTAACACCGGCAATGATTGTTTCTTAGACCAATGGTTTAATCTCACCTGTGATCAGGACTCCAAATTATGGACTACTCAATCCCATAATTCTCAAACCGAAAATAATCAATCCCAAATTTCGGAAATCTATCTCCAAGGTAAAATGGACATATTTATGCCTATCTCCCGCTTTTGTTACGATGAATCAGGTGGAACAGTGGCCGATGAACAACCCGTACTGGGAATACCAACTTTTACCGTTTCTAGCAATGAAAACAAGTTCATAACCCTTGGCTGCAACACCTATGGCTATCTCGATGGCTCTAAAAATAATCAGACCTACTCAACTGGGTGCATAACAAAATGTAGTGGAATTCCAAACAAGGAGGATTCTGAAACTTGTTCTGGGATTGGGTGTTGCCAGGTAGATATTCCTGTGGGAATGAGGGACTTCAAAGCTGATGCGTATAGTTTTGCATTCGATAAAAATGTGTGGGACTTCAACAACTGCAGCTATTCTTTTGTTGCCAAACAAGGGTCGTTTGATTTCACCGTTGAGGATCTTAAGAATATACGGAGTAACACGTTTCCTTTGGTGATAGATTGGGCTGTTGGGAATGAGACTTGTCAAAGTGCTCCAAAATCACAAGACTATGCCTGCAGCAGCCACAATACCGAGTGTGACGACACAGGCACTGGATATGGGTACCGTTGTAAATGCAGAGAGGGTTATGAAGGAAACCCATACCTTCCTGATGGTTGCCGAGGTAATCAATTAGATTTACATGAATTGCTCTTCTATATCTTGATCTGTGTTTTTCTTTTTAATTAGATTACTCATATCAAGTTTGTTTGTTTTTTGAGCATCTATATCTTGTTCTGTGTTGCGTTTGTTCCAGTAAAATCGAGGACTTCAATTCAAAAGTTTAATTTTTTAAGTTTGTGGTTTTTTTTTTTTATCAAACTTTTTGTGAATAGTTTNTTTGTGTTTTTTTAAAATAGAAATGAAATATATTTGTTCTTAAAAATAATTTCTAAATTCAATCAGTGTTAAAATATACAAATTAAAAAATATTATTATATAAAATAATTTGTTAATAAATTAAAATTTTAAATTAATATCATTTATAGGGAGCTACTATTTTAACTAAACATTTAAAACAAACTACTTAGAATTTGGATCTTCATGTATCGGTATGCTTCTACAAGCATTAGAGAAAAAAAATGTATTTGTTAGTCAAACAACAATATTTTCCATCAATATGAGATGTATTTACTATACAACTAATGCTAGGTAGCTTGATTATTATTAGTTTTTTGACAAACTTATTGCTAGATTGAGATATATTTATAACTATCTTTGGATAAAATAAATTGATAGAAATCACATATTCATCAAAGGTCGTAAACATTAATCTAATTAATAAAAAATTTGTGAAAGAAAAGTCAAACTAACTAATATTTTTCAACGCATTGAATTTGTACGAAATGATGTTACCATTTTGTCATCGCTTATGTAAGCACTACCATTTCTTCTCTGTCTTATTTTCCAATTGACTAAATAAGTTTTATGGTAAGAGTCTTAATTATTTTTGTCGTAGTAAGTAAAATAACTTGACAATAACGACAATAATTTAACTCTCTCATTGTTGTTGTGTTTAATTTCTTCTAGATATAAATGAATGCAATTCCGAACCTTGTATTGGAAAATGCTACAACGAAGCTGGGAACTACAGTTGTTCATGTCCAAAAGGATACGAAGGAGATGGAAGACATAATGGAANCTGTCTTATTTTCCAATTGACTAAATAAGTTTTATGGTAAGAGTCTTAATTATTTTTGTCGTAGTAAGTAAAATAAATTGACAATAACGACAATAATTTAACTCTCTCATTGTTGTTGTGTTTAATTTCTTCTAGATATAAATGAATGCAATTCCGAACCTTGTATTGGAAAATGCTACAACGAACCTGGGAACTACAGTTGTTCATGTCCAAAAGGATACGAAGGAGATGGAAGACATAATGGAACAGGTTGTACTCGCAAATCTAACAATACTTGGCTAGTAATTGCTTTGAGTAAGTACTGCTGAAACCATTCTCTCTCTCATTTTTTTTTTAAAGTGCTTCTGAAATCAATCTTGGCTAGTCGTAGAAAGCAATATTTTTGGAATCAAAATATTATATAGTGGAAGGAGTTCAAAGAAATTACTAGCTAGTGTCCCTACGTTTTACAGGTGCTCCTTTTGTGAAATTTCAAAAAACACCTTTTTTGCTTGAGTATATTTCACTTGTCTTGAGGTTTAATAAAATGGCAACAAACTTTAAATTTAACAATAAATTACACTCCACCCCATCTCTCTTTGACTAACTTCTAACTAACCATGAATTTACCGCCTTTTTTCTTCTTTTTTTTTTAAAAAAAAAATCAACATAATCAATGCATTATTTTAGACAAAATCTAATGATATTAATAATTTAATCGTATGTACATTAATAGGGCTACGGATGGCCATGTCTCCAGTTAACCCCATTATATATATACCTTCTTCGTTTATCTTTAACTTCAATTAATGCTTTAGATCTACTCCTTTTTTTTTTTTTTCATTTTTGATAGGAAGTGCTTTTGGGGAACTCATGGACATTTATCTAGGTACTTTGGGAAGTATATATAAAAATAATGTGTTTCCACTTTTTATATGCAGGTGTGAGTGTAAGCATCATAGCACTGCTTGTAGGAAGCTTTTATGTATATTGGGGATTGAGGAAAAGGAAGTTAGCCAAACTTAAAGAAAAATTCTTTCAACAAAATGGTGGTATATTGTTACAACAACAAATTGGTGGAACTGGAGGGTCTGCAGCAACTATGAAAATCTTTACTTTGGAGGATCTCAAGAAAGCCACCAACAACTTTGAAGAAAGAAGGATCTTAGGCCAAGGGGGGCAGGGAACAGTTTACAAAGGAGTCTTAGAAGATAATAGAGTGGTAGCCATAAAAAAGTCCAAGATTTGTGCCCAAATCCAAGTTGAGCAATTCATCAACGAGGTTATTGTGCTCTCCCAAATCAACCACAGAAATGTTGTCAAGATCTTGGGTTGTTGTTTAGAGACAGAAGTTCCCCTGCTTGTTTATGAATTCATCACTAATGGAACTCTTTCTCAGCATCTTCATAATCAAAGTCAATCATCTCAACTTTCATGGACAATGCGTTTAAGAGTGGCAACAGAAACTGCAGGAGCCCTAGCATACTTACACTCTGCTGCTTCTCCACCAATCATACATAGAGATGTAAAGACAGCAAATATACTACTAGATGATAGACTCACAACAAAAGTTTCTGACTTTGGAGCTTCAAGACTTGTCCCTCTTGACCAAACTCAAATAACAACTTTGGTGCAGGGAACATTCGGATATCTTGACCCAGAATACTTCCACACAAGCCAATTGACAGAAAAGAGTGATGTCTATAGTTTTGGGGTTGTTTTGGCAGAGTTATTAACAAGTAAGACGGCACTTTCTTTTGATAGACCAGAGGGTGATAGAAACCTATCAGTTTACTTCGTTTCTTCATTAAACGAGGGTCGATTGCCTCAAATTCTGGACAATCACATAATTAACGAAGCAAACGTTGAGCAGCTAATGGAAGTTGCTAATATTGCAAACCGGTGTTTAATGGTAAAGGGGGAGGATAGACCCACTATGAAAGAAGTGGCAATGGAGCTAGAGGGATTAAGAATTCGTGAAAACCACCCATGGGTATGGGGAAATAATGATATGTCTTCAGAAGAGACTGAGTATTTACTCAAATCAGCTCCACTTCCTGACATTGTTGATATTGGAGATGGGTTAGTTGGTAGCGATAAAACAACTAGCATAGAAAGCATGAAGCAGATTTCTCTGTCATTGGGTGGTGGAAGATGATGACTAGGTGATTGATGTTGTGATATCAGAATAATAGGCAAGCCCATTTTTTGGCAGGACAAGTTCCCAAATTTTTATAAAACTCTTGTGCTGATGAAATTTTTTACATACTTTAAAGTACATACTCGTCTATTATGTTTGTGTCTGTAGAGTATGTACTCTATGACTCTGTAATAGTTTGAACCAATTCACAGTACACGAACTTTATAGAAATTTGATAACTTGTCCTGCCAAAGGATGGTCTTTGCTATTGGTCTACTTTTCTTGTGTATGTTGAGGTACGTACCATGAGAGTATGTAAGAATCTCAAGAAATTTGGAAAACGTTTGCTTCCTTTCCTTCTTTCCCTTTTCTTTTTTCGCTATAAGTCTTTTTGTTCTTGTCCAATTTGTTAGTAATTGTGTGATTGGTTAATTTAATCTGTTACTTTTCATCGCCTGTATTGATTAAATTAGTCCTATAGGAAAATAGCATTGTCGCATATGTGAGATGATCAAATATTATCAATAGATTGATAGTCATCAAATAATGTTTAATCTCTTTTTCAGTAATTTCAATAATAATGAATTTTTTTAAAAAAAATCTAGAATAATATTAGAATTAATCACATTAACTTAATTTAGAATAATTTCAGCAATGTATAGCCATCAAATAAAATAAGATTCATATCATACTTAAGCTTAGGCTAACATTTACTTCTTCAACAAATTAATTAGAGTCATTCATATCACACCAGTCACGAGATCTATAGCCCCCACGTAATTTTTGGTGCACTAAAACTAGTATGATGATACTCTAATCCCTGTTGAACCCAAAAAATATACGAGTCACAATTGATACACAATAATAGAGCATCATGTAAAATATTGATTATTTAAGGGGGGTTTTAGGTATTTAAAATCATTAATTAGATGGTCTTTCGTAAACCTGTTGGGTAGGTTGCCCATTCTCAATCATCAATGGACAAGAAACTTCAAAACTTGTATGACTAAAGATTGTTAAGCGTCCAAATAAAAAATGTAGGCTAGTAGATTTTCTTGACAGTCTCTCAATACATTATCCAAATTAATGTATTGACGTAAGTCTAGTCTTTTATTCATATCTTATATATCTTTGGTTTTACTAATTTACTTATGTCAAACTAAATATCCTAAGCCCTCCGCAGCATCCAATTTGACAGAGTTCCTCAATTTCTTATACAAGCTCTCCACGTACAGAAGTTCAAATTGTTCACGATTCCATGATAATGATGCAATGTCCTGTCTTTTTCTCTAAAAGAATATTCAAAGCAGTGTATTAAATTAGTTCACGCGTCGCTGACTCAGACAAGTCGTCAATCCCCGTCCACGTACTCTGTCTGGTTGTGTGGTGGGAGAGAGAGAGAGATAGCGAGAGAGGGTGTCATGTGGCCAGTAAGCAATCGATAGAGATTGAACTATCATTGTCCTTTTATAATTCCATTAGTTAGCAGCTTTAATTTGGGCAAATTGACAGAACGGATACAACAACAAAAACAAAAACAAAGTTTAAATGTATTGTAGCTAATTGTAATTTGTACAAATTTTAAATTAGGTTCTTATAATTTTTTTTTTTTCTTTTGAGGTTTTTTTTATAATTTAATTGGGTCTCTGTCATCACTCCCAATTATAATTTTGTTAATTTAGTACTAACATAACAAATAATTTTTCTATGTGACAATAAAAAAAGTTGACGTGGTGCTAAAGTGACACAAAAATTACCATTTCATCAAATTTTGGCTCAAAAAAGTGCATAAAAAAATTAATGAAATAGAAATTTTTGTGTCATTTTGGTGTTATGTTAGTTTCTTTTATTGCCAGATAGACAAGTTGTTTGACATGTTAGCACTAAACTGACGGATTTATAACCGGAGATGACGGCAAGGATCTAATTAAAAAAAATTTAACCTATAATAACCCTAAAAGAGGGAAAAAAAACTATAAGAACCTGATTTAAAATTATTCTAAATTACAAGGACTTGCAATATATTTAAACCTAAAAAGAATTTACACAAAAAATGGTATTGTACAAAATATTTATATAAAATGGGCACTTTTAATAAAATAATAGAGTAAAATCTCTTTTTGGTTCTTAAAAAATACTCCTATTATCACTTTAGTCTTTCATCAAATTTTGGCTTAAAAAAGTGCATAAAAAAGTTGATGAAGTAGCAATTTTTGTGTCATTTTGACATCATGTTAGTTTCTTTTATTACCAGATAGACAAACCGTTTAACATGTCAGCACTAAACTGACGGATTTATAACCGAGGATGACGGCAAGGACCCAATTAAAAAAAATTTAAACTATAATAACCCTAAAAGAGGAAAAAAAAACTATAAGGACTTGATTCAAAATTCTTCTAAACTACAAGGACCTACAATATATTTAAACTTAAAAAGAATTTACACAGAAAATGGTATTGTACAAAATATTTACACAAAATGGGCATTTTTAATAAAATAATAGAGTAAAATCTCTTTTTGATTTTTAAAAAATACTTCTATTATCACTTTAGTCTTTCATTTTTATTTTATTTTTTACTAATTTAGTCTTTGAATTAATGTTCCATTTGCCAATTTAATTCTCTGTCTAAGATCCTTAGTGAAATTGGACGGAAATCTCTACATGACACATTAAGTGCTAATGTGCAAGCGACATGGCACATCATTGGTTTTTTTGCTTGGCATGTCATTCTGAATAGATGGGTTGGAGAATCACTGCCAAATCAAACGCTTTGCATAAAAAACGGTGTTCTATGGACTCATAGCAACCTGGTTCTTCGCCGCATCGCCAGTGAACCTCTCGGTATCGATGAAGGCTACGTAGGACAGAGTGGTTCAATTGTCTTGGTTATTGGGAATGATCTCAACACGATCATTTAGCCACACACCAGTTATAGGTCATGACCAAGTCTATGCCTATGGCCTTGCCTTCTGTGGTCGCCATTAGGCCCATTACAAAGATTCAAACCTCAAAATCACACCCAAAAATTGAGTTCTCAATTGCAGAATTTAGAACAATTTCGAAACTTTTCACTTGAATTTGCTTAGTGAAATTAAAAAAGAGAAGCAAGAAAGGATTTATATAGTGACCGTAAGATAGGAAGCTCAAGAAATTACAAAGAAGATGGAAATATTAGAACCCATCTCACAAACCCCTCTTCATTAGCCCAGAATCCCATATCTCCTCACCAACCCCGAATTCCATTCTACACCTTCAACCCCATATGAGATTTTGATGCCACTCATGATGAACCCAAGCTCTGAAACTGTACTCCTTCCTACTCTCTGAAACTGGTTTGTCTCCTTTGATACTCTGATTCCAGTAATTGAGAAAGTGAGAAAAGGATTTCGCAATAAGGGGCTTAGGGTTCCAATTTGAGATTTGTAGAATGAATCCCTTCACAATTCTGTCTTCCTTCCTTCCTCTTGACAAAACACTGCTGCATGGGTCATTCTCTAATCAAAATGACGCCATTTTAAGGTTTGCCATTCCAGCAACTCACTTACATGTCATGTCAGCTTGCCAAGTCACCACTTAATGGATACGTCAGCACTTAATGTGCCACATGAAAATTTCTATCTAACCTCACTAACAGACTCAGACAGAAGACTAAATTGGCAAACGAAAAATAAATTCGATGATTAAATTGGCACAAAAAAATGAAGAACTAAAGTGACTATAAAAACATTTTTGAATGACCAAAAAAAAGTTTAACTCAAAATAATATATGAGAAATGGACAAAAATGAATTCGCCAAATGGGAAATGGTGGAATTAGATGAAAATGCACATATTCCGCTAAATTCCTAATGGCGTAAATTGATGACTTGGAATCCACCAAATGACATTGGCAGAAATGGCTTGCAAGTGGCGGATTCGGTCTGAAATGGCGGAATGCAGTGGAAAGCCATTGTTTTCTGGTCTGAATTGGCTTGACATGGCGGAATTGAAGGTTGGAATGGTGAATTATGGGTCTCAATTGGCAAATTGTGTCTAGTGAATGTACTTCGAGAGACACAAATGGCGAAATTAAAACTGTCATATGGCGGAATAGAGATTATCAAATGGCAAATTTATCTCTCGTGAATGTATTGATCCGCCGGACATAAATGTCTGAATTATAATCCACCAAATTTCAAAGTGACAAAATTAGTTGTAAAAATAGCCTATTCGGAAGTGAGCAGAGGCAATTTGAATCAGAAACACTACACGGTAGAGGAGAGAAAAATGCTGCATGGCAGAGGAGTTCAGTTGGAGTTCCAATAGTTGAGTTTGATAGTTTAATATCTTGAAGCTTCTGAAGGTACATGAACACTTTTATTGTGTTATTATAGTATATATATTGTATATTTGAATATTGTTATAAATAAATGTGTTTTGTAGTAGATGTGCATGATTTGTGGTATGTGTAGTTAAAATTCTAAGAAATTGTGATATGGATAATTTTTTGTTTCAGATTATAATTAAATGTTTATGCGGCTATGGTCCCAAATTTTTTTTATATAATAATTGCATTTCTCACGTGAGATCAATTTAGCATTATAGAGTTATTTTAATTGTGTCAAAAGTAATGAAGTAAGACATGAATTAAACTTTTGACATAAGTTTTGTGATAAATAGCAATTTCTCAAATGAGATTGATTTAATGATTTTTTTTTTTTTTTGTACTTTGACTACGATTCTGAATTTAAACATGGAACCCACAAGCCTTGAAAATGAGAATAAGAATGAGTCATAAGTCAAACTTTCTTATAAGATTGACAATGTAATGTCAAAGCATTGGAGTAAGGCATAAATTAAGTTATTGGTTATAGAATTGTATGAATTCATTTTTTTTTCTATATTAATGCCAAATTTAGTAATAATATTTAATTTCGTGAACATGAATAACTATAAAGTGAAGCACTAGTTAAGGTTTCTCATGAGATTAATGTAGTCGTGTCAACAGTATTTGAGTGATGCATAAATTAACATAGTATGTAGTCATAAATAACTATGAATAAAAAAATTTATATACTATTGACAAACTTATTGATCACACAAAATTTATGTAGTGATTATGAATATTTAAATAAAGTGAGTTAAAAAATTTTATGAGATAAAAAATTTTTTGTGTTAAAAATATTAGAGTGAATAATGGATTAAATTTGTTTATGTAGTAGTAGAGAAGAACAACAAATAAAAAGAAAGAGTATTGAAATAGCTCACTGGCGACTAGTCAACGGTGGTCAACGGGCCAAAGCGGGTCAAAGCCGACGTTGGATGCAAATTCCGGTGGCACTAACGGGCAATCCTTTTCACGGAATAAAAAAAAAAAGGAGGTTTCTTATATATTTTTAGTATTTATATAGTATGTCATACTGCATAAGAATAACCAATAAATAAATGACATATATATAAGTTAACTGTTTTTTAGTTTATTTGAAAAATTAAATAAATTATATTTTATATCTAATAAAATTTAAAAATTATGTATGTTTGTCATGTCAATGTAGTATAGCATACTTACGTAGTATCATAGAATCCCCGAAAAAAAAATTGGGCAATCTTATGATTATCAAAAGTCAATTGGTGAGATTACAAATTTAAAATTACTAGTGATTGCAAGTTTTCACAAGTGTGGCCCTCAATCTAGAAGACAGGTGTCAACTAGTGATTGTTTTGTCAGTGAAGGTATCCAAAAAAACATAAAAATGCAACACTCCAAAAAATGTGGACAGAATTGTAAATTCTCAAGAATAAAAATTTAAAACTTGAATCAAACACTAATCTCTTCTTGGTAATTTCAGTAATATGGAAAATTCTTCAAATTCAGAATAATATATTAGACTAGATGACATGAACTTAACTCAGAGTTTAGATAAACATTCAAAGTTTAAAGCCTAATGCAATTCTTTTAAGTCTTTATCGTATTGTTTTTTTATTAAAATATAATATGTGTATTATTTTTTATACTTTATCATCACCTCTTCTTCTCTTTTACCTTCCTCACGTTATCTCACTTTTTTTCCGTTAGGATACAATACAATGACTCTTCTGTTTTTTTGGATTAGAACACTACTCTTTCGTGGTGCCCAATTAGTATGTTACAGTGATGCACACCTCATCTTACATCTGCCTTCGTCACCGGCCTCGATTTTATTCTAAATTGCACCAATTAAAACTAAACCGCACAATCTGGCTGAGAGCATGGGTCTACTTTGATGGAGCTTTAGGTCTTTAATGGCTGAACCAACAGTTTCAATGGTGATCAACAATGGGTCTTGATTGGCACTACTACGGCGACGGTGGAAAAGCAAGACAGTAGATCTCAAATGTTGGCTTCAAGAAGGGAGAGGAAGACAGGTATATTCATTTTGGCAATGCTGAGGTACAATTCTTTGAGGAAGCAAAGAAGCAAGGAGTTGATGGCGGAGGAGATAGTGGTGGTGTAGCGAGTTCTCAGTGGAGATGGGACGCGGAGTGCGGCGGCAGCACCAAAGGTGCTGGCAAAGGCTCTCTTCCCCATTTTGCACTGAAAGTTGTAGATAAAGAAAATTAAGCAAACCATTGAAAGTAAAGACACCAGTTTGTATTTCTTGAGAATTCAAGATCTTTGTAAAGTTAATTCTCCCTCACCTCTTCTTGTGCAGTATGGGATTAAAAGTATCACATGATATGTTTTAATAGGAGAACAATACCACAAGTGCATAAAGAACTTTACCTAAATGTTATCCTTTTTTTTTTTTTTTTACTTCAAATCAGCCAATGCAGTTCAGCAGAATTCAAATCCAAGTAATTCTACTTAATTTCTTTTCTTTCAGATTCAGAGTCAGACCATACAAGTAATTCAAATACTTGTTAAACTACTATTAGTCCATGTAAACACTTTCCATGCACAATTTTTTGCACGCTCTAGTCTCAAATCATACAATTTAGCAAGTAACTAACGATTTATGCCTATATTGGGTCACTTGGTTCTTCATGAGCTTCGCATTGAACCAAAAACATAAATTAGTTCCACCTAAAATTGGAGGTAGAGAGATTGGTAGTGTTATCTCCCATTTTTAAGGAGTAATCACTTAGCAAAACTCATTAAAAGAACAATGTTAAAATTTTTACCATCAATAAAAGGCCTTTACTATAGTGATGTGGCACATTTTAATTCAATAATAGGGTACAGCTTTTTTTGAACTATTTTTGGTTATCTGATTTAACTCTTGTTGTAATACTTGTTATATTCCTTCTTCCTCGGCGGATAGTTTTTAATCCAATAAGCATACTGCCATATCATTAAAATAACTAAAGAGTTTGAAAAAATAAAAAAACTTAAGATTCATTACCGACAATAAATGGCTTTAATAGTTTTTATTAATTAGAGTTTTGCTCAAACAAGAAAATCAATTCCAATGAATTCAATAACTGGATAACACAAAACTAATATAAACAGAAAAGAAAGCAGAAATTCTGAGCAAAACATAAATGAAATCTAAGAATATGATAGTATATGACTGATACAAATAATAGTAAGAAGTATTTGAAAAAAAAAATTAAATAGGATGGAGTGTCATTTTAGTAAAACTCAGGGGTAATGAGTATAAGTTAACAGAGAAAATACTTTGTTATACATTAACTCATGGTTAGAAAGCATATCCTGCAAACATCTTCTAATATGTTGTTAGAAACTTATGCCCTCGTTTGAGTAAACAGTTTATTTAAAAAAGTGCTTTTAAATGTTGGATTTTAAAGATGGGAGATAAAATGTTAGGTTTCAATGAAATTTCTAATATTAATAGGGATATAATTGTCCCATAAATTTCAAAAACAGCTTGCTGGTCATGAAGGAAATCAACTTTTGCATAAAGCTTTTCTAATAAGTCTAAAAAAGTGACTTCATAAAATAAGCTAAAAATAACTTTTTAGAAGTTAATAAGCTATTTATATAAGTTAATCCAAACATAATTTTTCTTACATAAAAATATTTATGAGTAAAACACCTTTTTCATAACATTGGTGATAATTTAATCCTTTAATCATTTTTAGTGACAATTTAGTCATTAAATATTAATTATGTACGCCAATTTAGTTTTTCATTGGCTTTTGTCGCTGAGTGCTACGTAGGTCGAGGGATTATACTGCCGTACATAATTAACACTCAAGGACTAAATTGTCACTAAAAATGATTGAAGGACTAAATGTCACCAATGTTATCTTTCAAGAACAAAAAAATGGTTTTACTCAACATTTATACTAATAGATAAGCTCTAATAAACTGTAAGTTATGCTATTTAAACAGGACTTTAGTGTAAAATGTAATTTTGGATTAAGAAATATAGTAGAGTGTCATTTCAACAATCCTCGAAAGAGGAGTATAATTTACCCAAATTAAATTCTTGTTTATATATAGGTGGATTTTCCGGAAGCTTTAGCAAAAATTCAGGTACCTGTACCTTGACTTACATGGCTAAAGGCTGACCATGCATTTATTAGTCAACACAAGGAAGGGTTATGATTGGACACTTGGTACAAGGACCTTTCTTCTTCCATTGAATTTGCAGTAGTTGCCCAAAGGAATTAATATTTATATTGTTTTCCACCTGATATGTGATGGGCCAGCAACCCATTTTAGTTCTTGCGGGCTTAATATTACTATTTCGGCCCATATTGGACTAAATGGTTAAACTAAATGGAACCTCCTCACTTGGGGACTATATTACAGGATTGAATAGGGCTTTGAAATAAAGACTGATAGCCTTAAAAAAAAAAAACATTGAAATAGAGTGCTTTTTTTTTTTTTTTTTTTTTTTTGANTTTTTTTTTTTTTCTTTTTGGTAATCCTGAACCCTAGTCTGATTCCAACTTTTTAATGGAGTTAAATTTATCAAATTTGAGCCGAGCAATCCCTGCTTCAAGAGTTTCACTATCGAAGAATCCACAACTGTAGTTTTGTGTGAGAGAGTATTTTGAGAACCTTCTATTTTGTTAATGAGATGCCTTGAATACAAGATCATTTTCTTGTATAGAGAGTCTTGTGACTAATTAGTCTACAACCCAGTTGGCAATAAAGAGTGCATTTTGTTGAGAGCATTTGCATGTACTTTGGAATACTGTGTCTAGTAGATGTGTTAATTGATGTACTATGATCATGTGTGTGATGATCATTATTCGTAAAAGTATCAATAAAACAGTTAGTTGGTGTTAATCCTTAAAATTTAATTATTTTGGTAATATATCCTAAATAAAAACAATAATAGTTGTCCATGTGCTATGTGTCGTTAAAAAAAAAAAAAAAAGCATCAATAAAACAACTATCCATGGCTTTAGTATTTTTATTTTTACTAATACTACCTACTAATTTTGATAGCTAATTTGATTGAAACGTGTCTTCATTTAATGATAAGCATATGATGAAAATAATTGAAAGAATCAGTTGATATGTCCATAACATGTGAAGTTTGTGTTGTGAATTGAGTTATGTATATTTTGCACTAAAGTTGGTTATGTGATTAGCGACACTAAAGTTACCACATTTAAGCACAACTTTTTTATTTTTTATCAAAGATAGATAGTTATCATTAAAGATAAGGCCAAGAGTTATAGATACAACTCTACTAAACAGTATACAAACCAACAAACACACACCCAGAGTGGTGACTGTAAGGAAAAATAAAAGGTGCTCTACAAAATAGAAACATGAAAGTGAAGAGAACATAACCTATAAGAGTCTATGCCTCACAATGCCCAAGGAATTCCATAACTCTTTCTTATCAGCAATTGCATTAGCAACGGTCTCTGGAGTGGTCTAACTTTTAGCATTAAAAATTAGATCAATTCGGTTTAACCATAAATCCCACAAATAAAAACTACCAGTTCCATATACCCATCATGAGCCCTTAGTCTTTGAAGCTCACATAGAATGAAAACACCACATTTAAGCATACCTTGTAAACAAAAGACATGTACCTTACAGTTACCACATTTAGTCATAATCTAAATTTGACAAGCCTATGTAACTAGATCAACTTAAAGACTAGGTGTCCTTAACCTTCTATACTAGATAAGATTAAAACTGACGATGCCTGAGTTGAGAATTGGAGCTCGTCACTCGAGTTTAGGGCAGAGCGTCGAACCCTTGAGGTCGGGTTGCACTGAGGTCGGATCACTTCTGAGGTCGGTCCACTATGAGGTCAAATTTTCTTCGAGATCGGTTGTCCGACGATTACCTGAAACACTAGCCGGTGTTTTATTTCCGGGCTCCGAAGGTCAAGTCAGTATGGTTCGAGCCTAACAATGTGATATTCTAGAGATAAAGGTTCGACCTGTTACCTTTGAGTGTCAGGGGCTATTTATAGGAAAACAAACCTGGACATTGGCGGTTTACCCAGGGTGGGCTATCGGGTCGCCCGTAATAACTGGTGGGTGACCCAGTGCCTTAGCTGCTTTATTGGGCCAGAGTTTTCTCTGGGCCAAGTTTATTTGGGCTCTGAAACAGGCCCACCACACTTGCCCCTCAAGAACTTGGAGAATTGGAATCAAGATCTCCGAGTTGTAGGTCGGCATAAAAAAGACTTCTTGCTGATGTCTTTTCATCTTCTGCCTTGCCACGTGCACATTTATTATTGGTATTTCAGATATGAGGGTAATGATGGCCGCCGAAAATCGCGCGTCTCGAGATGTGAAAGGCTGTTGTGGGTATGACGTTTGTACTTCCCGAGTCAGTTACGGCGTTCCCCTGGCCGTTGGATTCTAAGAGATGTGGACGGATGGATAGTAATCCCTCCCATTATAAATAGAGAAACTTCTGATTTTGCCCAAGTTTTCGAAAAGGAATTTTGAAAATTTGACTAGGTCGGAGAAAACCAGAATGAACTTTTTAAGGACTCGCGCTTCACCAAGCCGAAGCTCGGTTTTGCCAAAGAGGTAGATTTTTCTACCCAATCTTTCTCTGTTCTAAACCTCATTTGGTGAGTTGCCTTTCTCGAAATATGGGGTCTTCTAGGGGAGATAATCCAGGATGTTCTAGAGGGAATGACGCTGGGGCTTCCTCTTCTTCTCAGCTTTCTGTTCCTTTTTTCGCTAGTTTTCCGGTTAAGACTACTACATCCTCTATTCGTCCTAGGGACATAGAAAACCTGAAAAACAATTTTTCGGAAATAGACTGGAATTGTCATCATTTTGATTTAGAGGCCTCCCCTAAGGAGTCACCGGTTTGTGAGAACTGCCCTCACAATAATTTTTTTGTTTTCAATTTAGCATATATGGATAGGGCTAAAGCCAAGCTTCCCTTGACTGAGTTTGAGATAGACTTTTTTTGAACAATAAATGCGGCTCCTTCACAGCTTCATTCTAAAGGGTGGGGATATCTTCACGCTTTTCAAAACATGTGTGTGTTGTTAACAGTAGACCCCCGGGTAGATGTCTTTTTTCACTTTTTTTTTTTAAAAGACGTGAAAGATTCCGATCAGGAATTTATTTACGTAGCTAGCCGACCTCGATTATGCTTAATGAAGCTATTCGAGGAATCGGCTAAAGGGTGGAAGGATCAATTCTTCCGAGTGACTGTTCATTCCTGGGATGCGGTACCTAGGCTGGATAAAACATTTTTCTTAAATGAGTATGGGAAACCCCGATTTCCTTTGAGGTGGGTCCGATATGTAAATAAAGGACGAGCACGCTCTATGGATGAGTACGATCCAGAAGCTCGTTGCATAATAAGAATTATTTCTGAGCTAACGTACAACAAATCCAGTCAAGTCAAGCTGAAAGCAAAAGATTTAATTGGTCGGTATACAGTTTATCGTATTACCTTTGTTACGAGTTGTTTGATGTGACTAACTGGTTCTTCCTTTATGTTTGTAGACGAAAGAATCAGCAAGGAAGAGATGGTGAGACTATCTAAGCTGGCTAAGTTCGGTGGAGTCGTTCCTAGAGGCGGCCCGGTTATCAGGGATGTGGATGAAATCCCTGCACCTGCGCCTCAACCAGGTCGGATTATTGCAACTGAACCGGTGACAATGGTGCCGGCAAACCGGGCCCGAGGAAAACGTCCGTTGGAGGAAGATCCAGCTGCGGATCTTAAGCGAAGGGACCGGGGAGAGCGTGGGTCGAAAAAACACAAGTCCTCACACCCGGAGCATGCCCGAGCTGGTACCTCGTCCAACCGGTCTCGATAAGAAGCGCCAAGCCGACTTCGATAAGAAGCTCCAGCCGAGGTCAAACCTCTCGACTTATTTTCTGCTGCACTTACCGGTGATAATAGTCATGCCAACCATTCATTGTGGAATACCCTGTTTCCTGTTCAGGATAGGGTGGACTCCATCCTACCGATGTCCGACGTGGAGAGAGTCAACCAATCGTCGGTTGACCAACTACTGAAGTACCTCCTCACCAACGCCACCCGAGACCTTGCTGCTATCCGAGGGGTACAAAAAAGAATGGGAGACCTCGCCGCTCTTCAGAAGCTGCAAGATGAAGAAGAAATGCTCCGAGTTGAAAAGGATTCGGCTCTGGAGGCTCTGAAGAAAGCAGAGGATGAAAACCGGCTTCTAAGGGAGGAGAAGGAGAATTTAGAGATTCAGCAATTGGCTCCTACCCTTGAAGCCCGTGACAAGGTCGAGGCGGAGAATAGATAACTTCGCCTTGACATAAAAGAGCTGGAAGATCGCCACGAGGCGGGCACCAGAGAGATAGAACGAACTCTATCTCTCGCCAAAGAGGAGCAGAGAAAAGAGACCGAGCTGCGGAACAAGATGGCTCACCGAATTAATCGTGCTCGTCAATCGAAGCAAAGACAGAGGGACCGCGCCGAGCTTCAGATTGGGCAGAACTACGCTACCGCCTTTAAGGAGGGTTTTGATCACGCTGTTGATTAGGCGAGGTTGCAGTTCTCTAATCTTAAGAGGGACCAAATGGATTATTTTAAGAAAATAAAGGATGGTCAGCTGGTTGACGAGAGTGAAGGTGAGGAGAATGAAGGAGAAGATGTAGCTCTTCAGCTCGAGGTCTCGTTAGAAGATTATGATACCCCATCTGAGGGTGAGGATGATACTTTATCTAGGACGGAGGGGGGGAAACTGATGTAATTTTTATTTTTATTTTGCAACAAACTTGTAATTTTTCTTTGAATATAATGAATGAACAGGTTCCGATCTTGCTTAACCGTTTGTTCATGTCTGCCTTTGAATAATTTTAATTTTATTTTTACAATGTTATGATGGGTCTTTTTCACTAATTCCGACCAAGGTAAGAAATCGGTCTTACTCTAGTTTTGGAATAAGAATTTCCTGAACGGAAAATGAAGTAGAAAATAAGTAAGAACTCATCTGTTTTTTTGGTAAATGTTTTGGCTTTGATCGTTTGACTCTTTACTGATAGAGGTCCAGGGATTTTTTAGATTATACTTACACTCGCGACGGAGTTATTTAATTTTTTAGATCGGTTTGTACTCGCGATGAAGGTTACAAACGTTCATTTTTTAGGTCGGTTTGTACTCGCGACGAAGTATACAAACATTTTTTTAGATCGGTTTGCATTGGCGATGGAGGTTACAAACGTTCTTTAGATTGGTTTGTACTCGCGATGGAGGTTACAAACATTTTTTAGATCGGTTTGCATTCGCGATGGAGGTTACAAACATTTTTTAGATCGGTTTGTACTCGCGATGGAGGTTACAAACATTTTTTAGATCGGTTTGCACTCGCGATGGAGGTTACAAACATTTTTTAGATCGGTTTGTACTCGCGATTTTAGATCGGTTTGTACTCGCGATGGAGGTTACAAACATTTTTTAGATCGGTTTGCACTCGTGATAGAAGTTACAAACATTTTTTAGATCGGTTTGCACTCGCGATGGATGTTACAAACATTTTTTAGATCGGTTTGAAGAAGAAACAAACATCATATTTCATATATGCGGAGGTTGCTTACATTCCAAGTTCGAGGGATCGGCGTTCCTTCCATGGTTAGGAGCTTATATGCTTTATTTCCAAGGGATTCGTGCACTCTGTATGGGCCCTCCCAGTTGGGGGCCAGCTTGCCTTCTGTGAGGTGCTTCCTGGTGGTGGCGGCCTTTCGGAGGACGCGTTCGCCTGGTTTGAAATCCCTAGGTCGGACTTTCGCGTTGTAATACTTGGTGATTCTTTCTTTATATGCTAATATTCTGAGTTTTGCCTTTTCTCTTTCTTCATCGAGCAGCTCCAAGTTTGTGTACATTGCCTCTTGGTTCCGGTCAACGTTGAAATGCTCTCTTCTGAAGCTCGGTTCTCCGACTTCCACGGGTATCATTGTTTCGGCCCCATATGTAAGTTTATAGGGCAATTCTTTAGTTAAGGTCTGAGAGGTTGTTCGGTAAGACCATAATACCCATGGGAGCTCTTCCGTCCAATTGCCCTTGGTGTGGTTCAACCTTTTTTTTAGCCCATCCAAAATTATCCGGTTTGCAGCCTCGACTTGTCCATTAGCTTGAGGATGTTCAACCGAAGTAAAATTCATCCTTATCTTCAAGTCAGCACAAAAAGATCGGAATCCCTGGTCTGTGAACTGGGTTCCGTTGTCCGTGGTTATTATATGCAGAATTCCAAACCTACAAATGATAAATATTTGGAGGAATTTTTTAGCATTTTTGGCTGTGATTTTGGCCAAGGGTTCTGCCTCAATCCATTTAGAAAAATAGTCTATTGTGACGATTAAGTATTTCTTTTGTCCTGCTGCTACGGGGAAAGGACCTAAGAGGTCGAGGCCCCATTGGCAGAATGACCAAGGTTCAACCGTGGTGGATAGGTCGGATGACGGGACCTGATGGATATGCGCAAACTTTTGGCATTTATCGCATTTTTTAACAAGCTCTGCAGAGTCAGCCCGCAAGGTTGGCCAATAGTAGCTTGATCGGAGGGTCTTGGTCGCCAAAGAACGTGCTCCTATGTGGTGACCGCATATGCCGAAGTGAATTTCCTGCAAGACATAAAGGGAATGCTCTGGGGCCAGACATTTGAGAAGTGGGGTATAATATCCACGTTTATAAAGGATGTCGTTCTCTAAGCAGTAGTTGCATGCGATTCTTCGTAATTTCTGAGCATCAATTTTCTGCTGAGGTAAAATTCCCGTTTTGAGATAATGGATAATAGGGGTCATCCAAGTCGACGGTTCTTTATCTAGGACGATTATTTCATCGTGCGCGATGCTCGGATGAAGGAGAGTTTCTTGTATGACCGTCTGGTTGTGTCCGGGTTTTTTACTGCTGGCGAGTTTAGATAGGATGTCAGCTCGTATATTTTCTGCTCGTGGAATGTGATGTACTTTTGCTGTTTTAAAGCTATCCATGCAAGTTTTTACTTTATCTAGATACTTAACCATTTGCGGGTCTTTTGCCTGGTATTCTCCCTTTATTTGACTAGCGACCAACTGCGAGTCGGTTTGGATTTTGAGAGTTTTGGCACCTAGTTCTAGAGCTAAACGCAGGCCAGCTATGAGCGCCTCGTATTCTGCTTGATTGTTGGAGACTGGGAAGTCAAAATGCAGAGACTGCTCGATCAGCATTCCTTCTGGTCCTTCAACCATTATTCCTGCCTCTCCTCCTTTGGGGTTGGAAGATCCGTCTATTGATAGTATCCACGTGGGTTGATTTTCCAGGTCGGAGGAGGAATTTTCAGGTCGGGTAAGTTCGACTATGAAGTCGGCGAGGGCTTGAGCTTTGATCGCTCCTCTTCGCTCGTAGATAATTGTGTGCTCGGAGAGTTTCACAGACCATCCAAGCATACGACCTGCTAGGTCAGGTTTATGGAGTATTTGCCGGATTGGTTGATCGGTGTAGACAGTTATGATGTGGTTCTGAAAGTACGGTCGCAAACGTCGTGCTGAGAGGAGGAGGGCGTAAACAAGTTTTTCAATCTTTCGATATTTAAGTCCAGAGGCTTGCAGGGCATGACTGGTGTAATATATGGGGAACTGTGAATTTGTTTCCTCTCGAACTAGGGCTGAGCTTACGGCCTGATGACTGCTGGCTAGGTATAGGAACAGTGCTTCCCCAGGCTTTGGTTTAGAAAGAATGGGCAGGTAGCTTAAGTATTCTTTCAATTGATTGAAAGCCTGCTGGCATTCTTCTGTCCATTAGAAATTTTTAATCTTTTTGAGTGCCTTGAAGAAAGGGAGCGCTTTATCTGCCGACTTGGACATGAATCTGGACAGGGCGGCAATTCTTCCTGCAAGTCTTTGGACTTCGCGAATGGTTTTTGGTGGCTTTGGAAGGATTTAATCGCATGTTGTGGCGCCGGAGCTCGGTAAACGCTTACTCCACGTGTGCTACGTGTTCATCGCCGATGTTAGATTTGACGAGCATGTCATCGACATAAACTTCTATATTTTTGCCGATTTGATTTTTTAGTACCTGGTCTATCAACCTCTGATAAGTTGCTCCTGCGTTCTTGAGACCAAATGGCATTACCGTGTAGCAGTATATGGCCTTTTCGGTAATGAACGTTGTCTTATCCTCGTCGTCGGGATGCATTTTAATTTGATTGTAGCCAAAGTAGGCGTCCATAAAACTTAAAAATTTGTATCCCGAAGCCTCATCAACAAGTTTGTCGATGTTAGGAAGTGGATACGGATCTTTGGGGCAAGCTTTATTGAGGTCGGAGAAATCCACACACATTCGCCATTTACCGTTTGGTTTTTTGACCATGACGACGTTAGAAAGCCAAGTTGCATAAGGTATTTCTCTGATAAAGCCAGCGTCGAGTAATTTTCGCACTTCTTCTTGAATTGCTTTTTGCTTCTCGGGACCGACGACTCACTTTTTCTGGGAGACAGGTTTTGCATTTGTATTTATAGCAAACTTATGGCAGATAAAACTTGGATCAATACCTGGTATGTTCGAGGCCGTCCAAGCGAGTAAGTCGGCATTAGTTGCTAGCAGGTCGGTGAGTCTCTTAATCTTTTCCGGAGGCATGAAGGATCCTATCTGAATTGTTTGACTTTGATTTGATCCGACCTGGAAAAGTTTTAAGTCCCTTTGTGGTTCGGGGCGCTGTGCAGCTGTTGGCTCTCTGTTATCGAGCTCTTGAATGGGGATTTGAGCACTTGCCTTACTTTGGTTTGTTACTAGGCTGGCCGGAGGTTGAGAATAGTCTATGGCGAGACTAATGTTATAACACGTTCTGCCCAGAAGCTGGTCTCCCCGGGCTTGACCGACCTTTCCTGACTGGGTCGGAAATTTAAGCAAAAGGTACTTGGTTGAAACTATGGCCTCTAAGGAGTTAAGGGAAGGTCAGCCAATGATTAAATTATACGCGGACAGACATTCTACTACCAAGAATCTGACCGTTGCATTGGCGAGGTCAGGGTACTCCCCCATGGTGACCCGTAAGGTAATGGTGACCCGTAAGGTAATAGTTCCTTTGACTTCGACCTGGGTTCCTGAGAATCCTACAAGAGCTCCAGAATAGTACTCTAGATCGGATTTTGGGATACCGAGCTTCTGAAATGTTCGGTAAAAAAGAATGTCTGCCAAACTTCCCTGGTCGATTAATACTTTGCGAATCTCGTAATTCGCTACATAACAAGTTATGACTACAAGGTCATCGTGATCTCGGTCAATGCTAGCGTAGTCATTATCCGAGAAAGATATAACTGTGATATTCTTATTTCTCCGGGATATACTAGTGGTATGGAGAACTTCTTTTTTGTATCTGGCTACGGCCCGCTCATGCCTCTTTCTAGAAGATTTCGATACCCCTCATCCTGCAAATCCTCCTGCAATGGTATTTATTGTTCCTGCGGCGCTGTGCCTCGGATCCTCGGTGGGAGGGGGTTGTCGGCGAACCGGAGATCGCTTCTCTGCCTGCCCGACCTTACAGTCGAATTCCTCTTAGGAGACCTTGATGAGTATTGGTTATCCCTGCTCCGCTGCTTTGGGCCCAAGGTCGGGTGCTCATCCCAGAATTTCTGTAGATATCCTCTTCGGAACAGGTCTTTAATAAGGTTACGAAGATGTCGACAATCGTTTGTATCGTGACCCCGACCTTGGTGGAAAGCACAATACTTTTCTTTGTCTGCTCCTACGTCCCCTTTTGGCTGTGAAAGCTGGGCTAGTTTGGTCTGACAGATCTCCTCGAGTATCCGAGCTTTCGATTGATTCAGGGGGGTGAATGACTCAAAGTGGGGACGGACGGGGGATTTTTCTTTCCGACCTGCTTTGCGGTTGTCCGAAGGCTTTTTGTCTTTCTTATTTTTGTTTGACTCCCCTAACACTTCTTCTAAGTTTATGTGCTTGGAGGTCACGGTTAGAAGTTCCGGCAGGTTTTTGGGAGGGTCAAGAGTTAATTGTTCGTGAAGACGACCAGGTCGGAGTCCGGCCTGGATGGCATGCATTGCCACCGAGTCGGTTAGGTCTCGAATCTGTAAAGAGAGCTTGGTGTAACGATTCATGTAGTCTTTCAAGGATTCCGACTCCCCTTGCTTGAGGGTAGCCAAAATGGCGGAGGAACGCTGATGGGTTATACTGGTGAAAAAATGGGCTACCAAGAGTTCGGACATTTGATTGAAGTTAGAGATGCTGTTTGAAGGGAGATTTGAGAACCATTGAAGGGCTGCCAGACGTAAAGTAGTGGGAAAAGCCCGGCACATAACCTCAGCTGCTGATCAGCTTAGGAGCATGATAGAGTTAAAGTTTTCTAAATGCTCTCTAGGATCAGAGGAGCCATCAAAAGGTTCGAGCTAGGGTAATCGGAAACCAACTGGTACTGGGTAATCTATGATAAGCTGGATGAACGAATGTCGGCCTACTTTTTTCTGTTTTTCAGGGCTAGCCTGAGAGAGCCCGGGGGAGCCTTCAAGGTAGGGAAAACTGTCTCTACGCGGGTGAAGCAAGGTTTCGGGGCCGCTCCGGAGTTTCCCTGGCCGGCTATTTGCAAAATTTGACCCACTGCCTATTATCTCGGCAGAAGGTCGGTAGAGCGGGGTATTTTCGGTTTGCTCGTTCTTTGAAGAATCTTGATTTCTTCTGAAGTCAGCTATTTCGGCTTTATCTTTCGCTCTTTCCTGTTTGAGGTTTTGGATTTCTTGCATAAGGCATTGCAAGGTATCGCCTATTTGTTCAAGGCGGAGTTCTTCGAGAGGAGTTTCACAAATTGTCTCCAAGTTGCCCAAAAGCTGTTTGTCCCTGGGGGGTGTGGTTTGACTCTCCCTGACAGGAGGAGGCGGAATGCCAGGGGTAGGTGGGGCGTTTGTACCCATGGTGTTGGACTCAGGATCAACCAATGAGATTTGTAGGTGTTGGGAGAAAACTTCGTTTCCCACAGACGGCGCCAAATGACGATGTCTGAGTTGAGAATTAGAGCTCGTCACTCGAGTTTAGGGCAGAGCGTCGAACCCTTAAGGTCGGGTTGCACTGAGGTCGGATCACTTCTGAGGTCGGTCCACTATGAGGTTAGATTTTCTTCGAGATCGGTTGTCCGGCGATTACCTGAAACACGAGCCGGTGTTTTATTTCCGGGCTCCGAAGGTCAAGTCAGTATGGTTCGAGCCTGGCAATGTAATATTTCAGAGATAAATGTTCGACTTGTTACCTTTGAGTGTCAGGGGCTATTTATAGGAAAACAAACCTGGACATTGGCGGTTTACCCAAGGTGGGCTGTCGGGTCGCCCGTAATAATTGGTGGGTGACCCGGTGCCTTAGCTGCTTTATTGGGCTAGCGTTTTCTCTGGGCCAAGTTTTATTTGGGCTCTGAAACTGGCCCACCACAAAAACATAGGTAAATATGTAAACCCATATGAACTAGGTACGATTATATTAACGTTAACATTATTCTAATATGATAGATATGTACCTAGTGGCACTAAAGTTACCACACTTCACCATAAACTAAATATATAGGCTTATGTAAGTTAAATATGCTAGACAAGATTAAGGGGGTTCTAGATATTTAAAATCATTAATTAGTATAGTCCTTCTAAACCTGTTGGGTAGGTTGCCCATTCTCAATTATCAATAGACAATATGAAACATCGAAACTTGTATGGCTAAAGATTATTATGCATAGAGTTTCTCTAAATTTGTTGGAGAAGACGAGTCCAAATAAAAGATGTTAGCTAGTAAAATTTCTTGATAGTCTCTCAATTCATTATCCAAATTAATGTATTGACGTAAGTCTAATAGTTTATTCATATATTATATATCTTAGGTTTTACTAATTTACTTGTGTCAAACTAAATATCCCGAGCCCTTTGACAGAGTTCATCAATTTCTTCTAGAAGCTTAAATTGTTGACGATTGCATGATAAGGATGCAATGTCGTATCTTAATAATGCCATCTTTTTTAATCCTCTTTCTAACTTTTACTTGTTTGTATTTTCCACGATTAAAATACTAATTCACCAGCAAACCTAGTCAGAGACTAGCTATTTAACTAATTAATACGTAGGCACTAAAACAAAAGAAGAGTCTCAATGCAGTAAGAGCCGGCCGGGGTGGCCTGCTGTTGTTCCTTTCATGATAATAGTATTCATTGTAATTGTTAGATATAAAACTTTATAAAATTTCTCAGATTACACTTTTAGGTATATGGTATGAGAGATTCTTTAATGAAATGGTCAAGAGATTATTCTCTATTGCTCTCACTTTCTTTTGTTCACGTATAGAGACCTACAACTTAAAACTTTTAAATTGAAATAGTTGTTGAATCTTCACAGCAATATGGTGCTGAACATGACGATGCATATGAAGGTGGCAATGGTGTGGCTGATTGGTTTTGCAATCGCGGCACAAACCGCAGCTCAAGCCCTTCCTGGCTGCCTCAGCAACTGCGGAGGAGTTGAAATACCATACCCATTTGGTGTTGGTACACAATCTAACACCGGCAAAGATTGTTTTTTAGACAAATGGTTTAGTCTCACCTGTGATCAGGACTCTAAATTATGGACTTCTCAATCCCAAATTTCATACATATCTCTCCAAGGTAAAATGGACATATTTATGCCTATCTCCCGGATTTGTTTCAATGAATCAGGTGGAGTAGTGGCCGATGAACAACCCGAACTGGGAATACCTACTTTCGCCGTTTCTAGCAAGGAAAACAAGTTCATAACCATTGGCTGCAACGCCTATGGCTTTCTCCATGGCTCTAAGAGTAATCAGACCTACTCCACAGGGTGCGTAACAAAATGTAGTGGAATTCCCAATAAGGAGGATTCTGAAACTTGTTCTGGGATTGGGTGTTGCCAGGTAGATATTCCTATGGGAATGAGGAACTTCCAAGTTGATGCGTATAGCTTTGGTGATGGACAAGGACAAAAAAGTGTATGGGAGTTCAACAACTGCAGCTATTCTTTTGTTGCCAAAAATGGGTGGTTTAATTTCACTGTTGATGATCTTAAGAATCTTCGATTTAACACGATGCCTTTGGTGATAGATTGGGCTGTTGGGAATGAGACTTGTGAAAGTGCTCCAAATTCACAAGACTATGCTTGCAGCAGCCACAATACCGAGTGTGAAGACACCGGCACTGGATCTGGGTATCTTTGTAGATGCACAGAGGGTTATAGAGGAAACCCATACCTTCCTGATGGTTGCAAAGGTAATTAAATTACGACAAGCATTCCTCATCTATATCTTGTTCTGTGTTTGGTTTGTTCTAGTAAAATCGAGGTCTTCTGTTCCAAAATTTAATTTTTTTAAGTTTCTGTTATTTTTTTTTAAAAAAAAATTGTGTGTGAATAGTTTATTTATATTTTTAACATCTTTTAAATAAAATTGAAATAATTTTTTTTAAAAGTAATTTCTAAATTTAATCAATACTAAGATTTACAAATTAATGAATATTTTTATATAAAATAATTCGTTAATGAATTAAAATTTTAAATTAATATTATTTCTAACAAGTTACTTTGGATTTGGACCTTCGAGTATTGGTATGCTTACACAAGCACGAGAAAATAAATTTATTTGTTTGTCAAACAATAATATTTGTAAAACTCTTTTTTAGTCATTGAAAAATGCAGTCACTAATAAATTCGTCTTCTAAAAATTTTCGGTGATAAATTAGTCTTTGAATTATTATTCTGTTGGACAAATTAATCCTTAAATGTCACTAATAAGACCCTACTGAAGGACTAATTTGTTCGACGGAATAATAGTTCAATGACTAATTTATCATTGAAAACTTTTAGAAGATGAATTTGTCAATGACTACATTTTTCAAAGATTAAAAAAGAGTTTTACTCTAATATTTTTTATAATGTTCAACAAAAAGAAAATCTGACACATATTGAGATGTACTTAAAGTACTAATCTTAGGTAGCTAGAAATTTTTTTTTTTCACAAACTTATTACTAAACTGATATGTATTTATAATCACATTTAGATGAAATAAATTAATAGAAATTATATATTTCTTCTAAAAGTGGTTATAAATACATCTCAATCTAATAACAAATTTTTAGCAACCTAAAATTTTCCAATGTAATAAGTTTGTATGAAGTGATCTTACCATTTTGTCATCACTTATGTAAGCACACTACCGTTTCTTCTTTGTCTTATTTGCCATTGATGACTTAATAAGTTTTATGGCAAGAGTCTTAATTATTTTTGTTGTAGTGAGTGAAATAAATTGACAATCATTTAACTTTTTCTCATGGTTGTTGCGTTTAATTTCTTCTAGATATAGATGAATGCATGGAATCCAAACCTTGCATTGGAGAATGCTACAACTTACCTGGGAACTACAGTTGTTCATGTCCACAAGGATACGAAGGAGATGGAAGACACAATGGAACAGGTTGTGTCCGCAAATCTAGTAGCAATACCTTGCTAGTAATTGCTTTGAGTGAGTACTGCTAAAACCATTATCTCTTTCCTTCTTTTTTTTTTTTTTTTTTTTTTTTTTTTTTTTTTTTTTTTTTTTTTTTTTTTTTTTTTTTTTTTTTTTTTTTNTAAATAGAAATATTTTTGGAAAAAATAATATATAGTCCAACAAGTTCATAAAAGTTCTTTGCTAGTGTCTTACGTTCCTTACCGGTGCACCACTTGTGAAATTTCAAAAAATACAATTAGATGGACACTTAACCGAGGGACTAAATTGCAAAACTTGTGAAAGTACATGGATTAAATTTATCATTTCAGAACTAAAGGGGCTAAATTGATACATTTAGAAAACCATATGAACTAAAACTGCATTTAAGCCTATTTTATATAAATAATATTAATGAAAAATATTCAACATTATTAATGCATTATTTTAGATTAAATGTATGATATTAATAATTTAATTATGGAGATTCTATGATACTACATGAATATGTTATACCACAATGACTTGACAAATATACGTAATTTTTATATTTTATTGGATATAAAATTTATTTTATTTTATTTTCTTAAATAAATTTAAAAATAATTAACTTGTACACATATCACTCATAAATTAACTATTCACATATAATATGACATATTACATAAATATTAAAAATGTATAAGAAACCTCTTTCAATAATTAGGATGACTGTGTCCCCAGTGAGCCCTAATATATATATCTTTTCCATTGATCTTTAACTTCAATTAATGCTTCAGATCTACTTTCTTTTTTGTTTTCTTTTGGCAGGAAGTGCTTGTACTCATTAACATTTATCTAAATGCTTTAGGAAGCATATATAAAATGAGTGTGTTTCCATTTTTTAATATGCAGGTGTGAGTGTAAGCGTCATAGCACTGCTTCTAGGAAGCTTTTATGTATATTGGGGATTGAGGAAAAGGAAGTTAACCAAACTTAAAGAAAATTTTTTTCAACAAAATGGTGGTATGTTGCTACAACAACAAATTGGTGGAAGTGGAGGGTCAGCAGCAACAATGAAAATCTTTACCGTGGAGGATCTCAAGAAAGCCACCAACAACTTTGATGAAAGAAGGATCTTAGGCGAAGGGGGCCATGGAACAGTTTACAAAGGAGTATTAGAAGATAGTAGAGTGGTAGCCATAAAGAAGTCCAAGATTTGTGAGCAAAGCCAAGTTGAGCAATTCATCAACGAGGTTATTGTGCTCTCCCAAATCAACCATAGAAATGTTGTCAAGCTCTTGGGTTGTTGTTTAGAGACAGAAGTTCCCCTACTTGTTTATGAATTCATCACCAATGGGACTCTTTATGAGCAACTTCATAATCAAAATCAATCATTTCAACTTTCATGGAAAATGCGTTTAAGAGTGGCAGCAGAAACTGCAGGAGCCCTAGCATACTTACACTCTGCTGCTTCTACACCAATCATACATAGAGATGTAAAGACAGCAAATATACTACTAGATGATAGACTCACAACAAAAGTTTCTGACTTTGGAGCTTCAAGACTTGTTCCTCTTGATCAAACTCAAATAGCAACTTTGGTGCAGGGGACATTTGGATATCTTGACCCAGAATACTTCCACACAAGCCAATTGACAGAAAAGAGTGATGTCTATAGTTTTGGGGTTGTCTTGGCAGAGTTGTTAACAAGTAAGAAGGCGCTTTCTTTTGCTAGACCAGAGGGTGATAGGAATCTATCAGTCCACTTTGTTTCTTCGATGAAAGAGGGTAGCTTACTTCAAATTCTGGACAATCATATAACAAACCAAGCAAAGTTTGAGCAGCTAATGGAAGTTGCAAATATTGCAAGGCGGTGTTTGATGGTGAAGGGGGAGGATAGACCCACTATGAAAGAAGTGGCAATGCAGCTAGAGGGATTAAGAATTATGGAAAACCACCCATTGGGATGGGGAAATAATGATATTTCTTCAGCAGAGACTGAGTCTTTGCTCGAATCAGCTCCACCTTCTTACATTTTTGATATTGGAGATGGGTTAGATGGAAGCAACAACACAACAGGCATAGAAAGCATTAAGCGGATTTCTATGTTATTGGGGGGTGGAAGATGATGACTAGGTGATTATGTTGTGCTATTATTTTTGTGTATGTGGAGTATGTACTTTAAGACTCCGTAGAGGTTTGAACCAATTCATAGAGCGCACAAACTTTATAGAAATTTGAGAACTTGTCCTGTCAAAGGATGGGCTTGGCTGTTGAGGTTTACTTTTCTTGTGAATGTGGATACAGTAAGAATCTCATGAAATTTGAAGAACTCTTTTTGGCTATAAATGTGATTCGGTAATTTAATTTGTTACTTTCGAATGCCTTTCCCGTATCTTACCCATTCACTCCCCTTAAGCCCAAAAACATCCCTTAACATACCCATCATCAGCCCGCAACGATTACCCAACAGCCTCAATACGTTAAATTCCTTTAGCAATTCATGTTCTTAGGCATGAGATGAAGTAAGGTCATGAGATCTAAACTCTGCGTGACTCTTCTATGACCTTTTCCCTTTCCATCGATGTCCATAAGACGATAGGCGCAGCCCATTTAGGACTCGACTAACCAAAAATGGCCCTTCATAAATTAGGGGACTGATGTCACCAGCTCGCTTGATGGAGTAGACTTGCACAAGGTAAACAGGTGATCTAGGACTAGGTTGGAGGTCAACTCAGGTCCGATGGTTAAGTCAATATTAAATTAAAGGAATATAATTGGGAAAAAGTTTAATTTATCCCATTCAACTTACAGTCAATTGCACTTTATTTCCAAAACTTTAAAATGTTATAAAGAACTTTTATTAACTATTAAAATGTACCAAAAAAAAATTCATTTTTGTGAATGATCGTCCAAATTTTGATAGAAAACATCACGCACAGATATTCATTAACCCCAAAATCCCTCTAATTCTAGTGTTGAACTAATGAATCTCTTCATGTTCTGGAAAGTGGAGTGAAATGACTTTTTGTACTGGTGTCATGCTAGTGGACTTACAGAGCGAGCTGTACTTGTATCTATTGCTATTTGTTGTAAGAGCTAGTAGGGGTGTTCATCGGTCGGTTTTCAGGGAAAACATCACTCGACCGATGGTCATCGGGTGGAGAAAACAGCCACCCGTCGCCGACCAACTGATGGAGGAAACCGAGACATATCGGTTTGTGCCGGTTTGGTTTTAGGTGGTCGGTTTGAGCGGGTTGGTGTTTCATGGTAGTTGCAATCGGTTTGAAATGGTGGAGGCTGATTCCACCATTTTTGTGGGTTGTTTGAGTTGATGAAGAAAGAGCCATATAGAGAGATGAGGGGATGCAAAAAGAAAATGGGGAGGCCGAGAGAAGAGTTTGAGAAGGAGTCACAGTGTGAGAGTGTACAGTAGAGAGCACAAAGGGGAGAACAGAGAAAAAGAAAGGAAGAGTGAGAGATGGAGGGGAGAACAGAAAGACTAGTGTGAGAGAGACGGTGAACAGAGAATGATAGAGTGAGAAAGAAGAGAAAAAGGCTGAGAGTGAAGAGGAAAGAAAAAAGCATACGAAAAGACTAACAAGAGAGAAGAAAGAGTTGAAAATTTAAAGAATACTTTTTCAAAAATTGAAAGGATGGAAAAGGAGAGATGTTCAGCCATTGGGAAGTGGGAAAGATTTTATGAAAGAGGGAGAAAATACCGGTTTTATTCGGTTTTACTCAGTGAAAACCGAACCGACTGGTCAAAACCGAATTTTTCAATTTCAGCCATCCGATTCCGTCTGCCTATCATCTCTAACTGTTGGATTGGCATTAAAATGGTCGGGTTGTGATGGGTTACTCTGGTTATGAACATCCCTAAGAGCTAGTGCTTACTTGTGACTGTACTTACAGAGCCGTACTAGGCACTTACATGACTAGGAAAAAGCAAGCGCCAGATTAACCAAGAGATAGGGGCTTAGATGCCAATACTTGATTTACCTAGGAAGTCAACTCTAAAATTTTTAAATGGATTAAGTTGTTAATGACATCATGAGCATTGCACACGTGGTGTTTTTATTTATTTTTTGGATGTTTGTCTATGATTAGGAATTTTTTGTACATTTTAAAAGTTAATGAAAATCTTTTATAATATTTTAAAATTTTGGAAGTAAAATGCAATTGACCTAAATTGAATGAGATAAATTAGATTTTTTTCAATTGTCAATCTCTCTTTTCTATTTGAATTAGTACCTTATTTGTAGGCTAGCTCAAGAAGTATAATGGTAAGAGTGAAACCTCTTTTTAGTCCCTGAAAAATTCAACGATTGACAAGTTAGTCCCTTAAAAATGTTCACTGACAATTTCGTCCTCGAATTATGATTCTGTACGACAAATTAGTCCTTAGTTGAGGACTAATTTGTCATATGAAACTATAATTCGAGGACGAAATTATCAGCGAACATAATTCAATGACTAATTTGTCTTACGGAACCATAATTCAAGGACAAAATTGTCAGTGAACATTTTTGGAGGACTAACTTGTCAATTGATGAATTTTTTAAAAACTAAAAAAAAATTTAACTCTAATAGTAAATATGAAAATAATGAGAGCTCATAAAAATTGTTGGGCCTTATTGTGAATAATATGCTTCTTGAACTTATTATCAACAGTTATTGGGCCTCGCTATTACAAGGACCATTTTTCAAATGTAGGAAAAATAGTTTTCCGTAGCAAGACAACTTGGGATGTCTTTTGCCTAACTTTTGCATTAACACTTTTTAACTTACGAACTACGACGTAGTCCAAGACGGCAAGCCAATCCTCATCAAGCTTCTCCAGTTCCATCATCATAGCTTCTGAATACTCTCTAGGTTTAAGGTTATTTTTCCTTGCCAATAGAGCATGACATATGTCTAACATGATTTTTGCCAGATTGATTCTATATTTGGACAGTTTCGAAGGGGTAAAGGGTCAAAGGCTTTCTAAAACTGACACTTGGTAAAAAAATTCACAAGATTTCCCTATGTATATATATATAGATATTGATACAAACACAACGCATGATGGAAAGACTAGTTAGGAAAATTATTAAACTTTCTAGGATTAAAGATCTTATTAGCTAGCTTAAGACACTTTTAGCTAAGAGAGTTAATTATTAGTTAGACAACTTAGCAGGTTGTCAACTAAGCAATAGCCAGAAGTAGATAGAGGGTTACTGATAACTGTTTTAATTAGCTCTATAAATTAATAGAGCTGGTCCTATTGTGATGTAACATGAAAAATGTAATTGAATAAAGAGAAAGCATTCTCTTCTCTCTGAACTTCTTTCCCCCTCTCCCTTTCCTCTGTTTGTAGAAACATAACCCCATCAGATATTATGTGATATGATGCAAGATACATCTCTAAAATGATATTGGTCCACTTCCTTAATAAATTCTAAACAACTCTCCCATGATATTATTTTGTGTATAAATAAATTGATTATATAATGACTAGGCTATAATTAATTATATGCATAATAGATAAAGAGATAAAAAGTAAGTATGGAAAAAGTCTTAATTGTATTAATCTGTATAAGTGTTTATACATACAAATACATGAGAAACCCTAAAGCAACTTTAATTCAAAATAAGATAAGCTAAATCTAGAAATATGTATACAAGTGGAATCTTTGACTAATTATTCTCTAATATTCCTTTAATATAATGGCGGCCTTAGCCCTCTATATCAAACTATAAAACTCAATTTATTGCTTCGCCTTTGCTTCGCTCAGATTCCTATATTTGCAAAATTACTGATTCATTAGGGGGGGAGGCGGTTTAGCCATTTAAAATCATTAATTAGTATGGTCCTTTCCATTTGGGTAGGCTTGCCCATTCTCAATCATCAATGAATTTCTTTTTCATACCTGGAAATAGACAGTAAGCGGCTTTGGGAGATAACGATATACCACCTCTATTGAAGAATTTTGACAGGACTCACGTCTTGAAATTGCATAAATAAAACAATACAAGAGAAATGCCAGAAAAAATATTAAAAACATAACATGAAATAGTGATTTTTTTGGAACAGTTAAACTTAAATTTTGTAATTATTTTGGAAACTAACTCACACGCTACATAATATGATTTTTTAAGATCTTCACAATGACATTAATTTTAGACATGAATCCTATTAAAATCCCCTCAATGAAAAGTATTATAACACTACCACTTTAAAAAAGAGTATAACTTAGCAGCCACCCTTTTCTAATTTACTATGTCAAACTAAATATCCTGAGCTCTCCGCAGCATCCTAATTTGACAGAGTTCCTTGATTTCTTATGCAAGCTCTCAACGTATTATAAATTTCAAATTGGTGACCACCGCATGATAATGATACAAAGTTTGTGGTTTTCTTTACAAAAAATTTTCTAAGCAATATATTATATTATCCCACATGTCGCCCTGTCTTTTTTAACAATAGAATACGTACATTAATCACAGATGCCACAAGTGTTTTGGTTCTAATATATATATATATATATATATATATATATATATATATATATATATCCATAATAATGTCATATTTTAAATCCTCTTTATATTTTACTTCTTTTTTTAATTTTTTGTCTTTCCATTTTCCACGGCTAATTCACCAAGCAAACCTAGTCAGTCATCCCTTCCAAGTAAATGAATTAAAACAAGTGAAAATTTTCAATGCGGTAAGAGCCGGGGGTGGGCACTGCGCATACCCAGACAGTGTTTATTTTCAATAGAAAAAGCCTCGAGCCTCATACTATGGAAATTGCGAAGGAACGGTTATTCATGGAGGGGCATCATACTCTATTCATAATCGAAAGAGCCATGTATAACTAACGGTGGCTGCAAAGCTACCCTCCCTTTAAAGGGGTTAGCCTTACATCACTACCTTCATTAAAAAGATTTTTGGTAACATCTACGTTTTGAAATTGTTGTTATTGTAAACATTTTGAATAACAAGTTACATGGTATGAATCAAAATAATTAATTTCCTATAAAATTTATAAATAGAGCAATACATGAAAAATATTAAAAAATATTAAAACAATAATGTGAAATAGTGATTTTCTTTAACATAATTAAACTCATTTTTTCTGAAATGTTTTGGAATCTAACACATACTGCATGACTCAATATTTCGACATCTTTACAATAACATCAATTTAGAGACATGGGTCATGCTAAAACCCACTTAATGAGTGGTGGTGTAGTGCTACCCACCTTTGAAGAGAAAGGTAGCTTAGCAGCCATCCTAACTAATATACACCAAAACTAACAAACAATAAAAATTTGTATCAAAAAAATTTTAAACAAAAAAAGTTACCAAACAACTTGTAGCTGAGTAGTACTTATATTGTCCTAAGAGCTTATAAATTCTTTGTTCGAATATAAGATCGTAGCCAAAAGTATGAAAAAAAAAAAAGACAAAACAAAGTTTGATAAGAAAAAAGAATTGTGATGCTACCCGTCCCCTTAAAAGTAGGAGTAGTGCTAAAACTTCCCTCAAAACTCCTATTCTAGACCAAAATAACCCCTATTTTTTGGCTCATTGCAAAACTCTTCGAATATTATTGTGATTTAAGGTCAATAAAAACAACTTAACAGTAACATAAATTAATATAATAAAGGTATAGAAAAAATTTAAGCAAAAAACTACATTTCCTACATGACCCAATTTATGCACATTATCTATTGTATAATTATTTTAGCTCACGTTGAGCCCGGCCTCTTGGGGTTGGTTCAGTGGGTAGGAAAACTATTGAATTTCGTGGTATAATATGGTCAAAGCCTCATGAATGGACTTTTCTTGGTTCTTGTAGGAGGATTGACATTAAATATTAATATCCTCTCTATGTGACTCACGACTCAGTGTTAGCATGCCCCATTCTTACCAAGGGTTGTGATCTGGGTTTAAGTTGATGGGATCAATAAAGTTAACCATGAGATCCTTTGTCCCTTACTGGAAAAATAAAAAATAAAAGAGTTCGCCTTGGACCACTGGTTAGAAGAGTTTCACCATGGACCAAAAACCAACAATTACTTCAATTTAAAATAAGAGTTTTGAAATTAGCACTATCCCAACTTTTGAGGGAGGGTAGTATAGTAACTCCCTCAAAAAAATAGAATAACCATTAATAAATAGTAACCAATTTTATAGAGACCCCTGACAGAGCAAGATGTTAAGTGATTGCGCTTTGTGACATCTGTTAGGACCTGTATCATCTTTCTCCATCTGTTTGTTAGTTTATGCATGTAGGCCAAGTCTACAATACAAAGGCCACTAAATAGGTAACGGTGCAAATGACACTCAATTGCCATTGGATCATCCACTTGGCTTGATCAATTGCTCTGATGATTTGACCAATTACTTGATTATCAGGTCTTTTTAATAATAACATAATAGCTTAATATTTTAGTTAAATTATAAATTGACCTCATTTATCAAAATCAACCTCATCGCACCCATGGAAGCAATCCTCCATGGTTCTCCAAGCTGAAACAGTTCGAAATCCCTCTAAGATCCACATCGCTAACTTTTTCCACCAATACCACTCCAATTTTCCCCTCTCATATGATTTTCTTGGGTCCCAAACAGGCAAACATCTTCATTTCCACTTCCCAATTTTCGTATTTTACCATTTTAAATCACTGCAGAACCACATTCAGGAATCATTTGCCGTTTCGTCGATCGTCGTTTACGTACTAGATGGTTCGGCTCTTCGATCAACCTTGGCGTTTTTCCTCAATCCTGCTCACAAGGCATACATTTGAGCCTTTAGGTATGTGAAATTCCGCTTCCCTCCTTCCTTCATTCTCATTTGCCTCTTGTGTCATTTAATTCAATTCCTGATATTTTCCCACTTTGTAGGGTTTTTCGATCGCTTGAAAATTTATTGGTAGAATTTTCTCGTTGAACCGAATTTTGGGGTTTAATATTCTATTTCTGGAAAAATGTTCAATAAGATCATAAAGCGTTCGCACAAGAAATCATCGAAATCAGAATTCAATAAAATTTCTACAAATGGGTATCAATCAGTGGAAGTCGTTGTGAACCATGCATCTCGGACCGCCACCAATCCAGCAACCCCCAATTTGGATGCACATAATACCTTATCTTCAGCGGCAGCACCTCCCATTTCTGGGGTAATTGAAATACTACCACAACTACGAGAAGTTGCTGTTCCAGAACGCCCAAGTGTATTCCTGCAAAAGATTCAAATTTGTTGCTTTCTATGTGATTTTTCAAGCACTTTGAAGTCGGTTTGGGAAAAGGAAATTAAACACCAACCACTTTATGAGTTAGTGGATATCATACAATCTGGATCATTCAAATTCAGCGAAGCTATGGAAGAAGAGCTGATTCTGATGGTTTCAGTTAACATTTTTAGATGTTTGCCCCCAGCATCCCATGAAAATACAGGGACTTGAGAGAGTGATTTCTTCATGTGGGTTTCTAGATTTGGTTGAATAGAATTTAAGCTGAGATGGAAAGAAAGAAAGGCTTCTGTGATTGGGGAGATGGGTGTTGCGGAGATGGGTTCTGGGTTGGGGAGATGGGTGTTGCAGGGAACCAAAGGAAGGAGAAGAAGTTGGGGGCGTGGTGTTTTTGGTTGATGGGGAGCACAAGTAAATACATAAAATTTTTTGGGTCAAAATATAATTAATCATTTATAGTTAATAGTAAGTCATCAAATCTAGACTATACACATGGCTTAATCTCAGTCATTTAAGAAGCTTTGCACCTATGCCCATTTCTAAGGATGGGTATTTTAGACTTGGCCATTGCAACTCCAACAAAGATAACACTTTTTTTGAAAAGACTCATGAGAAAAGCAGAGAGCGCATGTATCACCAAGTCAAAACCATTAAGAATAAACAAAGCATCTCACCTGGTCTTTGTCCACACGTCGCAGCCATTTGCACAAATCGTTTCAATTAGAAAGAAAGATGGTCAAGAGTCAGACTTGCCGTCTCATATCCAGTAAGAAATTTTACAAATGAAATTGAGTCGGTATCTTTTCCATACATGTTTGGACGAATGATCTGTGTGTAAACAAGTACTCAGTCTTAATTAAAACACAAACATAAGACAAATGCTACAAGGAAATGAACGTCAAATAGACTTAACTAGAACAAACCAAGTCAATCTCCCTTTCTCCAGTTGCCTATATAAGCTGTCCAACAAGAGCAGCACAAACACATACTATGCCAGATGATAATATTGGTGGCAATTGTTAGATCTAAAATGATCTTATCAGCTTAAACTCTTAGGTGACGATGGATATGAAGCTGGCAATGGCGTTGTTGATTGCTTTCGCAACCGTGGCACAAACCGGAGCTCAATCCCTGCCTGGTTGCCTTAGCAACTGTGGAGAAGTTGAAGAAATACCATATCCATTTGGTGTCGGTACTCAAGATGGCACTGGCAAGGACTGTTTCTTGGACGGATCGTTTAGTCTCACCTGTGAAGACTCCAAATTATGGGCCAATACTTCCGAAGTTTCAAGCATATCTCTCCAAGGTCAATTGGACTTATATATGCCTATCTCCCGGATTTGTTACAATGAATCAGGGGGAGTAGTGGCCGATGAACAACCCAGTTTGATGCCTGATTTCACCGTTTCTAGCAAGGAAAACAAGTTCATAAGCGTTGGCTGCAACACTTTTGGCTATCTACGTAGCTTCAAAAATAATATGACCTACTCAACCGGGTGCATAACGAAATGTCCCGAAATTCCCAATAAGGAGAATACTGGAACTTGTTCTGGGATTGGGTGTTGCCAGGTAGATATTCCTGTGGGAATGAGGAATATCATGGTTGAGGCCTCTAGTTTTACCTTCGATAAAAGTGTGTGGGACTTCAACAACTGCAGCTATTCTTTTGTTGCCAAAAATGGGTGGTTTAATTTCACTGTTGGTGATCTTACGAATCTACGTTATAACATGACCCCTTTGGTGATAGATTGGGCTGTTGGGAATCAGACTTGTGAAAGTGCTCCAAAATCACAAGACTATGCCTGCAGCAGCCACAATACAGAGTGTGATGACACGGACACGGGATATGGATATCGTTGTAAATGCATAGATGGTTATGAAGGAAACCCATACCATCCTGATGGTTGCCGAGGTAATTAATTAGATTTACATGAATTGATCTTCTATATCATGTTCTGTGTTTTTCTTTTTAATTAGATTACTGATGTCTGGGTAGGCCTTTGCCTGTCGCTTTGTGAATTCACATACATATCATTGGTGCTCTGTCTGATAATATTAGAGTCTTATTTTCAATACCAGATTTTAAGATTATTGATGTCAAGTAAGTTTGTGTTTCGAACATCTTTTAAAGGAAATAAATGCAATTTTTAGGAAATCTCTGAATCAATTATGTAGTACATATGTATTTGTGTTTCTCATAGTCTAAGTAATTTATATAAAATGCATTTTGTATGAAATGATGGTACAAATTTGTCATCACCTATGTAAGCACGACCCTATCTTCTTTGTTTTATATGTTGCCTTTGACTTATTAAAGAAAAGTTTTATCGCGAGTCTTAATTATTTTTGGTATTTTATGTGAAATAAGTTGACAATAATTTAGCTCTCTCTCATTGTTGCGTTTAACTTCTTCCAGATATAGATGAATGTGTGGAAACCAAACCCTGTAGTGGAATATGCAACAACTTAATTGGGAGCTACGAGTGTTCATGTCCAGAAGGATTTGAAGGAGATGGAAGAAATAATGGAACACGTTGCAGCCCCAAAGGCAATTCCGGAAGAAATACATCGCTAATAATCGCTTTGAGTGAGTACTATACTGCTGAAATCGTTCTTCTTCTTCTTCTTCTTCATTTTAAAATGCTGCTGAAAACAATCTTGGCTAATCATATATAGAAATTTCTTTTGGAAAATTTATTAAACAATCCTAGAAGTTCATAGAAATTCCTTCCTAGTGTGCTATGTTCCTTTTAAGTGCACCATTTTTGAATTAGATATGTTGTTAGGTTTTTATATATGTGGGTATTCCGTTCATATTTGGCATATCTTAAACATAATTACCGTATAATTAAACACATTAGTCACATATTTTATACATGATAATCACATATATAAATAGAATAATCACATTACTTGAGATAATTTAATTTTTTTTAATTGTTTTTGCACCTAAAATGAATGCATGCATATGGAAATAGTGTTAACAATTTGCATGCTTAAATGTTTCTTCCCATTTTCTTTCCGGATTCAATCATGTGGATACTTACATGGATCTTTTAATACAGAAATATCACTAGTATTCCTTAGAATATAACCTTGACAACATGTTCATTATTACACTAGGCATGTGGTCTCTATTACTTTGTTGTGAGATGAGGTGCATCGATAACCACATTTTGGTTCTTATTATTTTGTTTCATCCAAACATGATTATAAAGACTCCTTAGTTTGACAATAAATTTGTCAAAAAAAAATTGCTACCTAGCATTAGTACTCTTATACTAAATATTTTTGGAAGGTCATTTTTGATAATGAAACGATGTTGACAAGTGTAAGTTTCATAAATCAATAAGGTGGAGTTTGGAGTCCATATTTTCCTACAAGTAACTTTATTTTAAACTTCTTTATTAAGAAAATAATTTGAAAATATTATTTAATAGGAAAACAATGAAAATTAGATGATTTCATTCTACAATTGATAGGAAAAAAGCATTATGACATTGAAATCTATTATAAACAATATTTATGTATTATAATTTCTTTTTTAAACACACACACACAGAGTCAATTATTCTATTAACGATGGATCCATAAAACACGAAAAAAAAAAAAAAAACACATCCACAAAAAGTAGTAGAAAGTCAATTTGAAACTATGCTTTTGGTGCTTACCAAAAAGTTGAGACATGAATGAAGCATTAAATCAGTATGTTTCCACTTGTTATATGCAGGTGTGAGTGTAGGCGTCATAACACTGCTTGTAGGAAGCTTTTATGTATATTGGAGATTGAGGAAAAGGAAGTTAACCAAACTTAAAGAAAAATTTTTCCAACAAAATGGTGGTATATTGTTACAACAGCAAATTGGTGGAACTGGAGGGTCAGCAGCAACAATGAAAATCTTTACTATGGAGGATCTCGAGAAAGCCACCAACAACTTTGACGAAACAAAGATCTTAGGCCAAGGGGGCCAAGGAACAGTTTACAAAGGAGTATTAGAAGATAGTAGAGTGGTAGCCATAAAGAAGTCCAAGATTAGTGACCAAAGCCAAGTTGAGCAATTCATCAACGAGGTTATTGTGCTCTCCCAAATCAACCATCGAAATGTTGTCAAGCTCTTGGGTTGTTGTTTAGAGACAGAAGTTCCCCTACTTGTTTATGAATTCATCACTAGTGGGACTCTTTCTCAGCATCTCCATAATCAAAGTCAATCATCTCAACTTTCATGGAAAATGCGTTTAAGAGTGGCAACAGAAACTGCAGGAGCCCTGGCATACTTACACTCTGCTGCTTCTCCACCAATCATACATAGAGATGTAAAGACAGCAAATATACTACTAGATGATAGACTCACAACAAAAGTTTCTGACTTTGGAGCTTCAAGACTTGTTCCTCTTGATCAAACTCAAATAGTAACTTTGGTGCAGGGTACATTTGGATATCTTGACCCAGAATACTTCCACACAAGCCAATTGACAGAAAAGAGTGATGTCTATAGTTTTGGGGTTGTCTTGGCAGAGTTATTAACAAGTAAAAAGGCACTTTGTTTTGATAGACCAGAGGAAGAGAGAAACCTATCAGTTTACTTCGTTTCTTCATTAAACGAGGGTCGATTGCCTCAAATTCTGGACAAGCACATAATTAACCAAGCAAACGTTGAGCAGCTAATGGAAGTTGCAAATATTGCAAGGCGTTGTTTAATGGTGAAGGGGGAGGATAGACCCACTATGAAAGAAGTGGCAATGGAGCTAGAGGGACTAAGAATTATCGAAAGGCACCCATGGGGATGGGGAAGCACTCATATGTCTTCTGAAGAGACTGAGTATTTTCTGAAGGCAGACCCTAGTGATGATGAAGGTGGAAATGGCGCAAATACTGGGATAGATAGCATAAAGCATATTTCGATATCATCGGATGGTGGAAGATAATTAGCTATTCTTCTGATTGAGGTTGTGTTATTACAATACATTCAAGCCCATCTTTAGGCAGGACAAGTTCGCAAATTTCTACAAACCTCCCGTGCTGTCTGAATTGATGAAAATTCTTACATATTCTTAGAGTATATACTCCATAGATCACATATGCCTATGGTGTAAGTACTCTCTACATATTTAAGAATGTCTTATCTTTAATTTTTTTGGCTGCTTATTGTTTTATTTCTTGTTTTATTTGTAATTAATGATGTGATTCTTTAACTTAATCTTGTTACTTTTCATTGCCTGTGTTGATTAAATTAGTTGTGTAGGAAAATAGTATTATTGGTCATACAAGTGAGATAATCAAATACTATCCATTTTCCATAGCAATGGATAGCCGTCAAATGAAATGCGTAATCTCTTCTCCGTAATTTCAGTAATACTGAAAATTCTTCAAATTTTGAATTATATATTAGACTAGATGACATGAACCAATTAACTCAGATTTTAGATAAACATTAGAAGTTTAAATCGGAATGCAAACTTTACCATACTGAAGAAATTAAAAGAATACGGTTCAGCAGTACTGAACCTGGATTTATGAGTATAACTTTTTAGTTTTGGGCTTAGGATTCTACAGCCCAACTTTTGAGCAAATTTAGTAGTACATTGTGAACTTATCAAATCCTTTTCTTTTTAGCTTCCAATCAGCTAATGCACTTCAGCAGAATTCAAATTGAAGTAATTCTACTTAATTTCTTTTCTTTCAGATTCAGAGTCAGACCATACAATTAATTCAAATACTTGTTAAAGTACTATTACTCATTTCCTTGTACCATATTTTTTATGACCCAATCCCAAATCATACACTTTAACAATTAACTAACGATATATATCTATATTGGGTCACTTAGTTCTTCATGAGCTTCGCATTGAACCAAAAACATGAGTTAGTTCCACCTAAAAATTGGAGGTAGAGGGGCTGATAGTGCTGTCTCCGACTTTTAAGTGGGTGTTCCCTAGTAAAACCCATTAAAAGAACAATGTTTAAAGTTTTACGTTCAATAAAAGATCTTATTTACTATACTGATGTTTTTTGTTATCTAGTTTAAGTGTTTAACTCTTGCAATATTACTTATCCCATTCTTTATTCAGTACAAGAAAACAAGGGATTTATCTGTGAGAAAACACCTAAAAATCCTTGAAAAACGTTTTTTTCATGGATTTTCTCACAAATAATGAGTCATGAAAAATAAAAAAAAACCTATGATAAACTTGTTTTCTCACAGAAAAGTGGGTCCGTGAGAAACATTTCTCATGGACTTTCTTTTGGACTCATAGTGGGCGTGGTGACGCGAGTTTCTCACGGAATTTCTCACAGAAAAAATTTCATGAGAAATTCCTTAATTTTCTTATTTTTTTTCTAATTTCTCATATCAATACTGAAGAAATAATAAAAAGGGAAAAACAAAAATATAAAACCACAAAAATAACCAAAAATAATACACTATCACATTTGAACAAACTTTACAAAGGATCACAATACAAGGTTTGGTCTTAGACTTGTACAAACTTTACAATTTTTATACAATACAATATCAACTCATTTTATATAGAGGATCACAATATAGAGTTTGGTCTACTCTAAAATCATATGTATTAAGTCTAGAAGGAAGCCAAAGTGATGCTGTGATTCCACCATTTCTTGAGGTACTCGTGATACCAACACTTGGAGAGATCTTCACTTGAAAATCCTCTTTGGATATATTTGAATTTTCGTTTGCATTGTTTCTTTTTATTGCAATAATGAAGGACAAAATTGTGAGAATATAAAAATGATTAAAAACATATGAATCTATCTTTGGAATTTGAGAAGGAAACTAACCCTAGCTATCACCAAAACTTGAAAGCAATACTAAATTAGCAAAAAGCCAAAAATTTCTTTCCCTCAAATTTATCTTAGAATCATAAGCTGGTAAGAACTATAAGCTCTCTAAGCAACTAAATTGATGCCAAAATCATTTTTTCAAGAAACAAATAGCTTATTCAAGTTCAACCCTGTCAATTCAAATGTTGGTTGCATACATGGCTTAAAACGAACAACCTTTTATCTAAATTCATAAGAACAAAATTACATAATCAAACTTTAAAATCCTTCTATCAAAACAAAGATAATAGAGATAAAATAGAAATAACCTAACATAAACACTATACCAACATCATATAACAAAAGCCCTAACAAAATTTATCCAAAAACAAACTACAGCAACTCTAATTCATGTTTAGTAATTCAAATGTATGAGAATCAACAAATGTTCCATTAAATAACTCAACTCAATCCATAATCACATTGACAACATTCCACACCAACAACATATCCTAAAACTACACTCAAATTCATCCACAAACACAAATAAATTAACATTTAACTCAAAAATCAATTGAAAAGAGGAAACAAAGGGATTATTTCAGCTTATCTCATCTCCAAAGCAAGTCAAATATGTTTCCTAAACATTATCCTCCACTTGCCACTACTAGAACAACCCCAAACGCCACAGGGAAATGGAGTCATAGATGGTGGAAGAGAGAATCACAGAGGGTAGAGAGGAAAAGTGAGAAAATTGAAATGGGGTGACTTGCAACGCTGGGGAAAGAAAATCCCAATTTTCTCATGGAAAAATTTTGTGAAAAATTTAAAAACCCTAATTTTAACTTTAGTGAAACGGTGCATTACGTTTCTCAAGGAATTTTTCACGGAAAAATTCCATGAGAAATTTTATATGATTTTAGGTGTCTTTTTCTTAGGGTAGCTGTACTGTGAGAAGGTTTCGCGCCCACATTTCTTATAGATTTTCTTATGAAATTTTCTCACGACTGCCATATTTCTCAAGGAATTTTCTCATGACAACTTGTTCTGTGAGAAATTCAATGAGAAAGTCCTATTGAATGTTTTTCATGAGAAATTTTCGTCAGAAAATCGCGTGTTTTCTTGTAGTGATTCATCGACAAATAGTTTATAGGTATATAAAAAAAAATGAGATTTGTACCTAATGGCACTAAAAATCTCACTTATCACCATTTGGGCTGTAGAGTAGGCTCTTTCTGCAAAGAGACGATTGTGTGTTCGAGGCCTTGCTTTGACAAAAAAGGAGGTTCTTAAAGTGTTTCTCCATACAAAGTTATAGTTGTTAGTGCTTTTACTGCGGGACCTTTAATTAAAGCAGTGATGGCTCGTCTCAAGTTTAATACGTCTAGCTCCATCCAAAGGGTGGTGTCAGGCCAAAGTTACTGGGTTACCAAAAAAAAATCTCATTTCTCTTTTATTTTATTTTCTTTTTTCAGTTTTTCATTAAAAAAATATTCACAAGGTTAAATTTTAATTATCGTAAGTTATCTGGTAGTAATGAAAATTTACTTAAATAGTGAGCTGAAGATTCCCGTGGGCCCCACAACAATAACACATGTTTGTATTCAATTGAAACATAAATCCATTTCAGTTCAGGTACCAGTACCTGAACTTTTACCAAATGTGCCAAGGGTCCGCGGTATATATTATATAAAGGTGAGTACTATGCTACCACTCTCTTATGCTACTTCTTTATGCTACACTCCCCACTTACGCATGGGACCCAATGGGAGTTATAGTGTGACTTTGGTGTCATTTCGAATATCTCAAAAAATTGAGTCAACTAGTATGTGTCAAGACACTCAGTTTCTAATAAAATGTAAGAACAACATGATATAAGAAAGCGTGTTAAAAAATAATTTTTTTAATTTTATTTTTTGACACTCTTTCCTATATCGTGATTTAATTTTTTGAGATCTTTACAATAACACCAAAAACACACTGTAAGTCTTACTGGGTTTGAGGGGGTGTAACATAAAAGAATAGGATAAAAAGATAGTAGCTTAGCCCTCATCATATATAAAAAGGTACAAATCCTTATGACTAAGCCTCCTTATATATTTGCACACTACTTTTCACAACTTTATATCTACACAAACGTCCACTTTTAAACTAACATAACCCAAAGAAAAATAACATCACCCACCAAAACTTTAATCTAACAATTCAAATATATATATATATATATATATATATATANTATATATATATATATATTCAGATATCTTGCAGTAATAGGGTGTGCATCTAAATTTCTCGTTTATGACTTGTTCAAGATTCTCAGCATCCCAAATTATTCAAAGGATGATATGCTAAAGCAAAAAGAAAAGAGAGGAAACAAAATCAATCATATGAACGCGTTGACACATCATTAATTGGCGATATCATTGAAATATTTTTGTGCCAAAGTCGTCCATTCTTCCCCTAAAAAATATTGTTTTGCTTATTTTGCAAGCTAAACAGCACATGGGTTACCTAAAATTTCAGGTGTGTGCGTGCTTGAACAAAACGCATCCGAGTACAGGGTGAAAATGGTTACTCCCTTCAAAGAAACTGTTGCTTCCTGTATATATACTTGAACAACAAGTCTACTCAATAGGAGAGCGGAAACTTCATTGAAATTGTTGTTTTCTTTTGCGCCCTAATGCATGTGCAAGGAACAACTTAAATATGCAACTTTAGGCCAACTCAAACATTTTGTTTCCTTGAAAAATTGTAACTTGTAAGATGTTGCTATCATAGCCGTCAACATGCTGACAAATGGACAAGTAAACATAAAAACTTTACTCTAAACAGGATGTTAGGAATAGAAAGATCACACCACAAAATAATAGACGATGATAATGAGTAGTGAAAACATAAGGATTTAACTGGTTCAGTAAATTAGATGCGTGCATCCATATGAAGAGGATACCATCTTCATTAAGAGAGAAATCTATTATAGAAGAAAAACAACCATTGAGTTCAAATTCGATCCTAAAACTTCTGTACACTTCCTCTCATAAATCTGGAAGAATGCACAACTGTATCAAGTGCCTTGGGCGTTTGAGTCTTGGAAATTCTCCAATCCAGTGGTGGAGCTTGAAGGAAAATCTTAGGGGCCAAAGGGATATAAAAATATTTTGGGAGGCCGTAGCCCCCATCCACCCCTATTAACTTTCGCCACTAGTTTAATCCATTCTATGCCCGTAAAAATTCTCATATACACTTTGAACAGCACTCCTATAAGACGCAAAAAAAAAAAAAAAAAGTGGATTTCACCTATAGAATCCCCTTTTTTCTGTCTACTATGGTTAAATAGTGAAAGCTTCTCAAAGGGTAAGAGAGGCAGAATCTTAAATGAATAATGTGGATCTTATATAAGTAAATGATAATTGGGTATAGAAGAAGCTCTACGTAGCATGACAGCTGAATAATGGTAGAGGAGCCCTTTGTGCTTTATTAGGATTTATCCATTTGGAGCTGAAGAGAGGTGGCAAAAGGGGAAATTACTGATTACAGAAATTCCCCTTGAAAATTAATTTTCTTTTTTGGCCACCCCCCTTGATAATTGAGGAAGTGTGTCTTAATTAGTATATTCTCAAATAAGTACTATAAAACATCTTTTGCAGCAAAATAAGTACTTCAAATTTCCTGGCTAACTTAAGTTTCACCTTAGTTGATTAAACTATAAATTACCCTTCAATTATTTAAGCAGCAAAACATATGGTATAAATTAGATACAGTCAGAAGCAAAGCCAGAACATGGATCATATCATTCCCTAATATCTTTTCTAAATTTCCATTTCTTGCATTTGCATTCACATATTATATCTCTGTCATTCTTCATTTTCTTTTTTTCTTTAGCCGACCCATACCGTTCTTTACACTCCTCCATCTAGGAATCCCCTCATCTAAGCTATTTCTAACCTTAGAAATATATAACTCCACAGCAATCACCAAAAACAAGAAATCAAAAAGAAACATACCAAATGGCAATCATGGCTAGACTATTCCTAACTTTAATTTTCTTATCTTCAATCTTCTCAATAGCCTTGTCAAGAAGATCATCTTCCTCCAGCAACATAGACTGGTGGTGCAACCGAACCCCACACCCTGGCCCATGCAACTACTACATGAGGCACAGCAACCACCGTTTCCGGCCTAACCACCGGTCCGAATTCCGGAAAATGCTCATTCAATTGGCATTAGAGCAAGCATTCACCATGCAAAAGAGTGTCCACAACTATGCAACAAATTGGGATACGAAGAAGCAGAAAACTGTATTCACCGACTGTGTGAAACTCTATGACAACACCATCTTCCATCTAAACCGAACCCTTGAAGGTCTACGCAGAAAGAGGTGCTCAACCTCTGATGCACAAACATGGCTCAGCACTGCTCTCACAACCTTAGAAACCTGTAAAACAGGGGCCTTAGAGCTAAGTGTTCCTGATTTCATGGCACCTGTGATGTCTGGCAACGTTTCGGAGATGATAAGGAATAGCTTAGCCATGAATGGGTTTTTCTTGAATCTACAACAAGCAAGGAATTACACAGAAGTAACAGAGGATGTGTTTCCGAGTTGGGTTTCAGGAAATGAGAGGAAGCTGTTGCAGGGTTCTTCTTCTATAAGGGCTCATCTTGTTGTGGCCAAAGATGGTTCAGGGCATTTCAAGACGGTGCAAGCTGCTATTAATGCAGCGGCAAGGAGGAAAATCAAGAGCAGATTTGTTATACATGTGAAGAGAGGAGTTTATAGAGAAAATATTGAGGTTGATAAGTTCAACGATAACATCATGCTGGTTGGTGATGGGATGAGAAATACCATAATTTCAGGTAGAAGGAGCGTTCAAGATGGCTTTACAACCTATAGCTCTGCAACAGTCGGTGAGGGATCACAATCACATCTCATTTCTATTTTCTTTGCTTTATTTCTTTTTCAGAAAAGAAGATTGTTTTCCTTTTTCTGTTTGTTTAGTTATCATTATTGGGTCTTACACGGTAACACAAGGGTTATCATTATTTATTTAAATTTGAGCTTAAGGGTGGTTTATCCTTAGAAATGATATTATATATAATTTGTAGGGAAAATGAATTACAGTTATGAGAAGATGAAAAAAAAAAATCAGGCTAGTTACTCGTACTAAATACCATTTTAGTTATTTTATTTATATTTAAACATCAAAACCTCATACTAAACACAATAACTATACATTTTAAATATGATAACCGCAAATATACATATTATAATCACATAGTCAAAAGTATTTTGATCAGTTTTTAGATAGATAGCATTTTTTAACAAAAGAAAAAAAAAATCAAACCTCTATCTTTTCCCTAATTTTTGTCCATGAAATATTTTACAAACGGCCTATCTAGCCAAATTTGAGTGCACACAAAGTTAAGTTGGATTGTCTAAACTTAAAAAGTTCTGTCACATGCAATATATGTTAAAAAAAGATTAGTGTCAAAAATCAAAATTAAGCTTTTTTAGGGGAACTTTTCCTTTTTACAGTGTTACAATCTGTTTTAGGGGGCGCACTAGTCCTCTAAACATGCTATAGGCTTATTTGATTATTTTTCATTTGATTGATGATAAGAATTTGAGCTATAAAAGGGTGGTAATTTATCTTGCACAAATTCCACCCCAATTCCTTTCTTCATTTCTTGTTACATTTGAATTTGTGCCCTCTACATCATAGTACCCAAATTCAAGCATTAAAAAGTATATAAAAATACATTTTGCATTCTTGAATTATTTTTCAAATGTCACTTTAAGATTTGATTTTTTTTTTCGTATCATTTTAATCTTTAAATAATCGCATTGTCCTACTAAATCAGTCATCCGTAGTACGAAAAATGATACTTTTGACTGATTGTTATAATATTTCAGGCATAGATGGGCTTCACTTCATTGCCCGTGACATTACTTTTCAAAACGCGGCTGGTCCTCTCAAGGGTCAAGCGGTGGCACTCCGATCGGCGTCGGACCTCTCCGTCTTCTACCGTTGTGCCATTGTAGGTCACCAAGACACTCTCATGGTCCATGCACAACGACAATTTTATAGAGGATGCTATATCTATGGCACCATAGATTTCATCTTCGGCAATGCTGCTGTTGTTTTCCAAAACTGCATAATTTACGTTAGAAAACCGCTATCTGGCCAAGCAAATATGATCACGGCCCAAGGTCGAAACGACCCGTTTCAAAACACGGGAATTTCGATCCACAACTCTCAGATCCGAGCTGCGCCGGACCTCAAACCCGTTGTCGGGGCATTCAAAACCTACCTAGGTCGACCTTGGCAAGAATATTCTAGAGTAATGGTCATGACAACATTTATCGACAACGTGGTGAGCCCATTGGGCTGGTCTCCATGGGGCAACAGTAATTTTGCTCTCAACACTTTGTATTATGGAGAGTATAGGAACTTTGGGCCCGGTTCATCAACAAGAAACCGGGTACGATGGCCCGGGTTTCATGCCATAACAAGCCCAATTGAGGCTTCGCGCTTCACTGTCTCTAGCCTCCTAGCTGGCCGCTCATGGTTGCCAGCCACCGGCGTGCCCTTCACATTAGGCATTTGAGCTTATTCTTTATTGAATTTATATTATTTTTTCATTTGGTTTTAAATTATATAGTTTGTGTAAAGATCATATAAGAAAATATATATACATAGTTCGTGTAAAGAAATACTATATTCTTTTGTACATAATTCCTGAGAAAAATAGACTAAATTATTTATGTATTCATCTTTTACATTATTATTTATTAAGAAAAAAGAAAATAGGAAGTCTTGATTGAAATGCTACGTTTGTTTCAAAGCTTAAAAAAAAAAAAGGGCTTCCAATAGATTTGGATAAGATCATAAATGCTGAATTATTGTTAAATCTTTATCTTTTTTATTTTTTACTATTAAATAGAGGAAGCTATATTTTTAAGAGTAAATCTACATTTGAGTCCTCGAAAGATTGGACTTTCAACAAAATGGTCCTTCAAAGATGGAAAACAACAAATTAGTCCTTGAAAGTTAGGACATCCATAACAAAATAGTCCTCCGTTAGTGAGGGCTGGTAAGAGATAGCGGAATTGCTGACGTGGCACTGTTAAGTGCTGTGGTGGCACGTTAAATGCTTAGTTGGCAATTTTAATTTCCAACCTCAGCATCTGATGTGGATTTAATCAGAAAAGAAAACGGGTTTACTCAAATTCGACGTCGTTTGGGTGGTGTTTTCTGAAATCTCATTTGAGCTGACGTTGAAGAACTTGCTTCGAACCATATTTTGCTTCGAACCCTAGCCCCTAAATTGAAGAACTTCTGAAGACCGAATCCCCCAACGCAGCTCATCCTTTGAAGATACTCTTTGCAAGTTTTGTTCGAATCTGCCCTTGTTATACTTTCTGCTTTATATTTTCATATATTGATACTGCCCTTAAACTTATGAACTAAACGAATTGCTATATGTGTTTCTGCTTTTCCTTTTTTGCTTTCAATCCTTGTTATACCTGCGTGGCAGATTTCTGCTTCTTAGTTTCGCATTCGGCTAAAATTTGTGTTTCTCACTTGCTCCGAACCCTAACCCCCAATTTGAAGACCACACCCGCGACCCAGAAGTTGAAGTTTGATTAACCTGTTGGCACTTCAAATCTGTAATGGAGTTTTAAGTTGCATTATTTTTTTGGGAATTTCAGATACCTGGATGAAGAACATGTAAGTTGAATTGTGGTTTATTTTGAACGAAACGTTCTTTTATATATACATTTATCTCGATCTTGACTTGTTGTCTTTATAGATTTTATATAATTGCTAATAAGAAAGGTTAATTAAATATCCTTTGTGTGTGTTTGATTTCCAATTTTTGTGTCTATGTGGTACTGCTGGATTGCTGTTTCATGTTTTACTTCTGCTATTTTGCACCATTTTAAAAGAATGTCTTATATGGTAGCAACATCCAATTATCGATTTCAACATATTTGAACTCTGAGAAATAGTTTGGTACTTTTGGCTTATATTCATTCCCTTAATCTTAAACAAGCCATGAAACTTTTTTTTTAAGCATTTGCTCAACAGAAAATCCCATGAAACTGACATACCCAATTAGCTTGGATCTAAGCAACAATGATAGTTTCTAGACAGAGGGTGTGTCACAATTAGGACAAACACAATTTTGTCCTCATATTATTATTATTATCCACTATAAGCATTTGCTTATCCTTGCATTGTTTGTACTCTGTACCATTATTTGTTGGTGGGTCTGGTGGGAAAATTAGAGTATCAGAAATTGGGGGGCAAAGACAACCCCAAGTTAGATAATATATGTCAATAATTCATGTGGCTAATATAGTAATGGTTTCAGTCCCAAGCAATGTAGCCATGGCAACAACCACTTACATTGTGGGAGTAGTTTTGTTTTCCTCTTTCATGCAGCAACACTAGTCATTCCCAATTTTCCCTTACTATGTATTGAAGTAAACCAATTTTCCCAATTTCCCAATGATAACCATCATTTGGAGATGTACATGATGAGAATTTCTGTGATGTATTGTCTCCATATGCGTTTACTATACCAGAAATTAAAATGAACCACATTTAATTCTTTGCTCCGTATGTATTGTGCTACTGCTTGTGACCCTTAAATGGTTTGCTGAATATTATTTATCTAACAGTATCTTAACACAAAAAGTCTAGAGTAAGGGTAATAATTTTTTAATTAAATAGGAAAATCATGTATGGGATATTACTGATTGATTTAAATACATGTAAACTATGTGTTTCAGCTACAAAACAAGGAAGCTGAAGGTGCAGTGATTGGCCAGGAAGGTTCATATATTGAAATAGGAAGCACCCCAAAGGTTAGTTTATTCCCCTGCCTCCTTCTTCTGCTGATAGTGGGAATTTTGTAAATTTCTTGATACTTGCTCTATAAAATTGAGGTACTGAATTTGATCTTTCAAGTATGAACTGAATTTAATTAATATGTGAGGGAAATTTGTAATTGTACCATGAAAACTAGAAAAAAGTACATAAACCATATTTCTTTATAGGTTACTAAGATATGCTTTTGTGAAACAAACTGTACAGGATAAATTATGTGATGTGCTTAAAACTTTGTAAACTTACTTGTTGAGTTTTCTTCTACAACTGAGGTGTCAACTTTGATCTTTACCTAGAAAAATGGGTGAACAAACTCTTCTCTAAGTTAATCTAATGATAATTCTAAATCTCAAAGCATCTTATTTTGATTTTACTTTTGTTCCGGAGCTATTAATCACTCATTACATGCATCTGTTATAAGTATAAATTCTGGCATCATTTTAACTGATCAATCGTTGATTCATCAGCAGAGGCATTTAGAAACTTGAAGTTCTATTTTGCTTTGATTTCATAAGGATTAAGCTAGTGACTGTCCATAATTGTGATTTTGTTCATGAACCTTGTTCTTGTGATACATGTTTGTATTGGTTTTATTCTATTAGGCTAGTGACTGTCCAAAATTGTGTGGTCATTCTTGAATTCTTCTTGCCTTTGTTTAGATGCTCTAGAAAGTCTTTTGACTGTTGTCACTTGTTTTTTCCGCATATGCTAGAAGTTAGATTTATATGGTTAGAACCAATAAAAAGCAATTAGATGATAAGTTTGAATCCGCTGAGATAATATAAAATGGCCTACCAGTCCCGGAGTGTTTACCAGTCCATTTCCATAAGAAATATGCATAGGTGACAATCATGATTGTTCCTATTACAACTGTAATTGTAATGATGACAGTCATACCTCTCTCTTTATTGGTTTTATTCTATTAGGCTAGTGACAGTCCAGCATGCTGATTTTGTTGTTGAACCTTGTTCTTGTGCTACTTGTTTGTATTGATTTTATTCTATTAGGCTAGTGACTGTCCAGAATTGTGATTATGTGATTTAACCTTGTTCTTGTGCTACTTGTCTGTATTGGTCTTCTATTGCTTTGACCTTGTAGGAAAGTAATATATATGCCAAATGTGCTGTCAAGCATTATGTGATTGCAATTTTTTGTGTTTGGTTGTTTGTGGTCTTTATGTTGTATGAGACAATTGTTTTGGTCAAAAGTGTCTTAACACTAAATTGACTTTTAGCAGCATGTAATTTTCTGGTTTTATTTTTTACTGTTGCAGCAGCATGACCCATTATATTAACCTAGTGTTTCACCACGGGGGTAAATTTACAAACAATGTTGACTTGAGGTATATCGGGGGTGAGGAAGATGTGTGGGATATAGATGTAGATCTTATTTCCATCCCTGTAATTGATGAGATGTTTAGAGACCATGGTTATCAAAATTACCTCGAGTGTTTGTGGTTAATCCCGGGGGTGAATTTGAGAGAAGGGCTCCAACAATTGAAGGGGGATGCAGATGTTATTGCCATGATAGGTGAAGCCTTAAAAACAACGGAAATAGAGTTATTTTTTGTGCATCCAGTAATAGAGAATCCGGAGTTAGTGAATGAGTCATTATTGATTGATAGCACTGGTGTAGAGGAAGATGAACATGACGATGGTAATCAGCACACTGATGAGGAATTTCTGGAAGAAGTATATTGTAAAAAGAACTTTCAAAACTCAAATAATGAGGGGGATCAGCCAGCTGAAGAAAATGAAGGTGACGGTGAAGATGAAGAGGAAGATGGTGGTGAAGATGAAGAGGAAGAGGGTGCTGAAGATGAAGAGGAAGATGATGTTGAAGATGAAGAGGAATATGGTGTTGAAGATGAAGATTATTATGATAGTGGTGATCCTGGAGGTTATTCATATGATGTTAATTATGCTGATAAGAGTGCAGAGGACAGTCCAGCAGAGATGCAAGTAGATGATGATGACATGGGGGATGCTGAGGTTGGTCTAGAGGAAGATGAACAATCACAACACATGCCAACACCAAGTGGTACAGCCAATCAGAATATGAAAAAAAAATACAAGAGGAAGAAGAGAAAAGCAGCAAACAAGCCTTTTGAGGTCTATGAAGATCCATTCGGAGCAGAGGAGTATCATAGTGAAGAGTTGCACACAGCATCAGATGACTCCGATGATGAAGAAAAACAGCAGCAAGTTAATCCAAAATTCAATGAGGAGGCTGCATTTGGAGATGTACACTTTGAGCTGGGCATGGAGTTCTCCTCACTTGCTGTTTTTAAAAATGCTGTCAAGGACTATACAGTTCACTTGGGTAGAGAAGTATATTGGACAAAGAATGATAAAAACAGATCTAGAGCAGTGTGCAAAGAAGATTGCCCTTGGGAGATTCTTTGTTCTTATAGTAATCATACACGAAGTTATCAAATCAAGACATTCTCTCCAAATCACACTTGTGCTAGGCAAGCAACCAATAAACAAGCTAATAGGGCATGGATATCTGAGAAGTTAGTGCCTTTTCTTAGAACACAATCAGCCTTGACAGTGAAAGATGCATGGAAGATTCTCAAAGAGAACTATGAAGTTGAAGTGTGTGAGATGAAGCTGTATAGAGCACTCAAAGTTGCAAGAGATTTTGTGGAAGGTTCTGAAAAAGCTCAATATGCTAAGTTTTGGGATTATGCGCAAGAACTTAGGAGATGCAACCCAAACTCTTCAGTGTTATTGGGCGTGGACAGACCTACACCTCAATCACCACCTGTGTTCAAGCGATTCTATGTGTGCTTGGATGCATGTAAGAAGGGATTTATTAGTAGCTGTAGACCGTTGATTGGGTTAGATGGTTGTTTCCTAAAAGGCTACTATGGGGGAATCCTCTTGGCAGCTGTAGCACAAGATGGAAATGAGTCATTTTATCCAATTGCATATGCAATTGTAGATTTGGAGACGAAGGAGACATGGTCATGGTTCTTGACACTTTTGATTGAAGATCTTGGTCATCCAAGAGACCGGGGCTACAATTTTATTTCAGACCAGCAAAAGGTATAATTACTCATTGCCGATGTCCTTTTTTTTTTTTTTAAATGTCAATTAAGAGAAATAACTTGCTTCTGTTGATGTTGTAGGGACTAGTGCCAGCCATGAAACAATTGCTGCCCGGCGTGCCACATAGATTCTACATGAGGCATGTGTGGGCCAATATGACAAAGAGGTGGAAAGATGTAAACTTGAGAAAAGTGGTGTGGGCAGCTGCTAAGTCAGCTACAACACAAGAGTGGGAGAAGAACATGGTCAAAATGCATGCAATCAATAAGTATGCAGCAGCATGGTTAAGGCTAAAAGAAGCAGGAGCTTGGACTAGATCTGCCTTTAATTGTCATACAAAATCTCAGAATTTACTGAACAATATGTGTGAACAGTTCAATTCTGAAATTGTGAAGTATAGAGGTCAACCAATCTTGACAATGGCGAAAGGCATTAGAGGCTACATAATGAGGAAGAGGACGTGCATGATGGAGAAGATTCAGAAGTACAAAGGTGTAATCTGTCCTAAGGCGCAGAGCAAGCTTAACAACGAAAGGAGAGAAAGTAGATTCTGGACTCCAACATGGATTGGTGGCTCTGATTACAACAAGTTCGAGGTTGAGTATAGACCTATGAAAAAAGCAGTGGTTGATTTGCAGATAAGAAGTTGTTCATGTAGAGAATGGGACTTAACTGGTATTCCCTGCAAGCATGCATGTGCAGCATTAGCTAGGAAAGGAAAGCCAGCAGAGAATTATGTGCATGAATGGTACTCAACAGCAATATGGAAGCAAGCCTATGAGCTATTTTTAGGGGCTGTACCAGGTGAGGAATATTGGGTTGAAACTGGGATTGAGGCAGTGCAGCCACCACCTCTTAAGAGAGGACCCGGAAGGCCTAAAGTACAGAGGAAAAAGACCAATGATCCCCCTCTAACGCCAAGCACTGCTAAGCTAAAAAGAAAATATGGGGATATTAAATGTGGAAAATGTGGCCATCTTGGCCATAATACAAGAACATGCCAAGGTGGTCCTGTGAAGAGAAAGAGAATCAAGAAGACAACAAAGGAAACTAGGCAGCCAGTCCAATCATCTCAACCGGAATCTCAATCACAAGCCCCACCTATCTCTTCACAAGAGACATGTCAACTTCGGCCTCGACCAAAATTGTCAATAAGGAGAAATGTGAGTTTTGGGATTTCTAGTGACATTTGTTTTATTCTTTTTTGTAACATTTATGGTGACAATGTTCCATTTGAATTTTTCATTGGTTTCAGGTGCAACCAAATCTGCAAGCTCAAAGGGTCCACACTCAACCTCAACAGGAAGATATATCCACACGGACAACAAGGCAGCCTTCCGTTACTAGAGAGACCCTTCTAGCAGCAACTGAAGTCAACAGGAAAAGGTTTACTTTTATGTTTTCAGGTGGTGGACAACCAAGCTCCAGTGGAAGCAAGCAACATTAAAATCATTGTCTGGATTATGTTAAATGTTGTTTTGAATGTACATTTCATTATTGGTGAGCAGAGAAAAACTTATCTCTTCACAATCTAGAAACTACTATTATGCTTCTGAATGAAAAAAATTTGAGAAAATTAACAATTGAAAATTGCAGCTGCATTCCTGTGTTTAAATATAAATATTCTGATGTAGGTAATATCTGAAATGGAATATCATAATTGTTGCTGCATGTGCAGGTTGTAGATGGAATGGAATGGAATATCATAATTGTGTGGTTCTACATGGTCGGAGGGCAGCATGTGCAGGTTGGGCTGGATTTGCAGCATTCACAGTCCTTGGATTTGCAGCATTCTCGGGCATGACTGAGAAGTTCTTAGACAAGCATGATTTAGCGAATTATGTAACCATTAATGAATTTTGTAATCGTTATTCAAAGTTGAATTTTTTGGTGAGGAATTTGTGCCCATTAATTAAGGGACATGTCTGCTGCATTCTGATTTTAGAATTGTTGAACACTAGTAATTTATTCAAAAACAATTTAATTGGCAGATATACGAGTTTCCTAAAATTGGATGAACTATTTGTAACAGGTACAAGTGCTAACAATGTTGCTTTTGTTATTCATATTTTCTCTGTTTGGGAGAACTATTTCTCTGGATTCAGTATAATGTGAAAATACAAGTGTTAGTGGAGTGGAGGCTTTACACATTGGTTCCCTAGTCTTGTCCCTTTCTTTGTGACCAAGAAGGAACCCTCTCCCAAAATGTGTTGGCATGGCATAAATTAAAGCAACACTTACTATTGAGACCTTTTAAGAGCGATATTAGAGAAACCAATAACATGGCTGTGTAGCATCTATGTCCTTATTTGTTTTCTCTAGCACCTAATCAATATTTATCTACTATAGCATTAGCTAGAAGGATAAAACATTATTCTGTATTCATGGAAATGAAATTCTGAATTTTGACTAGTGGTTAACAAACAAGGTGCTCTTTTTTTTTTTTAAACTTTTTCGGAGGGGGGGAAGGGGTAAGAGTGAAAGAGCATGCCTTTATGATTAGCGTTTTCATGCCCCTCAGATACATACCTGTATTATCAACTTAATAAGAATCAATTATACGCTAAGTTGCTTTACGTTAATTTATAAATAAATACTAATCACTTAATAAAGTAAATTGAAAGGAATATCTTGAACAATTAAGGATCAACCTTGACCCACTTTATGAGGAACTGAAGCATTATACACCAATTCGAGTCACACTAATTTTTACTAATATCGTTAACATAATTCAAATTTAACAATTTTACAAGTCATTACCTAACTAATACAATTCTTCTAAAAAGTTATATATATGAACTACCCCTATACAAGATGACTAAGCACCATAACAACCAATAGCATAGCCAAGACCCAGCAAAAGAATTTCAATCTTTTAATTCTCTTCTCATAGTTGATGCACTTTTTTTTCATTTGCTCCAAAATTTTGCTCTCATTCACCATTGCATTCCCCTCATCAAGCCACTGAAAGAAACAACAACTAACAGAGGAATCCTGCATGAACAATTTTCACTGCATATTAGTAACAAATTCTCTTTGATACATTTTCCTACAAATAAGTTAACAATTTAGACTACAAATTGGTATTCCAAATCGCACGAAAAATACTAACTCTCCAAAATGGACACCTCCAAAATGGACGCCCAAAATTCTTCTCAGTCCATGATGTCAGCAACAGTGGTCTCTTCCCACACTGGCATTCAAATGGTACTTGGTTGCTTGTTATGTTCTTTGCACTAGACCCACTACAACTGCTAGTAGTCACACTGCAACTAACATCAGGCACACTGTGGCTATGCTTGTTTGGATATCGAGCTTCAGTCTTCCCACTCATGGTACAGCAACACTGATTAAGAAACTAACTAAGGATTTCGAAAAAATACCAATGAGAATATGTAAAACTAAAGTAAAGTTAAATCCTATAAACAATGCCTTCACCTGTCTTTTTAAAAAAAATTAAAGATTTAAGCCTAAAAATAAAAACATCCAAAATCACATTTTTTATCAGATGCTTCAACTAGTATGCACTATATATCCTTTCAAAGATTAAAGCTTCAAGTAGAATCACAATTCACAATAATAGACACAAACTCCAATGACCCCTTCAAATAAATGGATGGCAACTTACCTAGTTCTTCACAAACAGCAGAAAGTAAATAGATTATAGAATAAAGAGATTCAACTTTCAAATAGGCTAATGTTGAAGCCATCACTCGTGTGCATTTTGCATCTACTGGGGGAATGGGGAAATGAGATCAACATAATATTAAATTGCACAGCAACATCAAAAGCAAAGAAGAAACACCACACACAAATCAATTGCAAGGTTATGGTAGAGAAACCTTGAAGTCCAATTGCAAGGGCTCTATCATAAAACTTCTGCACAAGCCTACAGTTTATAAATCTGTCTCCTATCTGCAAATAAAGATACTGACAATATGACCTCCAGTTGAACAAGAAGAAGAAGAAGAACAGACAGAACTAAGTAAATTAATTTCAATCTTTCAGTAACATCAAATCAGCAGCAAAACTCAGTTAAGTTCAAGCATTTATGGCAACATAAATCATACAAAAGATATTTTGAAAATGACGTACTGAATACAGATATCTTATATGCTAAAAGTATATCCAGACCTCTAACTTCCAAGATAGAAACCATGTGCAAACAAAAAAATAGAAACCATGTGCAAACACCCAACGAGAAGCCAAGAAGACCACTCTATACCATAAATGATGTAAGGTCAGAAATCTATGACCATAAACACCACAAACCTGCACATACTAAAGATTAATGCTCAACAACATAAGGAGAAAATAATTGTAATGATCCACACACAACATAATGTGGACCTTAATTTCATACCCTCTAGAGTACAACAGTTGAATGCAATTACAACCAAGTTATTACACTAACCAAAAGATCATAAGGACAGCAAATAGCCACAGCACCAGCTACAGAAATATTCTCCCCTTCCTCACCAAGATATTTTAATTGCAAACAATCATTGAAATCGAATAGTGAAGTGCCAAAAAAAGATCTCTAGACATGAAACAATGCAACTTGATAGTAATCCAACAAAGGAGTCATTCCTAGCTCAACTGTTGTTTAGAAAGTACATTAGTGCTCAGCAATGTTTGTATATAGAGTTTATACTTCAAATTGGGGGTTAGGGTTCGGAGCAAGTGAGGAACACAAATTTTAGCCGAATGCGAAACCAATCAGCACAAATCTTCCACGCGGGTATACCACGGATTGAAAGCAAAAAAGGAAAAGCAGAAACACATATGGCAATTCGTTTAGTTCTTCAGTTAAAGGGCAGTATCAATATATGAACATATAAACCAAAAAGTATAATAAGGGCAGATTCGAACACAACCTGCAAAGAGTTTCTTCAAAGGATGAGCTGCGGTGGGGGCTTCGGTCTTCAGAAGTTCTTCAATTTGGGGGCTAGGGTTCGAAGCAAATTCTGGTTCCAAGCAAGTTCTTCAACGTCAGCTCAAATGAGATTTCAGAAAACACCACCCAAACGACGTCGAATTTGAGTAAACCCGTTTTCTTTTCTGATTAAATCTACATCAGATGTTGATGTTGGAAATTAAAATTGCCACCTAAGCATTTAACGTGCCACCACAGCACTTAACAGTGCCACGTCAGTAATTCCGTTATCTCTTACCAGCTCTCACTAACGGAGGACCATTTTGTTATGGATGTCCTATCTTTCAAGGACTAATTTGTTGTTTTCCATCTTTGAAGGACCATTTTGTTGAAAGTCCAATCTTTCGAGGACTCAAATGTAGGTTTACTCTATTTTTAATTGGAGATATGGGAGAATGAAGATGAACTTAATATTTTTAGAAAACCTTAATATGTACTTGTCCAATATTTTATCTATTTATGATCAATTAAAATTTTTAAATAATTATTCAATTAATCCATGATTTATTTATTATAGTTAGATCCTATCCATCTTATTATTTCATACTACCACTGTCACAACAAATTAAAAACAGAGCCATTTATGATTAAATTAAAGTTTAAATAGTATTATTCAAAAACATTGGAGTAGTGCTTGCACAAAATTTATGACCAACTATTTTTGTTTTATTTCTGATCTGTCAATGGGAACAAATAGTAATTAGTATTTTTCTTTGTAATGCTGAATTTCTGAAAATTTTGTGAAAAATTTACTTAATATCAGCAACTATTTGTTTATTACAAATTTTTTCCAACTATTTATTTTTATTTCTCTATCAATGAAAATTTTTTTTTCTTCTTATTTCTACAAATATAGTAAACAAATGTCACATGGGTAATCAAGAAGATGTGTGACTTTCCATCAACGGAACATATTAGCACTGATTGTGCAATAATATTGCCACTTGCCAATTTCATTTGAATTTGAATTCATAATTTTCTTGCTATTAGCACATATATATAAAAGGAGACCTTTCCATACCAAATTAAATAGCCAAAAGCATACCTAACACATACAATGCATTATAATTTAGGTACAACTAAATTCCTTTTCTTAAAAAATAATTTTATCCATCAAGCATCAAAATATAGATGGTACATAAAAAATAACATATAGATGGATAAAAGTTTAAAAACACAGTTCATCAGATGGTATATTTCTTGTATATAAAAGTGCATGAGTTTAAAATTATTTTGGACCCAGTCATAAGGGTTGTTCATCCTTTGGCCACCGCTAGAATACCATATAATGTGGCAAAGTCAACTAAATAGCAAATACCATCATTTTCATTCACATGTTCAAACCTGAAAACTGTCACAAGCTACCACATCCAATTGTTTTCTTGCTACACCACGCGATATACAACCCTGGCTAGCTAGTTGAAAGAAAAGCAAAGCCCAACATCCATGGCAGAAAATGTTAGTGTAATCATTTTACCCTTTCTTATGGAAATTGCTAAGCTACCCACTCGGAAAAGTAAAGTAGCACTACATTGACCTACAGAAGTCAAGTTTTGGATAGAAATAACCTTGCTATTCAGCTTAGTGTGAAGCTCAAGTAAATTGAATGATACAGTATGAATTAAACACTCAAACAATTACTAAAATTAGTTTAACTGAATTCAAAAGGTTTGGCTATTTTGGTTTGAATTTTATTATTCTAGTTTCACTTTTTCCTATTTGTTAATGTCTTAGATTATGAACTTTAAATAATAATTTACAATTTCGACTCACAGTTAGGTTACTCAGCTTCTAATTAGATTCGTATAAGGTCCAAAAATATGAGTTAATTTTGTCCATTACTCAAATTTTGAGGCTCAATATAGCACTGCTCAGTTTTAAAATAATGTAGAATAGCATGACCCTTTCTGTATTTGGTATTACATTTCTTTTGGACGAGAATTTATCCCAGTTTATTGATCTCTTATATTTATTTGAATTCTTTTTCGATTTTCCAAGTAGAGATACCATACATTATGTTCGAATTTTATATTTACATTCATTATAGGAATGTTTCATACATTATGTCCCAATTTTATATTTACATTCATTATAGGAATGTTTGTTGTGGAAAAGATAAGACATTAAGGCTTGGCTGAGTATTTCTTATTAGGAGTAGTTCTTTATTAATTATTAGCCGTATAGTATTTGTGCTAATAGAAAGCACATGCCATTTAATTCCAGTCAGCAATATAGAATCATGTTAAAGCTATTAATAACATCATCATAACTACTATAGGCAAGAACATATACATAATTTTGCACTTGTACAATATAAAAAAAATAACGGGTAGTTGAAAACGAGAAGCATTTTAGTTTTATTTCCCACCATAGTTAAACACATTTCTATCTTTCCTCTCCTTTCTATTCTCTACTAAACATACCCTAAATATTTTAAAGTGTATTGGGTGCAAAGCACATTTTAGTTATTTTTCGGTTTGTTTTTGTTACCACTCTTGAAGTATGTTGTTGGCTTTTATGCGTTTATGTGGAGTTTTTTCAGTAACCCTTGACATTATCTTGAATGATAAATATCTATCTTTGACAAAAAAAAAAAAAAGAATAAAATAGTAAGTCAAGGATAAGAGGACACATAACTTGTGTGTGTATTTTAAAGGAAAATCCCTTTAATATATATGTAACAATTAATTGTGCCAAAAGAATAATTATGACAGGAACCTTATTTAATATTTAAAAACCATTAGATAATTTCATTTGATTCCATATGATTGTTATATTCCCTCCATTGAGATATTATCCATGCCATGAAATAAAATACATAAATTCATTCTACAATCACTATAATACGTTCTACATTATAGCATTCCTACTAAGACATTCGCGCACGTCTATAAAATTGTTTTAAAATAATGCCAAGAATTAGTACTAATTTTTTACAAGTGTACACAATATTACAGATTCTGATTTTCTCTTTGTATTAAAAACAGACACTTATTTTTATTTCTTTTAACCTAGAAACTAGGATATATCCACAACCTTTGGATCATGGAGTTAGACTTATTAAATTGGGGCAAGTCATTCTTGTTTCAGGAGTCTCACTGTCAAAACATCCATAATTGTAACTTTATGTGAATGAGCACTTTGAGAGCCTCATTTTATCAATAAGATGTCTCGAACGCAAGACCCTCTTCTTGTGAGCAAAACTTTGAAATGAACTGATCTATAACTTATATAGTGAGCATAAAAGTAGACACTTATTGAAAATCACTTTAATAGCTTTTTCATATATGACAAAATGCAATTGATTGACTGTTTAGAATTCTTTTGCGCTATCAGTAGGTCAAAATTAAATCTATAAAAGAAATCAAATAATAAGAGATAAAAGACTGAAGTAGCATATCAAATTTTGAAAACTAATTATGAAATTGATTTTTAAAGTCTCACTGATACATGTTTTTTTTTTTTTCTTTTACATTTCTATTATACTAACACTTATGCTATATCAAAGTTTAACTAGACTCCATGAAACTTAAACTAGATTCTCTTTTATATACTTAAAATATATCGCTACATCTTAGATCTTTTTATATCTCTTATACCTCTATTAAGAGAGGCTTGAGTTTCTCTAATTACAAGCACAAAACGCAATCAAAGAGGTTTGGCACACGTTAGAATGTTCCAAGTCAAAAATCCATAAACAAAAGAAAAAGGGAAAGAAAAAACAAGCCAATTATGAAAGTCAAACCAGCTTTGCTTCCTAGAAGACTCCTTCCCTCTTCCCCATTCCACAGTTTTCATCCATCTTTATCTGTTTGTGTGCGCAACTAATTAAATTCCATTTGAACAAAATTAAAATTATTTATAAATTAATTGGATGGATGAAGATAAGATACAATTCTTTACATGTGGTGTAAGAGATATAATTGGCACTAATTAATTAATATGAAAAAAGAAGACAATTAGTATGAATTAAAAAATAATTAATACAGTAGAATGCATTGACACTAATTAAAGAATAATTTTTTCAACTTAATCTTTTTACATTTACAAGGTTGTGATTTTAGTAATTTTAATTGTCGAAATAACCACACCCAATAAAATATATGGCAATCATTCAAATAGTGGCAAAGTTATGTTATACCATTATGAAACAACTACCAATGTATCAGTCTTTTGTTTTATTGTCCAGAACCATACCTACCATGCACATAAATAACAAAAAATAATCTGTACAGCCCATAACTTCTCCAATTTTAATACCCTGAGCATCAAAATAATATAACATATATATATATATATATATATATCATAAAGTTTTCCTCTTTGTTCTTTAAGGCAATTTATGTGCATGTCCTTTGGTTTAAGAGTTTCTGATCCAATCATAGAGGTAGTTCCTTTCTTCGCTACCCCTAGAAAACAAACATTTCCCTTCTTTCGTCCAGCTGGGTCAACATAATCCCACTTCATAGACAAATTAATTAATATACAAAAATGCTTGTTGGATTTTTCAGTGTAAAACCATCGTTTTCATTCATGTTCAAACCTGGTAACTACAACTGGCAACACCGCGTTGTCTTTATCCCATCTTCAGCTATATATAAGAACCCTAATTCATAGCCATTCCATGCCATCACATACCCAAGAAATCATAAACCCCACCTAGCAACGCTCAAAGAAAAGCTAGTTAAGTCCACACAGTGATCAATGGCTAAGAATCTTAGCCTAATCATTTTCCTTCTGTCCTTGTTTTCTTTGTCCTCTCCAGCATTTTCAAGCATTCTCTCCAATACTATCGATTATTGGTGTAACAAAACTCCACATCCTGCAACATGCAAACACTATGCTAGAAACCATCAGCTACAAAATGGTTTCAAAAGTGCTTCTCAGTTTAAGAAATTCTTCCTCAATATTGCTATGGATCAATCTCTTAAAGCCCAAAATCACAACAAGGGGCTCGGCAGGAAAAGCCGAAACGACCAAGAAAAGACTGCATGGAGTGATTGTTTGAAGCTTTACCAAGACACCATCGGCACCCTCAACCAAACCCTAGACCCTACCACAAAGCCCACAGATTATGATGTCCAAACCTGGCTCAGCACAGCTCTCACCAACCTTGACACATGCCGGACCGGGTTTGTGGAGCTCGGCGTTAAGGACAATATTCTCCCTCTCTTGCCCAACAAGAATCTTTCAGAGATCATAAGCAATACATTGGCTCTCAATAATGCTTCTTCAGCTCCAGCAGTGTCTAACAGTTACAAAGAGGGTTTCCCAACCTGGCTCTCTCCTGGTGATAGGAAGCTGTTGCAGTTGTCATCGCCGACACCAGATGTCGTGGTAGCGAAAGACGGGTCAGGGAATTATAAGACGATAAAAGAGGCTCTTGTAGCGGCTTCAAAGAGGAGTGGCACTAAGAGGTTTGTGATATATGTTAAAGCAGGTATATACAATGAGAACCTCGAGATTGGCCAGAGTTTGAAGAATATTATGATGTATAGTGATAGCATGAGGTTTACAGTCATAACCGGTAGCCGGAGTGTTGTGGGAGGTTCCACCACTTTCGACTCTGCAACAGTTGGTAAGCTTTTCCATTCTCATTTCTCTCTATTGTCATTTTCATCTCTGTTGACTATCCTTTTCTCTCCTAGAAAATTTTTTGAGGCATAAAAAAAAAATGGAAATTTCTATTCATGATTTTCTCTTAGCACGCTTTAAGTAAAATAATCAAAACTTGCCAGCTATCTTATATTTATCTTTATCTTTTTTTTTTTCTTTTTCCAAATTCAGTCAACACTTTACCTCCATGTAGGGAACCATAAGTTGTTTTGTTTTTTTTAAAAAAAGAGTAATCAATAATCACTTTAATAACATCGTTTACAGCTGTTACTGGAGATGGATTCATTGCCAGTGGTATCACATTCCGTAACACAGCGGGACCACAAAACCATCAGGCCGTGGCCCTGCGTTCTGGTGCTGATCTCTCAGTCTTCTATCGCTGTGGCTTTGAAGGCTACCAAGACACTCTCTATGTTCACTCCCAAAGACAATTCTACAAAGATTGTTACATTTATGGCACAGTTGATTTCATCTTCGGCAATGCTGCTTCTGTCTTCCAAAACTGCATGATCTATGCAAGGAGGCCAATGGACAATCAGAAAAATACCATAACAGCTCAAGGCCGAACTGATCCCAATCAGAACACCGGGATTATCATCCACAATTCTCGTGTTATGGCAGCTCCTGACCTTGTCCCCGTTCTAAGCTCCTTCCGAACATTCTTGGGTCGGCCATGGAAGGAGTATTCAAGAACTGTGTTCTTAAAGACTTACCTGGATACCTTGGTAGACCCTGTAGGGTGGTTAGAGTGGGATGGCAATTTTGCTCTTAACACTTTGTATTATGGTGAGTATAGGAACCTTGGACCACGAGCTTCCACGAGCAATAGGGTTAATTGGGGTGGTTACCACGTAATAACAAGTGAAACAGAAGCATCAAAATTCACAGTTGAGAATTTCATTGCAGGGAATTCATGGTTGCCTACCACAGGCATACCCTTCTATCCCAGCCTCTGATGATTAAGACATAACACATGACATTTATGAGCTGTTTGAAGTGGTAATTTAGTGTTGTTTGTGCATTGTAAATGCTTGAGGGTATGAAGGAATTCCCAGCTATTTATGTAATTTTCTTGAAGTTTTGTTTATTCTTTCCAGAATAAAGACATGATTAAGTTTTTACATTCAATATGATGCTTTCTCTCTCCCTTTCTTTTTGTGGGGTTTTGCCATGTTGCATTTTGTTCTAAGATAGAGGATGGGGCAGAAGCATTGGTAAGGGTTGGATTTTGCTTCTGAACTGTTTAGTTGATGCCACCTGCACCGCGAGGATAACTAAAGCTCTAAAAATGGTTGCCCTTGCTAGGAAAAAAAAAAAAAAAAAACAAGTTACTAGTGCACCACAAAACTTGGTTAACTCAAGATTTGAAGGCATATTTGATAAGAATCTTTAAATGTTCAATTAGTCTAAACGGTTAAAAAAATGAAATGAAATCCCAAAGTGCAAATGCATTTCATTGTCATTTTCTAATACCTTGAGATGGTACCCAAAACATATAATGGTTAGTCGTTTGTGGCTTTTTTTTTTTTTTTTTTTTTTTTTTTTTTTTTTTTTTTTTTTTTNTTTTTTTTGTGCTAATGATCGTTTTTGCTTTTATTTTTCTAAGAGTTAGGGTCAATTGAGTTAGGTTGGGCTGAATTAAATTGAAAATTTGTAAATTGAGGTTCTCAATTTTTTGCAACCGAACCCAATTTCTTTCGGTAGGTTCGGGTAAAATGATCCAATGCATACCCCTAATTAACGAGAAATTTATGTATAACTTACAAAAGTTTGTGAAATTTGGAGTATAATTTGGGTCATACATTTTTATGTTTGGGTCTCACATATTTTTGTGTCTATTACTCTAAAAAATATACAAAATTTTCCAAAAATGGAATAGTGCTATCACCCCATCAAAACTCTCATTTTAGACTAATGTAATCATCTCTAAGGAGTTGTTATGAAGTCCTTGTGAATCATAGTGACCCAGTGTGAGTTAAAATTGTTAGCCATTAGCATAAGTGGCAAAAATTCAAACAAACATAAATGGTTTAGAAAAATGTTTAAGTGTAATCTTACTTTTCTATATGTCACAATTAATGCAATTTTACTTTATTTTTTTTAACTTATGCTAGGTTACTCTAATTTATGAAAGCTTAACAATGAGCTCTAAAGAAAGGGCTGGCAATTTGACTGAAATAATATATTTGGACAAACTATTTATACAAATAGGATACTTTTTAAACTATTTACATAAAATGAACACTTTTAAATTTTTTAGTAATATTTCAATATGTGTTTCGTGTTCCCTTAGAACACACGTTTGACAAAAGCGTGACTATTTTTTGGAAAAACGTGACCTAATAAGAGTTGCATGTTTACTTAGAACACACACTTTTAGCAAAAATGTGACCTAATTTTGGTAAAAACGTGACCTATTTTTGGCAAAAGCATGTTTAAACTTTAATTGAAAAATTAATAAAATATTTAAAAGTATCAATTTTACGTAAATAGTTTGAAAAGTACTCTATTTATATAAATAATTTGTTCAAATATATTAGGTGTGTTTGAAAGTATTTTTTTTTTTGTTTTTAAAAACAGTTTTTGAAAACAGCTATTTCTTGTTCTTATTTTCTTGTTTTTAAAACAGTTTTGTGAGAAGAAATTTTTAAAAACAGTTTTACCAAACAAATTTTTTTGTTTTATTGTTTTCAAAAACAAAAATCTGTTTTTAAAAACAGATTTCAAACAGGCCCATTATTTCAGTCAAATTGTCGAAACGGCTACTTGTATAAAAAGTAAGATTATAAAAAGAGTGGTAACATTGCCACTCCACTTTTTACGGGTGATAGTATATTACAAAAAAAAAAATTGTAAGTAGCCCTCTCTTTCCGTATTGTAATTGTTCTTTGGGCTTTGATATTTTAAGTAGCCCTTCATCGATTTCTTCTCTTATGATTGAAACTAATTTTTTAAGTCTCACTGAATAAACTATTACTGATTATAATCCCACAATGAACGCGGTTCGGCGCTGATTTAAAATTTAAAAAGTCAACAATAGTATCAAAGTCAAAATAGCTTTCTTCCCTAACACAAGCAAATATTCCTTACCCCTTCCTAAGTTGTGTTTTATGTGTTTAGCAGCGCAACTAAAATCTTGACATTGATTCACAAAATCGAAACTATTGGGAACAAGTCCAACTATCTCTACCTTAAGCAACTAAGATCTTGAATGGAAGTAGAGTTTTCTGGTCATTAAGTAATATGTTTCTTAAATATTACTCTTCTTTCAAACATTTTGATACTCATTTTTTTCCATCTAACAAGTAAAATTTCCTTATGCAGAGGCTAAAAGAATGAGGAGTTTGTTTTTTTTCGCCATAGTTAATAATATATGGAATTTTTAATTAAGAAAATACCAAATTACATATAAGTCATCCTCAAAATTTATAAGTTTTGTGTTCAAACCTACAATCTTAACCAAAATAAAAATAAAAATTAAAAATTACGTACAATTGATAAAAATTGCCTAAAATTAAGGCAATAAATTTTCACTTTTACTTTTTTTTTTTTTTGTAACTCAAGATATCAAATTTAAGGCGAGTTATCCCTACTTTAGGGTTTTATTGTCAAAGTATTAACAATTGTAATTTTGTGTCTGAAATTAAGTGCTTTGAAAACCTCTTATTTTATTAACAAGAAATCTCAAATACAAGACATTCTTCTTAAAAGAAAACTCTTATGGCCATCTAAGTAGATCAAATGACCACTCTTACTCATATAAGTCTCTCATGATATTTCTCATTACATTTATATTTAAGAAACACATATATATGCTTCATGATGAACGAGGAAACTTCCTCCATTTTAGCACCAACTGTGCAACATTGCTAATTTCATCCTTGAATTGCCAACACTATCTTCACCGGTAGCTTGCTGCCCCATCTCAACCTTCCGGGAATTCAGTAGACTTTCTATGCATCATTCACCTTATCAATTGTTAATACCCTGAAGGCTACCTACCACATGCTAGCATGATTGAAGTACTTTCTACAAATTAAAAAACTAAAATTTATGTACAGCTTATTTGTTCGTTTGTTTTTTTCTGAGAGTTTTCTATCGTAAGAGTAAAAATAGAAAAAAAAAATTATTAAAAATTTGAAGCAAAACGAACTTTAATTTTAATATCATCGCCACGATCTCATACAAGAAAATGTTTAAAGCATATGGTTCATATATGGGTGCATTTCATGCATGCAAGTTCATCAGTTTAAAAGTATTTTTGACCAAATCATAGCTTGCCTTTTTGCCACCACTAGAAGACCATAGAACAGCTCTGCCAGGCAAAGTCAACTTAATACCACTTCATACATGGCCTTTAATGAAGATCGAGAGAGAGAGTCTATGATCATTTAGTGATGTAAAGATATTGAAAGACACACAGGGACAGAAACTAGAACAAGACAATGATCGAATATCTTCATTCTAATTTTTGTTGGAATTTTAGATGTTAAACCATCATTTTCATTCAAGTTCAATTCAAATCTTATAATTAAGCTCACCATGTCGTTGTGTTTTTGCCGCATTAGATCATTTTTTTTATGTGAAAATCAAATCATTTCTATATTTCTTATCCCCTCCATTTTTAATTTTTTATGTATATTTTCTACCAAACATACTCTAAAGTCAAAGTGTTTGCTTCTAACATAAATTAAATGAAAATACAGGCACCTAAAGGGATAAGAACGCACGTGTATTAAGGAAATATCCTGTTACCTAACTATTGTACCAAAAGAATAATATGATAGGAACTTACTGGAATTGCTATGCTACCACTTCTTTTTTTTTTTTTTTTAATGTAATATGCTATATACTACCACCTCTTTAAAGTAAGAGGTAATATTACCATCCACTTAAAACTTTTTATAATAGAAATTTATAGAAGAATGAGATCCTCTAAAATGAAAGGTGCATTTTAAAGAGTAAAATGTACTTATGTGATTATTAGCTTTATGACACTGGTTAAACACGGCCGTGTTCACTTATGGGTATAAGGGCGTGTCACTTAAAAGGAGTCTCTGGTATGCAGACATGGCCTCAAACATGGCCATGTTCTGTAGACATGGCCTCAGACACGGTCATGTCGCCTCAGACACGGCCACAGACATGGCCATGTTCACGATGGAAGTTGAAATGAGTCTTTGGACTATAGACACGGGTACAGACACGGCCATGTCACTTAAGGACATGGGTATATCACTCAAGTGAGGTTCTGGAGCATCAAACATGGCTTAGACACGGTTATGTTCAAAGGCGACACAGCCATGTCCATCAAACACGACCTCAGACATGGCCATGTCGCGAAAGACGATTGTGTCTCATAAATTAGTTATTAGTTAGTTAGTGGCCATAACCAACTTGTTACTGGTTCCTATATAAACGTGTGATGTGTAAAGGAAAAGATAACTTGATATTTAGCATTTCTAGACTTGAGAGAAATCAGAGAAGGAAAGAATTAGAGAGGGGTTGAGAGAGAAAAGATAGAGTGAGGCTTTGAGTTCTAATTGCAGAGTGCAAGGTTCAAGAACTGGAACCAAGGGGGATTCTATTGTAAGGAAGATTTAATCTTGATGATGATAATCATAGTGGAATGCTCTCTCCTGTGGATGTAGGCCAACTTGGCTGAACCACGTAAATCTTTGGTGTTGTTCTTCTTAATTCTGATTTACTACTTTATTGGTTTTTGGTTTATTTTTTGTTCTTGCATTTGCTGGTTTGGTTTGTCAATTGGTTGCATAGGTCACGAATTCTCTTACAATTGGCGCCGTCTGTGGGGAGATTGAAGAAGAGAGTCACAGCTATGGGATCAACCAAGTATGACATTGAGAAATTCTCTGGTTCTAATGATTTTGGATTATGGAGGATCAAGATGCAAGCAATTCTAGTGCAACAAGGATTGGCTCAGGCATTGAAGGGAGAATCCGCATTATCTGAGTCTCTGTCTGAGAAAGAAAAGAAAGATATGCTAGAGAAGGCCAAGAGTGCAATAATCTTGTGCCTTGGGGACAAGGCACTGAGGGAGGTAGCAAGAGAACAATCTGCTGCTGTAATGTGGCTAAAACTTAAGTCACTCTACATGACAAAGTCACTCGCCAATCGCCTATTCATGAAGCAGCAATTGTATTCTTTCAAGATGACTAAAGAGAAATTGCTCATTGAGCAAATTGCAGACTTCAACAAAATTCTTGATGACTTGGAGAACATAGAGGTCAAATTAGAGGATGAAGACAAGGCTCTAATTCTGCTCAGTGCTCTACCAAAAGCATATAAGCATTTCAAAGATGCTATGATGTTTGGAAAGGAGCAAACAATAACCCTTGATGAAGTCCAGTCCTCAATTCGAGCTAAGGAGCTTCAAAAGAAGCAAGACATGAAGAGAGACAACCATGGAGAGGGGCTGAACGTGTCAAGGGGCAGACCTGAGAAAAGAAGCTTCAAGAAGGGCAAGTCAAGATCAAAATCTAAGAATCAACAGCAAACCATGTACAAGTGTTTTCACTGCCACAAGAGAGGCCATTTCAAGAAGGATTGCCCAGAAAGGAGGGGCAAGGAGTTTAAGAAACCTCAAGATTTGGGTGATGCAGCAATAGCCACAGATGGCTATGACACTGCTAGGGTCTTACTAGTTTCAAATATTGAGACTGAGAAGGATTGGGTGCTGGATTCTGGTTGCTCATACCACATGTACCCAAGGAAAGATTATTTTGAGACCATAGACCTGAAAGAAGGTGAAGTGGTGCTACTGGGCAATAACAAAGCATGCAAGGTGCAAGACATGGGCTCAATCAGATTCAAGATGTTCAATGACCAAGAAATCCTACTGCAAGGAGTGAAGTATGTACCTGAACTCAAAAGAAATCTCATATCTATAAGCATGTTTGATAGCTTAGGATACTCTACTAAGATTGAGCATGGTAGTATGAGAATCTCTAGTGGTGCACTCATAATTGCTAAAGGAATTAAAAAGAATGGCTTATATATTCTTGATGGTTCTACTATAATTGCACAAGCTACTGTTGCAAGTCACACACTCCATGATAAAACTAAACTGTGGCATATGAGGCTAGGGCATGTTAGTGAGAGGGGTTTGGTTGAATTAGCAAAACAAAATCTGCTAAATGGTGATAAAATAGACAAACTAGACTTTTGTGATCAATGCATATTAGAAAATGCTCAAAGGGTTAAATTTTGGGTTAGTATGCATAATGCAAAAGGTCCATTTGAGTATGCTCATTCAAACCTCTGGGGTCCAGCAAGAACAAGGACTCATGGAGGGGGATTTTATTTTCTCACCATCATTGATGATTACTCTAGAAGAATGTGGATTTATATCTTGAAAAATAAGAGTGACACATTTGAAAAATTCAAGGAATGACACACACTCATAGAGAATCAAATGAGAACCAAACTAAAATGTTTAAGGACTGACAATGGCTGGGAGTTTCTTTCAGAGTAGTTTAATAAGTTTTGCAGGGATAAAGGCATACAAAGGCACAAAACAGTAGCAAGAACGCCTCAGCAGAATGGCTTAGCTGAAAGGATGAACCGAACCATCCTTGAACGAGTGAGATGCATGCTGCTGAGTGCAGGGCTACCTAAGAGCTTCTGGGGTGAAGCTGCTACCATTGCTGTCCATCTAATCAACCGATGTCCATCTTCAGCTATAGGGTTCAAAACACCTATGGAGCTGTGGAATGGAAGATCTGCTAATTACACCCACCTTAAGGTGTTTGGAGCTTTGGCATTCGCTCATGTCAATAAAGATAAGCTTGGAGCAAGAGCAATCAGGCGTGCATTCATAGGATACTCTATTGGAGTTAAGGGATACAAGCTATGAAGGATGGAACCTGGTGAACCTAAGTGCATAGTGAGCAGGGATGTGATCTTTGATGAGACAAGGATGGCTATGTTGGATAAAGACCAAGAAGAAACCAACAGAGAAGAATTTGAGCAAGAGAGTACTCAAATTGATGTGGAGCTACCAATTCACCATGAAACTGAAGAAGCAACACAAACTGAAGAAGAAAAGGTTGTTGAACCACAATCTGAACCAGTTCAGAATGAGTATCACTTGGTCAGAGATAGAGCAAGGATAAGGATCATACCACCTAAAAGATTTGGCTATGCTGATCTTATTTGCTATGATTTGAATATTGCTGAAGAAATACAAGACCCGGAACCTTCAAACTTCAAAGAGGCACTAAAAGGAAGAGATAGTCACAGCTGGATGTCAACAATGAAGGAGGAAATGAAGTCACTGGACAAGAACAAGACTTAGGTTTTGGTGGATCTACTTAACAACCAAAGGGTAGTGGGCTGCAAATGGATCTTCAAGAGAAAAGAAAGGATTCCAGGAGTTGAGAAGGCCATATACAAAGCAAGACTTGTGGCTAAAGGGTTCACACAGGTTGAAGGAATTGATTTCAATGAAATCTATTCACCTGTGGTCAAGCATTGTTCAATCAGAATGTTGTTAGCTTTAGTGAATTAGTTTGACCTTGAACTAGAGCAACTAGATGTCAAAACAACATTCCTTCATGGTGATCTAGAGGAAACCATATACATGGAGCAACCAGAAGGCTTTATTGAAGATAAGAAGAAGGTCTGTTTGTTGAAGAAGTCACTATATGGTCTGAAGCAAAGTCCAAGGCAGTGGTACAAAACGTTTGATGACTTTTTTATGAAGATGGATTTCCAGAGGAGTAGCTATGACAGGTGCGTTTACATTTTGAGAAAGAGTGGAAAATCACCTATGTACTTGCTATTATATGTAGGTGACATTCTAATAGCTAGTGCAAGTAAAGCAAAGATTGATACACTCAAAACAAAGTTGAATACTGAGTTTGAGATGAAGAAGCTTGGAGCTGCCAAGAAGATTCTGGGAATGGACATCATCAGGGATAAATCAAAAGGAGAATTATTCCTATCACAGCAAGGCTACATGAAGAAAGTAGTTGAGAGGTTTAGAATGCACATGTCTAAACTTGTCTCAACTCCTTTGGGGCAACACTACAAACTTTCAGTCCAACACGCACCTAGCACAGATGAAGAAAGGGTCAGAATGGTGACAATTCCATATGCAAGTGGAGTTGGAAGCCTCATGTATGGCATGGTGTGTAACAGACCAGATTTGGCTCATGTAGGGAGTGTGGTTAGCAGATTCATGGCAGATCCTGGACCACTACATTGGGAAGCTTTGAAGTGGGTGCTGAGATACTTGAATGGATCAGTGGGTTCTGGTTTAAAGTTCAAAAGGAAACCACAAGATGAAGATGCAATTAAGGGCTATGTGGACTCAGATTATGCAGGAAACATTTATACAAGGAAGTCCTTGTCGGGATATGTATTCACATTGTTTGGCACTGCAATCAGTTGGAAGTCCATGCTTCAGTCTGTGGTGGCTTTGTCTACAACTCAAGCTGAGTATATAGCTCTTGCAGAAGGTGTCAAAGAGGCTATGTGGCTTAGGGGCATGATTGGGGAACTTGGAATCATGCAAGAAAGTATCACAGTATATTGTGATAGTCAAAGTGCAATCCATCTCTCAAAACATCAAGTGTATCATGAGAGGTCAAAACACATTGATGTAAGACTCCATTTTATAAGAGATATGGTTGACACTCAGGAGGTTCTGGTGGAGAAGATTGCATCAGAAGAAAATCCAGCTGATGTATTCACAAAGTCATTGCCTCATGCTAAGTTCAAGCATTGCTTGGACTTAATGGGTTTCTATAAAGGATAAAACCAAGAGGGAGAGCAGCACTTGATTGAACTTTTCTGATTTAAGAGACAAGGTGGAGAAATGTGATGATTAACTCTATGACATGGGTTAAACACAGTCGTGTTCACTTATGGGTATAAGGGCGTGTCACTTAAAAAGAGTCTCTGGTATGCAGACATGGCCTCAGACACGGCCATGTCGCCTCAGACACGGCCATGTTCACGATGGAAGCAGAAATGAGTCTTTGGACTATAGACACGGGCACAGACACGGCCATGTCACTTAAGTGAGGTTCTGGAGCATCAAACATGACCATGTTCAAAGGGGATACGGCCATGTTCATTAAACACGGCCTCAGACATGGCCATGTCGCAGAAGACGGTTGTGTCTCAGAAATCAGTTATTAGTTAGTTAGTGGCCATAACCGACATGTTACTGGTTCCTATATAAACGTGTGATGTGTAAAGGAAAAGATAACTTGATATTTAGCATTTCTAGACTTGAGAGAAATCAGAGAAGGAAAGAATCAGAGAGGGGTTGAGAGAGAAAAGATAGAGTGAGGCTTGGAGTTCTAATTGCAGAGTGCAAGGTTCAAGAACTGGAACCAAGGGGGATTCTATTGTAAGGAAGATTCAATCTTGATGATGATAATCATAGTGGAATGCTCTCTCCCGTGGATGTAGGCCAACTTGGCTGAACCATGTAAATCTCTGGTGTTGTTCTTCTTAATTCTGATTTATTGCTTTATTGGTTTCTGGTTTATTTTTTGTTCTTGCATTTGCTAGTTTGGTTTGTCAATTGGTTGCATAGGTCACGAATTCTCTTACAACTTAGATATCTACTCCTGAGAGAATCAAGAGTTAGTTTTAAAAATCTATGAATCATCATCTAGTCCATGTACTTTATTAGAATCTCAACCATTGATTTTTTTTTTTTTTTTTAATTCTCAATACATGTTATCTTATACTTTACTCTCTAAAGTTATCTTTCATTTAAGAGAATCCAAATTCATCAGACAAATTTATTAAGAAGTTGTTTTATAAAGGATTTGGATCTTCTAAAGTGAGAGTGCACTTTAGAGAGTAAAATGCAATTAGATAATCACTAATGAGAAAGTCAAGGGTGGGATTTTGAAAATCTATGAACCATCATCTAGGTGAATATACTTTATCAAAATCTCAACTATTGATATTTTTCATCAACACCTTTTCTCATACACTTTATTCTCTAAAGTGCACTTTAGAGAGTAAATTAAATGAACTTAGATTACTACTAATGAGAGAACCAATGGCGGATTTTTAAATCTATGGACTATCGTCTAGGCACATGTACTTTAACAGAATCTTAACCGTTGATTTTTTTTTTTTTTTTTTCTTATCAATGCTTATTCTTTGCACTTTACTCTCTAAAGTTCACCACTCCTTTTAGAATATCAAAATCCATGTTAATAAAGGGTGCACTTTAGAGAGTAAAGACAGAAGAATAGGCATTGAAAAAAAAATCAACAACTGAAATTCTAATAAAGCAATTAGAGAATGATCAATAGATTTTTAAAATCCCACTCTAAATTCTCTTATTAGTGGTAGTACACTTTGCTCTCTAAAATGCAAATCTCAGAAGTAATAAATTTTATATAGTCAACGTAAAAACTTTCGAAAGTAAATAAATAAAACAGCTTATTTATTCTCACACTTCATGCATGCAAGTCCACTGGTTTAAAAGTTTCTCTGACCCTGATAGAGGTACTTCCTTTCTTCGCCTCCCCAAGAAAATAAGCCTCTAGCAATATATATAACCCATGGGATTTTTTTCGTCAACCCTTAAGTTTTAGTACCTTATTAATGTACTAATTTATGTTGCATTGTTTGGGTATTATGCTATCCTTTTCATTTGTATTCAAACCTAGCTATGTACAACTGTCACCACCGCGTTGTTTTTGTCCTATCTCCTCCTTCTATATATAAGAAGCCGAAGCCTCAGTCGTTGCCATTCCATCAAAAACCCAAGAAATCATAAACCCTAGCTTGCTCAAAGAAAAATTAGTAAGTCCATTCTACCATCAATGGCCAAGAAGCATGGGCTAATAATTTTCCTTTTGTCTTTCTTTTCTTTGTCCTCTCCAGCCTTTTCAAGCATTTTCTCCAGTGGCGTTGATTATTGGTGCAACAAAACCCCACACCCTGCAACATGCAAACACTATGCCAGTAGCCATAACCTCCAAGACAGTATCAAAAGTCCTTCTCAATTCAAGAAATTCATCCTCAAAATTACCATAGATCAGTCTTTGAAAGCTCAGAATTATAACAAGCAACTTGGCCCTAAATGCCGAAATGAGCGCGAAAAGACTGTGTGGATCGACTGTTTGAAGCTCTACCAAGACACCATCACCCTCCTCAACCAAACCCTAGACTCTACCACAAAGTCCACAGATTATGATGTTCAAACCTGGCTCAGCACAGCTCTCACCAACCTTGACACATGCCGGACCGGCTTTGTGGAGCTCGGCGATAAGGACAACATTCTCCCTCTCTTGTCCAACCAGAACGTTTCAGAGATCATAAGCAACTGTTTGGCTCTCAACAATGGTTCTTCAGCTCCATCAAAGACTAACTATTATAAAGAAGGGTTTCCGAGCTGGCTCTCTCCCGGTGATAGGAAGCTGTTGCAGTCATCATTGCCAGTTCCTGATGTCGTTGTGGCTAAAGATGGATCAGGGGATTATAAGACGATAAAAGATGCTCTTGTAGCTGCTTCAGACAGGAGTGCAACTAAGAGGTTTGTGATATATGTTAAAGCAGGCGTTTACAATGAGAACCTTGATATTGGCCAGAGTTTGAAGAACATAATGATGTATAGTGATAGTATGAGGTTTACCATCATAACTGGTAGTCTGAGTGTTGTGGGAGGTTCCACCACTTTTAGTTCTGCTACTGTTGGTAAGGGCTTCACTCTCTGTTCTCTCTTTCATTTTCATATCTGTTGATCTTCTTTATTTTTTTGTCCAGAAAATTTTATGATGGCAAAAAAGTTCTAGGCGTGATTCTTTACTGACACGATTTATCTATAAATTGTCTAAACTTGTTATCGTTTTTCTTTAAAGAATTAAAATTTTAAATTAGAGAGCTGGCAGACATTGTGGTCAAATTTTATTTATTGAAGAGATTACTTTCTAATCAGTAAATTTTCGACTTTGAACATCCAACAAAAAATGTCATTTACCAATACTTTTAACTGTTGACATAAGTTTTTAAAATTGTTTCTCTAATTAATTTTTTTTTCCTTTTAGGAATAACTTATAAATTTCGCATGTACTTTATTAAGAAGCCATAATTAAAAACATTATAGTTATTTTGGAGAGAAATGACAAAGAAGTTCAAAAAGTACTTGCTTTCCAAGCATATATGCCTGTAACATTGTGAAAAAGGAGTTTATATTTTTCTTGCAACTCTACCAAAGATTAGGTTTAAATATTAAAAAATTATTTTTCAAAATAAAACAATAAGAGATACATTACTTAATTCTTTTAGAGATGACTTTCGTACTTTCCCCAACGAGCTCTCCAAGCCATGATCATGTTGAAAAGAAAATTCATATCTAAATGTAAAATATATTCATTTTCATGTATTTCTAAGATCATAAATTCATTGTATTTTGGGCTAACAAAGATCACTAATTCTAAACGCTATATTGTTTACAGCGGTTACTGCAGATGGATTCATTGCCCGTGGCATCACATTCTGTAACACTGCTGGACCACAAAACCAACAAGCCGTGGCTCTGCGTTCTGGTGCTGATCTCTCAGTCTTCTATCGTTGTGGCTTTGAAGGCTACCAAGACACTCTTTATGTTCACTCCCAAAGACAATTCTACAAAGAATGTTACATTTATGGCACAGTTGACTTCATCTTTGGCAATGCTGCTGTTGTCTTCCAAAGCTGCATGATCTATGCGAGGAGGCCAATGGACAAACAGCAAAACACCATAACAGCTCAAGGCCGAACTGATCCCAATCAGAACACCGGGATTATTATCCACAACTCTCGTGTTATGGCAGCTCCTGACCTTGTCCCCGTTCTAAGCTCCTTCCAAACATTCTTGGGTCGGCCATGGAAGGAGTATTCAAGAACTGTGTTCTTAATGACTTACCTGGATACCTTGGTAGACCCTGCAGGGTGGTTAGAGTGGAGTGGCAGTTTTGCTCTGAACACTTTGTATTATGGTGAGTATAAGAACCTCGGTCCACGAGCCTCCACAAGTGGTAGGGTTAATTGGCCTGGTTACCATGTCATAACGAGCCAAAACGAAGCATCAAAGTTCACAGTTGAAAATTTCATTGCAGGGAATTCATGGTTGTCGGCCACAGGCATACCATTCTATCCTGGCCTCTAATGTTCAAGACCTAACATACATTATGTTAGCAAGCTTCCTTTTCATAATAATTTATTGTTGTTTGTGCATTATCAGCTACGAATCCAAGGCGGCAAGGAGTTATCAAATTTTTTACCAAATTGTTTTTTTTTTTTTCTGTTTTTTTTTTCAGAGCCCTTACTTAATTTTGGCTCTCTTACTGAGTTATTTCTGACGCAGTGTAAGAGTTTGGTGGTATGAGAAAATTTCTAACTATATATGTAACGTTTTTAAAAATTTGTTTATTCTTTCAAAAATAAAGATGTGATTAAGGTTCTACCTCATTTGAATTTTCAAGCTATAATGTCAACTTTTAGCAGTCAGAAAATATAGTATTTTTAAAGGAAAAAAAGAAAAAAACTTATGATGAGTTTGGATTTGGGGGCAGCTCTTCATAAGGTGCTAAATTTGACGATTTGAAGCAAATAATAGAATATTAATTTCAAAAATTAATGAAAAATAAATAAGCCGAGGCTTTATGCAAGGGCAGAGCTTCTAAACGGCAAGAGAGGTCACGGCCCCACAATTTTTTTTTTTTTTTTTTTTATATATATCCTTTTAGTCCCCCAAGAATTTAGTTCAAGGTTCACCATTGAGCTTTTATGCACTTTCATGCACCAAAATTTCATGTTTATAATACTTTCAATGTTCTTGGGATCTTACTTCATTCTAAACATCTACCTTACAAAATTATTAAAAATTGTATATGAAGTGCCATTCTGAATTATTTGCACTTTGTCATTGCAAATTATTGTCTGCTGACCAAGGGATAAATTGCAAGTAGTAAATTTTGAAAACCTGTTTGTAAAGGATACAAAGACTACCAAGAACTAATTTAATAGAGTATTGAATTAATATCACTGTAAGAGCACAACAAAAAGCAAAATGAGAAGAATGAGAAGAATGAGAAGAGTACAAGAGATTGCCAAGAGAAATACCATTGTAACAGAATGAGAAGAAACCTTCTAATCTAGTCAATATGCATAAAGTATCATATAGACTAAACAGAAACATAAAGTAGCGTTCTCAGAATTTATATCATTACAAGAGCCAAAGATTTGTGATCAAAATGATGATTCTTAAACAAAACATGAGTTCATGTTGCCCTTGCAACTCTACTTAAGATTAGGTTCAGATGCTAACTATCCAAGTGTGCAATTGGGCTTAATAAAAGAAAATATAAAAGATTTTGTCTTATTCACTGATGAAAAAAGTGACTGCATCAGCAAAATACCATGCTGTAGTCTATTGGCTTTGCAGAGTTCCGGCCAACCTCTATGGAACTTCATCTTCCCACGCCTTTCTTTACTACATATTTGAGGTGAGAAGGCCTTGCATGTAAGTAAAATTAGATTCTTTTCTAGGCCAGCAATTATAATCATGCACTGATGCAGTGATTGCAAAAACACTGTATTACTATACTATTTAGGCCCCATTTGGATAACATAGCTTATAGCTTATTGGACTTTTTCTACTATTTTAAGTGCTTATATGTAGATAAAATTGTGTTTAGATAAGTTTATGTAAACAACTTATTACCTTCTGGAAGCTGCTTTTAGCTTATTTTATGAAGATATTTTCAGAGCTTCTAGGAAAAACCCTTTGTGAAAGCTCATAACAGCTAGACCGGTAGCTGTTTTGAAAAAAATTTAGGACAAAAATATATCCCCAAATGATAGTGAAAACTTAGCTAAAGCCCAATGACCAATCTTCTCCACTTTTTAAATTTTAGAAGCCCTTCTCCAATTGTATATCAAAATACAAAATAACTTAATTTAGAAGGAGTTTATTGTATAAGAGCTTCTCACATAAGACCTTCTTATGTAATAAATAAGCCGTTTACCCAAACAAGAATCTTTAAATTTAGCTTTAATCTAACATTCAGCCAAAATATTTAGTTAACTCCAAGGATAACTTCACCAAGTTCAGACTTCAATCTCTAAAGGATGATAAGCATCTGTAATTGAAACTTCGACTGAAATAATGATAATTCCATTACAACAGCAAAGTATACAAAATTAGCAGAGTATGAATTGTTGAAAGCTTAAGAAAATAATTCTCCCTAACTAAAATGAAGTGTGTACTTTCTTAATTAAGAGAGCTTTCTGGGACAGATATATAACTGATAGTTCCCTAATTTATGAGAAAATTAGTGCAACCAATATTTTCTAGATTCATATAAATTTGCTATACTGCATCAATATATACTCCTAGAAATAAAATATATACTCCTAGAAATAAGGTGATTGTTACACTGAAGTTATATGTCAGGGACTAACCTGTATATGTAAACATCTTTCCCGCTTCCAGTTTCTTCTTTCACAAGTAACTGAAGCTCAAAATATTATTAGAAGGATATGGGGCTGCTCCTTGCCAAGAATCAGCCGTGAGACCAAAAAACTTCCAAATCAGATTAATTTCACTCTCTATTTAACGCCTTGTTCGTCTTGAGTGCAAGAGACCATAAAATTCCTTAATGCATCAAACCAAAAAGCTAACAGAAACAACATTGAATTAGTTCCAAGTCAATGGAAATCATGATCCAAGCTCAAAATAGAAGCCAAAGAAGACATGAGCAGGATTGCTCATTTATTTAGTCACACAAACAGCCCTTTTTTTTTCTTTTTGTTGTTGTTGTTGTTGGTAGGACATAGGGGTGTTCATGGTCGGGTTCGGTCAGTTTTGGTGCCAAATCTCACCCGACCGATGACCATCGGGTTGGGAAAATTCTCACCCGTCACCGACCAACCAGAACAAAGAACCGATGAAATTGGTTATAATCGGTACGGTTTGTAGCGGGCGGGTTGTATCGGTTTCTATTATCTACAAATTCTTTTTCTTCTTCTTAGCAGAACCCCCTCCGCCACTTTTCCCAGCAGCTGCTTCACTTTGACTTCCCTTCTGGTCCGCCGTTGTTGGAGCCTGATTACAAACTGGAGACTTATCCGGTGAGTTCCTGCCAATTTTTGAGTTGCTGCTCTGGTTTTCTCCATTACAATTACCAGCACTTTCAGCTCCCCTGTTTTTCTCAGAGTTGAGGTTGGATTCAGCTTTTTCAGTGGGATTCTTTTCCACGTTTTCTGGGTCTCTTTGTTCGTTCCTTTTCTTTCCATTGCCGGAGTTTTTCCCCTTCCTAACGACATTAGAACGAGCAAAATTACAGAGACTAGCAAAGTGAAGGAGAGAGACCACGAGAGAAGAAAGAGGAATCTGAAATGACTCGGGGAGGGAGATGTGAAGGCGCGAAAAACGAGGAGAAAAGATAATGTTAGATATATGTCCGGTCGGGTTCGGTTTACTCCGGTTTTATTGAATGAAAACTGAACCGACCGGTCCAAACCGAGATCTCAAATCTCAGCCATCCAATTCCGTCCGGCTTTCATCTGGAACAATTGGATTCGCTATTTTTCGGTCGGTTTCTATCGGTTTACTGCGGTGGTCCGGGTTGTGAACACCCCTAGTAGGACACACAAACAGCTATCTTCAATGAGCATGGATATAAGTAGAAATTGGGCCTCAAAATTTTGGCAATGCTTAGCAGCAATACTGTTAAATGTTAGCAATCACTAGCAATTTGGTAGCCAAGAATCTATGCACAATAACTTCTGCAGCTCAAAATTGATATCAAAACGAGAGGTGAAAATACATAAAAGTTCAATTCAGATTGAAGATTAGGCAAGCTAAAAACAGAACTTGGGAGAAAAATTGCAAACAAACATCAATGAAATTAAAACTTTGGCTTTAATTTGCTCTTCTGATAGTTAAGCACCAGGTAATACCTTAGCTTCAATGCTAAAATCTGCAAGTCCATTTAGAGTACACAATTTGATAACAGCAATGAACTGATTCCAAACAACCAAATCGAAGAAAAATTAGTATTCACATAGAAATTAGTGCCAAATAATTGACAATAAGGATAAAAAGTCAGAACAAAATTATAAAATGAGAAAAAAAAATTCAGTCCACTACTTTTTTTATAAAATGATTAAAAAATTAGAAGATGATCAAAACCTTCAGACCCATTTAAACAAACAGCAAAGACAAATAGAAACCCACAAACCCACTTCAATAACCAGAGAATGCTACCATGTAGATAGGAAAAATGCTAAAACAACTTGGCCTCATTACCTTGAAATCCTTCAAATTCTCTCAGAAAATGTCTCTTTTCTTCCAATTTCGAGAATTTTTGCTCAACTGGAATAAGGATCTGCAAACCCGAAAGGCAAACAGCAAGTTGGTCAAGAATCTGGTCCAAATTTCTTTCAGCCGTAAGAATGAAGAAGAGAGAGCAAAAAGAAAAGAGATCATCGGAAGAAATTTTAAAAGAGAAGAGAGAGAACCAAATTGAATAACTTTGTAAATGTAAGAATCGTATAAGCAACATCACTTTTTTAATAAATTACTAAAATTATGATCCACTACAACCAATCTGATGGGCTACAATATCTAGGAATGTAAAAGAATATAGTAGAATTTATGACATTTCACGGGCCTATGGCTTAAAAATTCACTGGACAAGAAGTTATAGCATTATGATAAGTTTTTTCTGTAAACATCAAGGCATATTTATTCATGGACCAAGTTAGAGGGAATTCTCCAACATCCATTTAAAAATTAATTAATATGCATTTACTTGCTGGAAAGTTTGTAGCTTCTTGACCCATATGCATGAGATCAACCAAAAAAAAAAATTCATTAGACAATTTATACTTCTGCCAACCTTTGAGAGGGGGGAAGGAGAGGGGGTGGGGTGGGTTGGGGAGGGAATTTATAAAATATAATAATATGGACAGTATAATTACTTATATCCAGGTCTTATAAAACTTGTAGTACCCACATATTTAATCAGTGAATTGGGTAACAAAAATGGAAACAGTATCAAACAACCTAATCATGGCATTATTCTAACTGTAAGCTCAGACATTGAGAAGAAATTTGTATAAAAGAAAGCAATTGTAATTCCAATCGTCATCAGAATATATTAACAATAAGCCTGCATGAATTCTGAGGCATAATAAGCAAATAAGGGGGGAAAAGAATATAAGGAAAGCCCTTCTGAGATATATATGGCCACCGGATCCACATGAAGTGCAAGCCTCAGAAGTATAAAAGCAGAAAAAGGGAACTGCAGTTTCAAATGTACACACCTGTTTTGATTCTCATTCAGATGTTGCATATTTTCCACACGTCAATGCATCTATTGTTAGTTATGACCTGAAAATGCAAAAGACTTATTAATCATATTGGATCACTACCATCAGATGTGTCCATGCATAAAGGCTTATGAACAGCATAAGTGACTCTTGTTAGTAATATTAGCACTATCATTAGAATAGTCCTTGCAGGAAGATTTATGGACAACAAAAAGAACAACCATAAACAAATCCACGACTAAAGCAACAAGATTCAGCCATTACAGAGTTGCACAAGCACACACACATATCCATATATACACTAACAAGTAATAAGCCCCAATGTACAGACCTTTTCACTCCTTGGCTTTTGCTTCTTCTTCACTTGCTAATGCATCCACCCTCATTCATGATCTGAAAATGACAACCTCCTGTTAGCCATCTATGAGCCATTAATATCAGATATTTAGTTGCTGACAAGTGTATATGCACCCTAAGCTGCAGTTTTAAACTACAACTGTTTTTGACTCTCAAATGTTACTTCTACCCCAACTTTTCAATGCATCCATCCTCATTTATGCTTGAAAAACAGTCACTATTATCTTCTGTTAATCATACTAGAGTCTACTCTCAGATGTCTCATTGCAGAAGGACTGAAAGACAAGTTAAATATTCTAAGTAATTAGAACTTAGTTTATTAGAGCAGTTCAGCCATGTTATATAAACACAAAAACGCATAATACTCAACTTTAAACCACCCAACAGAGCTTAATTAAAATTACCAGAACAATAGTCTAACAGTGTGTGCATGGAAAAATTATGCCATGTGATAATTAAATCCACCTCATTATATATATATATATATATATATATATATATATATATATATATATATATNAAATATCATAATGACATAGCCATATCTAAATATCAGAATTACCAAGTATTAATCTGGTCAATTTCAGCATCAATAGCAACAAATAAAGCAGTGGCTTCACTTTAACTTTGGTTGTTATTGAAGTCACAGTATCACATTAGAACCAATATTTACAGAAAATAATTTTCAATGAAGAAAGAATACGCAGAGGTCTTATTATCAACGGATCAAATGAAAAGATCATTCAAGCACAGGTTCATTTCATATTTTCAAAAATGCCTAGAGAGGTATAGACGTGCATGCAATATGCATGTGACCTAAGCCCGCTCTTTAGGTCCTAGTTCTATTATAGGAACACCACATAACTTCTATTGCCCCAGGACAAATTGGACACAATACATTTTTTTAGTGTAACATAAACTAAATTTGGATTCCTGATTAAACAAACGTTACAAAACTCTATACTGCAGATATTGTCTACTGATAAAGAACACACCATGCAGATTCATCACAAGTTCAGGAAAAACAGAAAATAAAGTATAAGTTAAGATTCATCCATAATATCTGCAATGAATGTTCTCTCAAATTTTCATAAAAAAGAAATCCTCTACAAGACTACCCAGTCATCCTCTTTGGAAATAAAATCAAAAATGTTTATTTGTACTAATTATTTTTGCAATGACAAGCTTAAAGTTTGATTAAATTCCAACTTTGTTACATATTGCTTAAATTATTCAGGTTTTACCTCACACAAAAGCACCAAAGTTATTGATCAAGCAGGCTGAGAAAATCTGCGTGTTCAGAAACAAGACAAAATATGCATTAATATTGAAAATCAACTGAGAGCAGCAAAATCCATAGAAGGCAGCAAAGATTTATTTTTTCATGAGATTTGATGATGATTAATGACTGCTCAGTGATAGATTTCAAGTCATATCAGTTACAACTGAAATGCTTATTGCACACTAGTTAACTCTTACATGGTCTCATGCAGTGAGTTGGCAAAATCTGGACCATACAGAAAAACGTTTAAGTGGCCCCAATTAAGTTTAGATTGTGCCAATTGTCCAAGTGTGCACCCATGTGAGTCTAACTATTGTGCAGATAGCATTACTCTAGTTACAAATCTATACAAGAAACGTTTAAAAAGAAAAATGTGTGTAATTATCGCTAACCTTGATACGTGATGCTGTATCATTTAAACATCTGTTTTTCTATGAGCAATGTCGTCTCTTCAACTAGAAACTGTTAAGTTAACTTCTGCCCAAAGCAAGTTCCAACCAGTAGCCTCGATGCATTATCCGGAGATTTCATCCTTGAAGCATGGTCACATATATCATATGAGCTTGACAAATCTATTACTTCTAGATAACATGTCTGACTTTCAACCAAGCATACATGATAAGCCAGTTTTCATCAGGATCATTACTATCTGGGGCACTTCTTCTTAGAAGCAACATGTCAAGAACCATACGAGCTTCATGTAGTCTATTACTTTCACATAAGATGTAAAGCAACCAATTATGATTATACCGGGAAACTTTAGAATTTTGGGCAATCACTTCTTCAAATACTCTGTATGCATAATCACTTAAATCATTACTGCAGAAACAGTTTAATAGTTTATTATAGGCCACTCTGTTTGGGTACAATCCCCTCTTGTGCATTGCATACACAAGTGACACTGCATGAAGCAGTCTCCCAGCCATAAGGAGGCCTTTCAATAAAGTGTTGTATGCAATTCTATCAGGAACACAACCTTCCACATTCATCATATTGAACAATCTGACAGCACTGTCAATATCACCTGATCGAACATGCCCATCAATGAGGATTGTATAACTTACCTGATTGGGGTGCACATCTTCTTTTTGCATCAATTGCAAATGATTATATGCATCATGTAACCTTTCTGCCCTACAAAACCCTGATATTATACAGTTGTAGAGGTACAGGTTTGGCATAAATTTAACACCTTTAATTTTCTCTATCAACTTCATTGCTAAGCGTGTCATTTCCTCAGGGGAGAGAAATGAAACTCTTAAACTAGTTTCTTTAGCAAGAAAAGGCTTCTGATAGATAAAATGTAAAAGCATCTCTTTTGCCTGTTCAGACTTTCTATTTAAGATGGGATTTTTATTCCGAATACCAGAAATATGTCTGCAAACTCCACTGGCAAGTATAATGCACATTATTAGATCACATTCCATCTCACTTTTTTCCATTGAGTCAACTAACCTAAAGGCAAATCCAAAGTCTCCATTCTTCAAGAAATGTTTGATAAGAGAGGTATACAACACAATATTTGGTGAAATACCATCATCCAACATCCTACCAAGGTAAGCGCAGCCCTTGTCAATCATGTGTCTCTTAACTAACCCACTAATAAGTGCTGTGTAAGAACGAGAACTTGGCTTAATAGAATTTTCTATCATTTTATCAAACAGTTCACAAGCCTCAACTGCTCTTCCATTTGTCCCATATCCATTAATCATTGTCATATAAATAATTTCATCAGGATCCACACCAGTCTGAAGCATTCTCTTAAACATATGTTCTGCTTCAAAAATTCTTTTTTCTTTGCATAAACAACCTATAATCGAGTCATATATAGCAACACTAGGTTTTGTTCCCCTCTCTTCCATTTCATCTAGGATACCATTGACAGAAACCAGATCACCACGGTTACAAAGCTCATTAATCATTATCAAGTAAGTTGCTTGGTTTGGAACCATGCCATGATCTTCTATAAGGTTAATTAGGGAGTGAGAATCCTCAAAAAGCCCCAGTTGGCAGAGACACTTAATCACAGAGTTACAAGTACAAAGTGAGGGCCTGCATCCTAGATCTACCATTTTGTCCAAGCAAACCAAAGCTTCATCTATCTTCCCTTCCTCACACAAGGCACTAACAAAAATACCATATGCTACAGTAGCTAAATTCAAGTTACTTCTCGCAATTTTCTCCAACAAGCGCTCAATTTCTTTCTCCAAATGGGATGGATTAGTACTAGAAGAGGCTGACAACATAGATGAATCAAACCCACATCCATTCTTGGCAATTGCCCTCAAAGTTGAGAGGGCAAGGTGAAGCTCACATCCCTTGGGAAAATTCTTCATAAGAACCAAAAACAGCACATGATCAGGAACAACACCTCTTTCCATCATAGTTTTGTACAATTCATCAGCCTCTCTTATCCTATTCTGCTTGTATAATGCAGATATTAAAACGGTATAACAATGAACGTTAGGGCCTAAGTTGGATCTAGCCATGTGTTCCAAAAGCATCAAAGCACAATCGACTTTATCTTCCCTGCAGTATTTGTTAATCATAATATGATAGGTTACTACATCAGGCTTAATTCCCCACTCAGTCATCTTATTATGAATAACCCACCCCTTGTCAAACTGGCTCAACTTCACAAAACCTTGAATCAAAGTATTACAAAGGTGGTTATCAGGCTCACAACCTGTCTTCAACATTCTCAAAAAAACCCGCAAAGCCATCTTCATTTTCTTTTCCTTGCAATATTCATGGACTAGAAACGTATACATTGTCTTGTCAATATACATACCCTGGGATTCCATTTCACCAAACATCGACTCTGCCTCCACAACTCTACCTCTCTTACAGAGACCATAAAACAATGACTTGTATATATGAACTGTAGGCGGAGAATGATTGCTGTTGCGCAATATATCAAACACCTGAAGTGCTTCATCCAAATGCCCTCCATGGCATAACCCACCAATCAATAGATTATAACACCAAAAGCCGAATTGACCTCCAGCATCTAAGGCTTTAAGAAAATAATCAAATGCATCCAAAAATCGTTCTTCAGAACAAAACTCCCTTAGAAGGCTAAGACATGCCTCTTTGTAAGGCACACAATTCAAAGAAAGCAGCTTATCAAAATGGGTTATTGCCGCCTCTAACTTTCCCAACTTACATAAGCAAATTATTATAGAATTCAAAATTGCAGGATCTGGATTAATACCTCTGGCAATAATTTCATTTGAGTAAAACAACTCAGCTAGTTGGGGCTCCCCTGATTTGACCAGCTTCTTTATGAAAGCACCATAGCTACCCAAATCGAGGTCCAACCCACGTTCGGCAGCAAAATCAACAACCCAGATAGCATCAGAAACTGAGGAAGAATCTCTAATCATTCGCCTAATAACTTGCTGTGCAGAAGGAAATAAGCCACGCTGAATGAGATGTTCTGCTAGTGAAAAGCAGAGACTTTTGTGGTCACCAGAGACAGTGGAGACTGCCATGCTTGGAGGGTCTACAGGAAGAGTACAAGTAGTTACAGCTCTTCTGATTCTGAAGAAAAAGAAGTAAGAACTGGGTCTCTTCTTGAGCATTTTCGATTACTATTCAACCACAAGCACACAATTTCTCTGGCAATGTCACCGACCCAGATGATAAATTTACGAAATTTCACTAACCCAGAAGCAGAAAGAATGGAAATTTGATAAATGGTCACAGGAAGTATAATAGCTGAGACCAGGGGCGGATTACAGTGTAGACGCGCGCGCGCGCGCGCGCGGGGGGGGTAACCGCCGCCCCCCCCCCCCCCCCCC